>JAJMLE010000009.1:0-553652 GCA_030564055.1 Ogataea mattraensis | reverse complement strand
TCAGGGTATAGCTTCCGCCAAGCCCCCAGAAAGCACTCGCTGCTTTGCAGGCTGCTCCGCCCTCTGGGTAACTATTTATAAACCTTGCCATCATCGCAATTCGTTGACCTGCTCGAAGAAAATTTCAGAAAACTTGAAAAATCTGCGAAATTCTCGGAACCGTCAGATGTTGCACAAGCAGGTACGCCCTGGGTTCTGCACCAATGCAGCTGTAAGTTGGTGTACTCGCTGGCCATGGCGGGTGGATATGGAATCCCACTTTTCACCCTCTCTCTAACCGCCGTGGGGGAGATATAACCCATCCGGATAATACACCTCTCGGTCATTACAGGCCACACACTGGGTATACAGAGGTGTGGTTCTACTGGCCTGCTCCACCAGCTGGGGTATACTCCCTCTGGGGTTTGCTTGGCGGTAGGCGCTACAGCCCGCCCTGGGCACGCCCGTGAACATTTACGTGCCAAAACGGTCTTTTTGGGCTCACGAGGTGAGTTTGGCCAGCAGCGCCTGGGCGCTTCGACGGAAGAGGGACCAAGGTTGGTCCCTTCTTTGGTCGAGCGTGCATGGTAGTGGGATGTAGTTTACTCTCATGGGCCCGCTCTTCCCGATAAGCTGGACTCTGGCCTAGCCGCCGCACAACTACTCCTATCACGCTGTGTGAGTACAAGTAGGGTATACCCATGCTCTATGAGCCGGTGTTGTGCTTCTCTCACTCTCTTCTCGCCTGCCCATCATATTACACCCTCCCCAAATTACCGAATCTTGCCCCATTTTCACGAATTTGTGGAAAAATTAGAAGAATTTTCGAAATGGCCAAAACAGAAGGCTATGGTAACTCTACAAATTTAACGGGTACTGGCGCCATAATAGGGAGACAGACTGCCAGTGGTGGGGCCACAAGCATCCTTTGTTTGGGCTTCCGGATTTGCGCTCCAGCAGTCTGTGAAAATCATCAAAAGTTGGGCAAGCCAGGACGCTATATGATGAACAAGATGCGCTGGTGCGCTGTAACTGTCACCATGAGAACAGTACAAGCGTGTGAGTGTCTGAGCATGGTGTCTTCAACGCTGCCTCAAAACTCACTAAGTGACAGCAGGGTGTTCCATTTGGGCACGAAATGGAATGTTCGAGGTGGATTGGTGGCCTGTCGTGGTATTGGCATATAACTTATGTGTTTTGGAGTTCTTGGTCAACTACAGGTGCCTGCCAATTGGAGAGTCCCTATTACTGTTGCTTGCCCTTCAATTGAATGAAAGGTATATTTTGCTTTTTGGATCTCATCATACACACGCCTGTCGTGTTTTAACTAGACTTATTTATAGGGCTCATTCAGCCTGGAGTACCACTCTTAGATTGCTGTACTCTTACAACAACCATAATTTATATTCTATTGATCCCCGTAAACTTTTGGATTTTTCAAAGGAATTATCCGCTTGTCAGAAGTTTTCAAGAAAATTTCGAGATTTTTTTGCCCAGTTCTCACTGAGAACCAAAAGCCAGGACAAAAAATAATAATAGTCTTGAGACGGCTATATTTGAGGAAGTGGAAGTTTGTAGACCTCAAAAGCAAAATTCACAACTGCTTTCTTGTTGTTCTATATTTGCGTTAATTTATCTAAGAATATATAACTTCACTAAGAACTTGAGCTGCTTTCAAAGCTTCTTCGTCAAACCATCTTCTTCCCGTAAGTTGGAATGGGATTGGAGCACCAGTAAAGTCTTCTGGGGCACTATTGTAGAGGTTGTGCTCGTATTCTTCAATTTCACTGCGTGGCTTGTATGATAAGTCGGGAATATCAATCTTAGGATCACAATTCAAGCCAGATGGGAAAATAATATTTGGAAAGTCAAGACAATTCCAGAGATTTGTATATCCCCAGTAGTGACATGTTTCAACTTTTGGCGCAACATTGCAATAAGCCGGACATAAAATGTAATCAGCACCCAATTCGTTCATTTTATGCAAATAAACGTCTCTTTGCTCATCTCTGATTTGGGCCAAGATAAAGTTCTCGTTTGTTGAAACACCATCATCTCCGCAACCAAATGACAACGCATTTTTGGTGAGTTCAAGAACTGGCTCACCTGATTGCCTTAGCAAATCCTTTAAGCCCTCGTTTTTGCCGGCGCTGTACATTGTGTTACAGCATGCAACAATGGTCTCAACATTTAAGCCTTTCCATTCGACGACTTTAACTCCAGCCTCCTTAAGTTTCTTTTCGGCATACTTAAAAGCTCTTAGGACTGGAGGAGTTGGTTTAACAACCCCATCATCAAAACAGATTGCAACAGTTAGATCTGTAGCTTTCGGTGTAGGAACTTCTCTCCAAGGTAGTGGTATCAAATCTGCATCAATCTTCCATGGCTCAGTGTCAAGAACGGTTTTGACAAAGAGGTTCAAATCTTGAGGTGAGCGGGCAACCGGTCCCGTAACACACACAACGCCCTCGTTAGTTCCAACTTTTCCACCGAATATACCTTTAAGAGGTAGTCGTTTTTGAGTTGGTCTAATTCCCCAGACACCCGAAAAGGCAGCCGGAGCACGAATAGAACCTCCAATATCAGCAGCCAGACCAAACGCAGATCCTTTCATTGCCGTAATAGCTCCTTCACCTGAACTAGAACCACCTGGTGTTAAGTTAGTGTTGTATGGGTTTCTGCAAATACCAGTAATATTGTTGTTAGAGCACAAGTGCATTGTGGTTTGTGGCTCCGTAGTACGAAGGTAAAAGACAGCACCAGAATCTTTCAAGATTTTCACAATAGTACACCAGTGATCAGAAACTCTATCAATAAGAGCAACGTATGCACCATGGCAAACCTTGTCTTTGTAAAAGAATTGTTCCTTAATAGACACAGGAAGCCCGTGCAGAGGTCCAACAGTTTTTCCAGTTTTCTGGAAGTAATCATCAAGCTCTTGTGCTCTTTGGATGCCCTCCTCGATGAAGATTTCCATGCAACAATTGACTAGCTGATGTGCTGCTGTAGCTCTTTTTGCAAATGCTTTGAGGGCTTCGACAGCAGTCAGCTCGCCAGTAGAAAGCTGTTTAACGAGATCACAAGCAGAAGTTTCCGTGATTTCAATCTCCCGCTCTGTCATAAACTTTTTTGGAATCTCTGTGACATCAACTCCCCAAGTTTTTGGAATAAGATCGTCTGGAAGTCTATATTCATCTAGAATTCCGGCCTCCAGCTTATCCCTATAAGCTTTGATTTTGGGCTTGAAAGTTTCAAACAGAACTGGATCTTCTGTGTCGTTCGTATAAGGACCGTAAAGTGCTAGCTTCATTTTCAAAGATAGTTGATTTTTATGGTCCAAGACCGGATATTACAAATTACAAAGACATTAAGGCCACCTATATATATATATGCTGCATCGGATCCTGAGAAGTTATCTAATTACCGAGTTTTGCTTCCTTTTTGAGGTTCAAATTTTATTGTATAGAAAGCAGCCGATCAATCGCCTCACCCCTCTCCCCTCACATGAAATATTTGATAACGGAAATTTCGCAACTCAATAGAGTCATCGACCACTGATAACGTGATTTTTTGGGCTAATCAACTACTTATCGCGGTTTAAATTGCATTTCAACCGAGAATAGCTCCCGAAAATTAGGAAATAAACGAAGATGCTATCTAGATTCAGAAACCAATTTCGCTTATCTAAATAATTATTATGATATAGTAGCATAGTACAAGCTTGCGCAACTTCACAGATATGCAAAATCAAAGAGATGCCCCAAATGTATCAAAAGATAAGATAAATCTGCAGTCATTTTCTGAAAAACCTATATAAAGCACAAACGCAAGTTCTTTCACAGGAAATAAGGGCATACTGTAGGCTAGTTAAGTAAAAATGCACAAAGAGATTGATTACGACGCTGTTCCAGGTACTTCCCATTTGGTGGATCTGGATCATACAGCAACTGGAGTTACGGAAACAGAAAAAGGCATTGTTCTTATTCCTACACCTTCCGATGATCCCAATGATCCATTGAACTGGTCACGTAACCGTAAGTGGCTTGCTGCATTCTGTATTGTGGTTTATATGTTTGGTGGTGGAGTTGTTTCATGTTGTCTCTACTCCAGTTTGAGTAGCATTGCAGAGCAAGAAGATATACCACTCAGTACATTGAATGATGCTTCTGGTTATATGTTTTTGTTTTTGGGATTAGGATGTTTGATCACCATGCCTGCTGCTCAACAATACGGAAGAAGACCAGTCTATCTTCTCTCAAGCATTGCAAACACTTTTCTAACCTTGTGGCTCTCCTATGTTACAACAGGGGGTGAATGGATTGCTGCCAAACTGTTATTTGGTATCTTTGGCTCTCCAGGTGAGGCTCTCCCTGAGATCTCTATTGCTGACTTGTTTTTTGAGCACGAAAGAGCAACTTATATGGGAATTTACGGTATTGCCATTTTCGGGTCTAACTACGCAGCTCCTATGTTAGCAGGATTTGTTAATGATGCTTTGGGATGGAGATGGGTGCTCTGGCTAGCATGCATCTGGTCAGCGGTGTGTACCGTTTTCATGTTCCTCTTCATGGAAGAGACTAACTACAACAGAAAACTCAGACCAAAGAAGGATGCACAGGGAAACCCGGTGACAATGATTATCAGCAATGGTGAAAAGAAACCAAATGCCATTGTTGAAGTTGTTGCAACAGGTAATAACTCTGAAGACGAAGAAGTTGAGTATCCTCCATTGAGGACTTTCTGGCAAAAGCTTTCAGTTACAAACGGGTTTAGTGATAAGACCAATATCAAGATGCACCTTCTTGGAGCTTTCTACATGGCTCAATTTCCAGTTGTTCTATACTCTGGATTTCTTTACGGTGCATCGTTGTTTTGGTACTCTGTCTTGAACGCTACCGAATCAACAGTGCTTGGAGGAGAACCTTACAATTTCTCCTCAGCTATGTGTGGTTTAGCATATGCGTCTGCTTTGATCTTTACGGTGATTATTTACCCTTATACTGGATGGTCTACAGACTGGATCAAGATCAAAATTGCAAAACGTCATAATGGTGTTTCTCAAGCTGAGGACCGTCTATGGGTTTTAGTGGTCTATATGATTCTTGGCCCTGTGTCTTTGATTTTGTGGGGTGTGGGAGCTGCTAGAGGTATTCACTGGTTTGGTGTTGTCGTTGGTCTCGGGATGATGTGTGGGCTGTGTGTTATTGGCTGTGTGTCATCTGTCACCTACATGCTTGATTGTTATGAAGAGATGAGCTACTGTGCAATCTCTGTTGTCATCATTGTGAGAAACGTGATGAACTTTGCCATGGACTATGCAATCACTCCGTTCGTTGATAATGTTGGTCTTCAAAACTGTTTTATTGCGTCGGCATTCATTTGTCTTTTCTGCATTGCGACGTTCTTTGTGATGGTTTACACCGGTTACTACTGGAGAGAAAAGACTAAAGTTCGCTACTGGAAAATAGTTGAGAAGTATAGAAGTATTGGCGCCATTAGTTGATCATGGCTAGGAGATATCAGGGCTAAGGACAAAAAAAATAATTTAACTTAAATCGCAAACCTCGATAGAACTTCAGTTCTGTTTAGAATGTCCAATCCCAAATATTTACCATCACCTTTGCCCCACGATATGTTACATAGTTCCAAAACCTGCTTTGCAAAAGCCGCATGGAGAACATCAGCTAACTCGTTGGTTTTTTTTATAATGATAGTCTTTTGTAATTCATTAACGCAGGCAAACCCTATGATTGCAAGTGGCCAAGCCATTATACTACCCACACAGCCTGTGTAGTCTCCCATTTTGAGATTCACAAAACATATCATTGCGTCATTGACCAAACACTGAATGTGTATATCTTCTTCTTTAGTCAGGGGATCTAATAGCTTGTAGAGAACCAATTGACCGGCAATACAATACAAATAAGACGCCAGCTTGTGTAACCAGGCACCTTCCATATCATCAACACTGTTAGTATCCAACTGATAATTTGTGAGCTCTTTAAGCAAACTTTTGGCACGATTTTGTGTTTGCTGGTCTAATGGCTGAGATCTAAACAGCCAAGAAATCTCCTCAATTTTGGAGAATAAGTCGATGCTCGCTCCTAGAACCGGATTGTTCACCCATTCAATGCTGTCACTTTGAAAAATTGGTCGTTGAAGTCCTTTCACAAATGTTTTTATTGTTCCTAGTGGTGGGAGATTTAGTAGATCATGGTCTTCGACAAATAATATGGAGACCACATAGTTGTACAAAAAAGATTCTGTCAAAACTCTCTGCACTGGACTATTACTCACATCTAGCAAAGCACAGTTTCTTCTTCGCTCAACAACATTGTATCCAGCAGATATATGTTTAGAAATCACTCTGCTATCGGAACCGATATGTTTATCAAGAAGCAGCAGCATTTGAATCGTCACAAATACCCAGTTATCGAGCTCACCTTCTGCATTAGAAGCTATGATAGTTCTCCAGTTGTTTAAAAATCGCTTGTAGTAAATGAGTGCTTCTGATCTGACAGATATGTCGGTCCAGCTAACATCGATAGCTCCACATGCCAGAAACAAATCAAGTAGCTCTTGCTGGAGGGTCATATAAGGCACAAAAACCGATAATGCCCTTAGTTTCATATGGGCATGTGGGGGAGTGATTGCAGGAAGAAATGATATAATGAATCTTTCCAGATGATGCATTTCTCTATCAGTTAGTGTGATTCCAGGGATCGAATACTTGTAAGAGGTAAAAATGTTAGGGTTTATGGAAAAAAAATCGCCGTGACCACTTGGTTCAGATGCTTCAACATGTATAAGCGAGTGGCAGGAAGAACTAATAGCTTGTAATTGGTGTTGTTTTGATGTTTTGAATCTTCGATCAAGTAATTGTCCACTGGTCGGCCATACACATGATTTTGACGAATTTTTGCATCCAGAGCAAATTGGACGCTGCTCATCACATTTTCTCTTTTTTTGACGGCAAGCAAAACAGCCAGTCTTTGCTCTTAGTCTCTTAGTCTTTTGCTTGGTAGCCAGTACCTGAGTGTTAATCATTATTAGCAGAGTGGTCTCTTGATTTTTTTAAAAACATTGTCTGTACACCCTGTTATATAATTGGGCTGTTCCTTATCTAAAAATTTGGCCGGTGCGCGCGATACGATTTTATTATCTTGCCAAGCTAAGAAAGTTATATTATCTAATACTTTATTTAAGCCAAGATCTCGGAAATGACTTTTCCCGCTGCAACCAGCTCTTCGTCGTTGTATCTTCGAGCCACTAGTTGTAATGCAATTGGTGCACCTTCAAACTTCTTGGCTGAGTATTTATTGGACTCCTTTTCATCGAGATCAGTCCAGTAAGACTCTCTAGTCTCATTGACATCTATAGCAGGATCTTGATAAAGTCCGGTAGGGAAGACAAGACCAGGTTGATCCAAGAGATTCCAGTAGGCACAGTAGTTCCAGTAAGTGGTTGTTCCTAACTCGGCTGCAACACCTAGATATGCTGGAGTTAGGATGAAATCTACTCCTCTAGTGTCCATCAGTTCTTGGTATTCACATCTAAGAATGTCTCTTTTAGTGTTCAATGCGTAGTTCTCAGCTATTGTCAATTCGCCCTTACCATATCCAAAAGCCCATGCAGTAAGAGGGTGAATAGGCTCACCAGATTTTGCTAAAAGCTCATTTTGCGATGAGCATCCATCAGCAAAATACATGTTGGAAACAACGTCCCAGATCTCTTGGCACTTGTATGGCTCCCACTCAATTGTCTTGATACCTGCATTATTTAATTTTTTCACCATGTAGTCAATTCCCCTTAAAATTGGCGGGTGTGGCTTAACAATACCATCATGTCTCATAATGCCAACGGTGAACTGCTTTGTTGGCTCCACCTTTCTCCATGGTAGCGGCACCAATGTTGCATCATATTTCCATGGCTTAGAATCAAGATACGATGACATAAATAGGTCAATGGTGTCAATGGTCTGGGCCAGTGGACCAATGGCCGCTCTAACCGACTCTTGGCCAGATCCAGCAGAAACTGCGTATCTCAGTGAAAGTCTTTGGGTAGTCGGTCTTAGGCCATAGCAGCCATTGAACGCAGCAGGACTTCTAATAGAGCCTCCAATATCTGTACCAATTCCTAACGGAGAGCCTTTGAAACCAATCAACGCACCCTCTCCTCCACTTGAACCAGAAGAACTTAAGTTCAAATTAAAACAGTTTCTGGTGGTCCCCGTAATATAATTTGTGGAGTCTTGGTGCATTAAAGACTGAGGCTCATTGGTTCTCACAAATGGTATGGCTCCTAGCTCTCTCAAAATTTTCACTGTGACGCAGTCATTTTCGGTGACATTATCAAGTAAGGCAACATAACCAGCATTGGTCACCTTACCTTTAATTGACACATGCTCTTTGATACTAACTGGTAAGCCATGCAACGGTCCTTTTGTTTTACCCGTTTTTTTCAAGTATTCATCTAGCTCTTCAGCAGCTACGAAAGCTTCTGTTGTGAGGAATTCAGTAGCGCAGTTAGTCAATTGGTGTGCGATTGTAGCCCTTTTCACAAATGATGTAAGCACTTCCTTGGCAGTGAAGTCACCATTTGCAACTTTGGCCATCAATTCTGGGGTATTCATTTCCGTGATATCAATATCCTTTTTTGACAATATTTTAGTCTCGTAAGGAATTTTCGAGACATCCAGCCTCGATGGGCTAGGAAGCTCATCATCCGGTAGTAAGTAATTTTTGATCACAGAATCATTGAGCCTGGCAACTGCTGCTTCAATTTTTGGTTTCCAAGTCTCAAAAACCTCTGGATTGCTGGTTTTGTTCACGTAAATTGGCATGGTTTCGTGTTAAAAACTATACCTCTAACTTATGTTTTTTTGAGCACGAGGATACACACATGTTTATATGCAATTGCTTTCACCTCCACCTAGCAAATTTGGACCCGAATTCTGTTTTAATGTTCATGCAGGCACGGCAAAGCAAACACTTTTTGTTTCATATCTACCAATCACTGTTATTTCCGCAATATCACGACATGTTTGACATCTCGCGTTGTTGAGCTCTCGACCAATGAAAACTAATTGCGATTTTCTCGCTTATCATTGCATGACAAAAAAGGAAATTCGGTCGATCTAGCTAAAGATTAAAATTTATAAGGATCGTCTCGATATTATCAAATGAATCGACACCAACGTTGCCCCCAACTTTCACGCTATATAAAGGTGTTGATTTCTATCGAATAAACTAATAGTGATTTTGAAAATTTGCTCACCTAATTGACTGATGAAGATCAATCACGAAGCTATCCCAGGCACTGTCCATTTAGTGGACTTAGATGAGAAAGTCATACAAATAGCAAAGAAAAAGGAGATTGTGTTGAGTCCCACTCCTAATTCTGAGGATCCATACAATGATCCTTTACTTTGGCCAGCAAAAAGAAAATTTCTTTCTTTATTTTGTGTCATAGTTTACACATTTGCTATTGGTGTCCCATCTGCTGCTATATACAGTGTTTTAGAAAATATTGTGGACAACACTGATCTCACTTTAACTGACCTGAATGAGGGGACTGGTTGCGCATTTTTGTTTTATGGCTGGGGATGTGTGGTTTGGCAAGCTGTTGCTCTTCAGTATGGAAAACGTCCGGTCTATTTGTTCTCAGTTTTCACCACAGCGTTGCTTTGTATTTGGACTCCTTTTTGTCAAACCTATGGTGAATGGATTGGAAGTAAAATCTTGACTGGATTTTTTGGTGCACCAATTGAATCTCTATTGGAAATTTCAATTTCTGATATCTATTTTGAACACGAAAGAGGTACTTACATGGGAGTATACGCCCTCAGTTTGGTGACCTCTAACTATATGGCTCCACTTGTTGCTGGGTTTATTACAGATGGGCAAGATTGGAAATGGGTCATGTTTTGGTGTACAATATTTGATGCGGTTTGTTTGGTTTTCTTGTATTTCTTTATGGAGGAAACAAATTACAGTCGTCCGCATATTTCTGCTGATGATGAGCTGGAAATGGATCAAGAAGAGACCGAGCCCGAAAATGAAAAGGTACTAGCATCAAAAACTGAAATTGCCAGTATTCAGACTGCCGAAGCCCAAACAAACTTTCCTCCTGGTAAAACTTTTAGAGACAAATTGAAGTTCTTAGACAAGCCAAGGCCATTCATGATGCACAAAATCATCATTCGACAATTTTCCATGTTCAGATTTCCAGGAATTGTTTGGGCTGGCTTCCAGTATGGGACCTCTTTGGTCTGGTTTAATGTGTTAAATGCTACTGCCTCTTCCATTTACTCATCGTCGCCATACAACTTTTCTACATCATTAATTGGTGTCACTTACATTTGCCCAATCATTTTCTGCTTTGTTTTCTCCTACTACTCAGGTTTTTTTGGAGACAGAATCAGACTGTTGCTTGCTAAAAGATCTGGTGGAGTCTCTGAGCCCGAGCACCGACTTTGGCTTATGGCAGGTTATCTAGTTGTTTGCCCCTGTGCGTTGGCTCTTTGGGGTGTTGGTGCGTACGACCAAATTCATTGGTTTGGTATTGTTATGGGAATGGGTCTACTCGGTGGTACCGTGACTTTGGGATGTGCCTGCTCGGTGAACTACGTTGTGGAAAGCTACAGGGAGCTGAGTGGACAGGCAATGGTTACCGTGATTTTGGTTAGAAACACTATGAGTTTCTGCATCAATTATGGTATTACTCCCTGGGTTGATAATCAGGGCTTGAAAAAAACGTTTATTGCGGCTGCATGTATTTCCATTGTTTGCATTGGCACGTTCATTCCAATGGTGTACACTGGCAAATATTGGAGAAATAAAACAAAAGAAGCTTACTGGAGATACTTGCAAGAAGCACTTGATAACGGAATGGCCCATTAATTACTTAGTTTGTTTATGAGCTTTGCTATAATAAAATGAGAACTTCTCTAATCAACAGGCTTGAGTACCATCAAGCCCAGGATCGATCTAACAACTTCACCAGCAGTGTTTGCAGTAATTTCGCCAATATCAAAGGCAGGTGACATTTCAGTGACATCTGCACCAACAACAGAAATACCTTCAAGTCCGTCCAATATCTGCAAAACTTCTCTGGAATTCCATCCACCAGGTTCAACGGCTCCGGTAGCTGGCCCTGAGGCAGGGTCTAACACGTCAATATCAAAACTGATATAAACTGGGGTATCTTTCACTCTATCCTTAATTTTATCAATGATACCCTGGATTCCAACTTGATCAATATCTCTCGCCATGATTTTGGTGAATCCAGACTCTGTGTAATCTCTTTTAGGGTCATTAGGTTCTTCATACCAGCCTCTCAATCCAGCATGGATGTTTTGATTGGAAGTCCAGCCTTTTTTGTGAGCCCACCAAAGATAGGTTCCATGATTTAGTGCAGCATACTCAGTAACATTTGGATTCATATAGTAAGGATCCACAGTGTCCAAGTGAGCATCAAAATGGATGACACTAACCTTACCATACTTTTCGTAAGCAGCTCTGATTCCAGAGTATGTGATCGTATGATCTCCACCTATGGTGACAATTCTTGGATATTTTCCAGGGTTGGTAGAACTGGTGTTGTGGCTCAAGACGGCTCTTTCGGCTCTATAAAGTTGATCAAGTGCAATTCTGTTATCCAAAGGAGTCATTGGGACGTTTCCGCAATCAACTATTTTGGCCCAGTTATTGTAAATATTAAAACCTTTCCTATAAGGAGAATAAGCAGCCGAGTATCTTCTTGTTCCTTGTCTAATAGCATCAGGCCCAAATCTGGAGCCGGGTTTGTAGGAAATACCGGTATCAAATGGAGCACCACAAACAGCAATGTCAATTTCAAGATCTTCGATTGAAGAAGAATCAAAGCATTTTGTTTCGATAGGCAGGTGACCAAAGCTTAAGAACCCTGTTTGGGTAATACCGTTATATCTATCGGTCTTTCCAGGATAAAGATCAGAAGTATCATCAGGGTCTCTGTAAGTTATCTTATTGGCGGTGAATGTTTTTAGATTTTCAGGAAGCTGGACATCAGAACTGAAAACAAGGGCGTTCTGCTCTTGGTCAACTTGAAAGTAGTCATCTATAAACTTCAGCCTAATGTTCTCCAGTTTTTCAATATCTGGGGCATACAAGTTTGGGTTTTCAATGGTTTCGCCAAGGTCCAATGCACTTTGAATGTGCAATGCCAATGCATGGCTGCCAATTGCTAGAACGGAAAAGACAGTTGTTTTCATTTTGAACAGATTGATTGATTTAATCAGACTCAGTCAACTTTTTGGTCAAACTGTTACTCTTTTAAAGTGTCCCTGCCATTTTATCAAGATTACCCTTTTCGGAATGACCTGCTTATCTTTTCTTATTTCATCTCAACCCGAATTTGGAATTAGTCGAAAAACTAGTCTGTCGCGTTCTGCAGCTTAACACGATAATTTCACAATTATTATATGTTTTGACGTAAATAGATATAAACAAACTAAAACCATCTTTCTAGTCTTTACATAGGCAATTCAAAGTTGCCGTGAAGTACACCGATGGAGAATGCTCAACTGTTGAATCCCCAGACAAGCTCTTGGAGGAGCTATACTGACGAGGAGCTCGGAGAAGAAGATTTCGTTAAGCTTTCTCCAATCACCACGACTGTTTCACAAGAAACTGTATTTGTTCTTAAAAACTCGTTTCCAACCTTTTTCACGTTCACTTTCCAGTTCTTCTTTCAAATACTAATACCTGTCTACTTTTCCGGAAGACAAGGTGAGATATCCTTATCAGCATGTTCACTTTCAATGGCTATTTTTTACATTACAGGACCTGTCATAGTCAACGGATTCTCCAGCTCTTTGGACACTTTGTGCTCTACTGCGTTTGGTGCTCAGCATTTTGTAAAAGTGGGTTTATATTACCAAAGATGTATGGTGATTTTACTGCTAATATTTATTCCAATTATTGTCTTTTGGGTGGAATCATGGCGGATCCTCAACTACGTGAGTGACGATCCGATGATTGCCAAGTTGTGCGCGCAATATCTAAAGCTCATGCCTTTGATTGTTCCTCCGCTAGTTGTGTTTGAGTGCTCAAAAAGATTTCTCCAATCACAAAACAAGTTCAGTGTCCCAACACGCGTCATGCTCTTTGCCGTGCCAATAAGCATCTTTTTAAATCATGCGCTTTTAACAAAAGCAGGTTTACTAGCTCCTCCGCTTTCATTGATTGGAACCTACTGGATAATCACAATAGTGCTCTGTCTTTATATCTATGCTATTGATGGTTACCAGTGCTGGAATTCGGAATTCACGGCTCGTGAATTGTTTGAAAATTGGGGGCCTTTTTTTAATCTGGGTATTCCCGGTGTGCTGATGATTTTATCGGAGGCTGTCGCTTTCCGCATGATCACATTTATGGCCGCAAAATTGAGTACCACCGAATTGGCTGCTCAGACGATAGTCACTACAGTTGGCTCGCTTGCATTCCAGTTCCCATTTTCTGTGGGTATATGTTGTTCTACTAGAATAGCGAATTTTATTGGTGCAAAGTCCGAGAACTATAAAGTGGCAGTCAAAGTTGCATTGATGGGCGCATGTGTTCTCGGTGTGGCTAATTTTGCCTGGCTATTTGCGTTCAAAAGACAATTAGTTTCAATTTTAACCCACGACGAGGAACTTATCGATCTATGTTCTAGAGTCTATATTGTGGTTGGACTCAATCAGCTATTAGATGCAATGAACGTGATATGTGCAGCAATTCTCAGAAGTCAGGGGAGACAAAAAATTGGCTCCGTTTGCAGTTTGATTGCTTACTATCTCGTTGGAACACCATTTGAAATTTTGATGGCATTCTATTTCAACATGAGAATATTTGGGTTATGGATCGGCTTGAGTATTGGAGTGTCATTTCTTTCACTCATAGAGCTGGTTTTGGTTTTACGTTCTGACTGGAGGTCTATTATTATTAAAAGCGGAGGAATCTAACACAGTACACTATATTTTATTTCGAGCCATATCTAGTAATTTTCAAAGCTTTCAAGAGAATTTAAATTTAATGATAATTAAAAATTTGCAATTCCTTTTTAGATTGCTGACGATTTAGAGAAAAGTTGTCATACTGATAGGTCTAAACTACAACGGATTCCATATGTATCTACTAGCTCTTTGAATTTGACACTTCAAGAGTCCTCGGAATACTTCTTTCGTTTCTTCTTATTTCCGGAGAAATCTCGGAAAATCTGCGGAGAATCTGAAATTAGGCTCTAATTTTATGCATCTCTTGCCGACCGTTGGAAAGATAAATACCGAGATATGCAAGAGCTCAGCAGATTAACATTAATCTACTACTGCCGGGACTGAGTTGTCCTTAACGGAAACTTCTCAAAGGTCCACGATCTGGATGCCAAGCAAACTATTTGTAACTAGATTCAATTGAAAACTCAAGTTTCGGTCTGGCCAATCAGATGGACAAATGTTTTTTTAAGCGATCCACATTCTTAAAAACACAGCCTCGAACAATGGCTTTGAAAAAAAAAAACCGTTGATTGCTAATCCTTTTAGTACTTTATGTGTTCCCAAAACGTAATGCCGCCAGGAAGCTTTCGCTTGTATCACCCAGTAGGATCGACACTTGCAACTAAAGAACCAATAGAATTGGTTTTGAGAGATACCAAGCAATAGTGCTCAGCATAAGTATTTGTGCCTCGAGGCTCGAGATTTAAAGTTGTCAATGGATAAGCAAAGATACAGCTAAAAGAAAAGATAAAGAAATAATCAATTTTCACCCGTTTAGCAAGTTTTTGAGAAAACCGTTCAAAGCTTGCTGCGGTTGTTCTCGCCGGCGGACACATCGGCACCGGTGATGTCACATCTGTATGCATATTTCGGGAACCCAAATAAAGTTTTCTATTGTTCGCGTAATTGTCGGTCCCTTTTTCAAGCAGTGGCTTTGACACAGCAGAACATAATTTACTCGAACTGGAAATATTTCAAGTTACTTTCTGGTGAAGATTGGAAAACAATAAAAGTAAAAGCCCTGCAGAGAATGAGCAACACATAACATTCCCCAAGTGGGTTAGACCACCAAAAAAATACATATAAAAAGGAACAGCTGTCCCCACTTGTGAAATTTAGTTTGGTTTCAATTCCAGTCAGCTTACTACAATTCGAATATGTTGAGCAAATCAATACTCTTGGCTGCTGCACTTGGACTCACCAAGTCAGCAATGGCTGCTCCAGCCGCAATGGCTTCCAGCTCTTCGAGTTCGTCGGATTCCCTTTCTGATCTCTGTACGGAATCCTACATCCAGGATATTCTTCCAGCCGACGGTGACATTTTGGGACTTGAATTTGATTCAACAACTGTCACTGCCAGTGTTGTTTACAATGCTTCTGGTGATTCAACCAGCTCTGATGAAACCTACAACTACTGTAGTGTTTCGGTTGAGTACTCCCACAACGGAAAGGGTGACAATGTCACTGTGAAGTATGCTTTCCCAGACCCTGATGACTTCACAAACAGATTCTACTTAGCTGGTGGTGGAGGATTTACCTTGTCCTCTAGTACCACTGGTGGTTTATCTTATGGTGCTGTCAGTGGTGCTACCAGTGCTGGTTACGATGCTTTCGACCAAAGTTATGATGACGCTGTCCTTTATGGAAATGGTTCCATCAACTGGGATGCCACCCACATGTTTGGTTACCAAGCCTTGGGTGAATTGACCCAGGTTGGTAAGTACTTGACCAAGAACTTCTACGGACTCTCAAATGATACCAAGATCTACACCTACTTCGAAGGATGTTCCGACGGAGGTCGTGAAGCCATGTCGCAAGTTCAACGTTGGGGTGAGGAATACGATGGTGTTATTGCTGGTGCTCCAGCTTTTAGATTTGCTCAACAACAAGTTTTGCACGTTTTCTCTGCTGCTGTTGAGCACACTATGGACTACTACCCACCACCTTGTGAGTTAGAAATGATTGTCAACGCCACAATTGCTGCTTGTGATGGACTAGACGGTCGTGTTGACGGTGTTATCTCCAGAACTGATCTATGTTTGCTCAACTTCAACTTGAGCTCCATCATCGGTCAATCATACTACTGTGCTGCTGAAACTAGTACTTCCCTAGGTTACGGCTTCAGTAAGAGAGCTGAGGGCAGTACCACCAGTGAATACCCAGAGCAAAGCGGTAATGTCACTGCTGAAGGTGTTGCCATTGCCCAAGCTATCTACGATGGTTTGTTCAACAGTGATGGTGAAAGAGCTTACCTCTCGTACAGAATTGGTTCCGAATTAAGTGATGCCGAATGTTCCTACGATTCTGACACCGAGTCCTGGGAACTCAGCATTCCATCCACTGGTGGTGAGTACGTTGCCAGATTCATCCAACTGCTTGACCTAGACAACCTTGACAACCTCGATGGTGTCACCTACGATACCCTTGTTGACTGGATGAGCACTGGTATGTACAGATACTTTGATACCTTGCAGACTACCTTCACCGACTTGACCAAATTCAAGTCTCACGGTGGTAAATTGATCCACTACCACGGTGAATCCGACCCAAGTATTCCACCAGCATCTTCCATCCACTACTGGCAAAACGTTCGTGAGACCATGTACTCTAACTTGACTTTTATTGAGAGTCTTGAAGCTCTTGATGACTGGTACCAATTTTACCTTGTCCCAGGTGCTGCTCACTGTGGTACCAACGATCTCCAACCTGGTCCATACCCGGAAACCAACATGGAAGTCATGATTGACTGGGTTGAAAACGGCGTCAAGCCAGCTGGTCTTAACACCACTGTCTCCAGTGGTCCTTATGAAGGTGAAGATCAACTTTTGTGTAAGTGGCCAACTCGTCCTCTATGGCACGGAAACAGCTCTGACTTCAACTGTGCTTACGACGAGGCTTCTTACCAGAGTTGGACTTACTCCTTCCCTGCATTCAAAATTCCTGTCTTTTAAGGAATGTTTTACTAAGATTTCATTTTTTTCCTTCATAGAACGTCTAGTTTTTTTTACTGTTTAACATAACTTCTTTTCTTTTTTTTAAAGATCTAGGAAATCGTAAGCTAAACATCAAATAAAAGAACAGCCAGATAAAGCTGAAAACCTTTAGTTAACATGAGAAATATTGCCTTAGCTTTATTCAGTCTTTCAGAGCATTAAAATCGCAGACACCCAATTGCCGCAGCGCACTCAAGGTTAAGGAAAACAACTGTAGATATACAAAATAAAGGATGAAATTTTGTCCTCAATTTAAATCTTCAAAAGTATACAAAAGTGACTTATCGGCCAAGAACTCGTTATAGTATTTTTCAACTTTAGTAGCAATTGCATCGGCAGTATAACCAAAATATGCATATGTTTCATCTCCCGGAAGAGATTTTCCAAAAGTTTTCATACTAATACCTGCTGTAGCGTACCTTTCCCAGCCGTTTGGAGCAAATGCTTCAACGACCACGGTCGGTAGCTTTCCTCTTTGAACGATTGACTGTTTATACTCTTTTGTCTGTTTTTCAAATATTTGAGTACATGGAAAACTAATCAATCTGGTCTTAATTCCCTTGGCTTCAAGAATCTTGACAGCTTGAGCAGCAAAATTCATCTCTCCACCAACACCAATAAGTTGCAGAACTGCATCTGGTTTGTCTTGTAGCAAATATGCACCATACTTAACTTTGTCCCTGCTTGATTGACCTGGATACTGTGGAAGATTCTGTCTAGTGGTAGAAATCATAGACGAAATCCTTTTGGAAGAAACGGCAATCTCCCAGCATCCAGCAGTCTCCTCATTATCACAAGGTCTCATATAGTAGAAATTTGGCAAAGCACGGAAAAATGAAGCAAGTGCAATAGGCTGATGAGTAGGTCCATCTTCTCCAGTACCAATAGAGTCATGAGTTGCAACATGAATGACCTGAAGGTTTTGCAATGAACCCATTCTAACTGCTGGAGCGGCATACAAATAAAACATGAAGAAGGTACAGGTAACAGGAATAAAGGTTCCTTCATTGTAAGCAGCAATACCATTGGCAATAGCTCCCATAGCATGTTCTCTAATACCATAATGGATATATCTACCGGAGTAGTCACCATTTAGATTACAGCTTGTTTTAATTCTTGGGTTCTGGAAGTCATCCTTTGTTGACCAGGACATGAAAACAGAAGGAGTCAAGTCTGCCGCACCGGAAATAAAACTATTGATGTTTTTAGCCAATGGAGAGAAAACCATACCATTGGTCTTTCTGGTTGCAGTTGGAGTGGTTGGCAATTCCTTTGGGATGTATGATCTCCAGTCTCCAGGAAGTTGGCCAGATATACGACGAGTCAATTCCTTTCCTTCCTGTGGATAGATTCGACAATAATTTTCTAGGAGCTTATTCCAATCCGATTCATATTTTTGTCCCTGTTTAGGACAATCAGCAAAAAACTCATACACCTTGTCAGAAATTTCAAAGAAAGCTTCTGGATTAAGTTTATGAAAAGCTTTAAACTCTTTCAGTTGTTGTGCTCCAAAAGCCGCTCCATGAGCAGCTTGAGTACCTTGAACACCGGCACCTAAACCAATGACAGTGTGAATATCAATCAAAACTGGACGGTCTTTACTGGATTTTGCTTTATTGATAGCGTCAACAATTCCCTTAACATCATAGGAACCATCGTTGACTTCGATCACGTCCCAATTACTGGCTCTAAACTTATCGTGGACATTGTCGCTGCAAGAAACATCAACAGAACCATCAAATGTGATCTGATTATTGTCATAAAGGAGTATCAAGTTGTTCAAACCCAAATGACCAGCTAGAGAAATGGCCTCCAGGGCAACACCTTCCTGCAAACATGCGTCTCCAATCATACAAAAGATGTGGTTATCAACAACTGGGAAGTCTGGCTTGTTGTATGTGGCGGACAAGTTTTTGGAGGCAATAGCCAAACCAACAGCATTTGCTACACCTTGACCTAACGGTCCCGTGGTGACTTCAATACCAGGATGTTCAATTTCGGGGTGTCCAGGACAAAATGATTCTGTCTCGGTAGAATGATAGGTCTTCAATTGGGCCATGGTCATGTGCTTGTAGCCAGCAAAATGGAGAAACACATATTGGAACAAGCATGTATGGCCGTTAGAAAGGAGAAATCTGTCTCTATTGAAAAAGTTTGGATTGGATGGAGAGTATTTCATTACGTATTTCCAGAGTGCAACTCCAATGGCGACCATGCCAATTGCACCACCAGGGTGTCCACCGTTGTAATGTTCGACAAGATCTGCAATGAGGACTCTGAGAGTACGTAGAACAAGATCGTGAGTATTTTCAAGTGCGTTTGTCATAATAAATTGCGTGGAAATACTTTTACTAAGCATTCAAGTACATAACAGCAGACCTGGGGCGGTTTATATAGAATTTCAGCCTGCATTGCTACAATCTGGACCTTTATTGCACCCCTTCGATCTTTTGAGATTACCACAAATGGGGTTCCGAAAATGCCAGGGCGATTCAAAATTTGGTCTCGGAAATCAAGTTGGACCATAAGGTTAGTGTGCAAAAGAATTGTGATACCAGGGTCAATACTACACGCAGATCTCCTTACTAGAGGCTGATGTGGGGTGAACGAAGGTCACGGCTGGATAAGAGATATTAATACGCAACAGAAATGGCTTTAGGTAGGTTATAGACATCCCACCTCCTCCCACGAGCCCAACAGGCGGGCAGTTCAAGTATGCAACAATCCAGATTCTACCCCGCAAGCTGACAAAAATCTGGGGTTTGCTGCACCCCAGATTTTTGTGCTTGTTTAAAAAAAAAGGATGAAAGAAGATTGAGCTGAAATGTCATTTTCTAAGGAAATTAAAACTCAATATGTTTATATAGTAGCCTTGGTCCATCTTCAGAGCTATTTAATCATTTTGCGGTGGCAATATAAACGCCTTCCTTGAGAGAAGAGTAAGGACATCATAGCGAGAGAGCGTAGTAGCTGCCACCTTCTCCATCTCGGGGGACTATATTTTCCCAGTGGGGGAATTCTTCTCGCAGATCCAAAATGTGGTGGACACACTTTTTAGAGTCTAGTGTTGTATAGATTAGCGACACAGTGTGAAGAAAACTTGAGACAAACCTTATGTGATTTTGGTATTCTTGAAACATTGCCATTATTCCAAAATCCAACAGAATTGAGATACTTTTTCCCAACCTTCAAGTAAACTCTTTCAACGTGGTCAAAAGGACCTTAATTCCATTTCATTGTTAGACATCTTAGATTTAATGACCCACGGCACTGGGCTAAGATTCCAACCTTTATTGAGATTTACCTAGATACTTAGCGGAATTCCAAGTACCGAAAAATTCAGGTTTTTTTTGATCCTGCATGTTACCCCGGATTTTTGTCGCCCCGCCCTGCGCGAAAGTATATAAAGAGCGTCCAAGATTGCGGCAACTGTCAGTAACTCAGACCAGATTTCAGCAGAAACAACATGGCTGATCTGATCAAGCTCAATAACGGTAACTGTGTTCCTCAAATTGGATTTGGATCCTGGAAAATCGAAGGTGAAGAATGCTCCCGGGTGATTTACGAGGCAATCAAAGCCGGATGTAGAATGTTTGATGGGGCAGCCGACTATTGTAATGAAAAGGAGGTGGGCAAGGGAATTAAAAAAGCAATTGATGAAGGAATTGTCAAACGTGAGGACCTATACATTGCATCAAAACTGTGGAATACTTATCATGCAAAGGAAAATGTGAAAAAGGCAGTGTTGAAAACTCTTGATGATTTAGGTCTGGAGTATTTGGATATCTACTATATGCATTTTCCGATATCGCAGAAGTTTGTTCCAATTGAGAAAAACTATCCTCCTCATTTTGATTGTGGTGATGGAGACCACTTCCAGTTTGAAGATGTGTCTGTTTTTGAAACATATGCTGCCATGGAAGACTTGGTCAAGGAAGGATACGTCCGGAATCTAGGAATTTCAAATTTCACTGGAGTTCTTCTTCAAGAATTATTGAAACTTTGTAAAATACCTCCTGCATTGTTTCAAATTGAGCACCATCCATATCTAACACAAGAAAGATTGGTCGAATATGTTCAATCAAAGAATATTGTTGTTGTTGCGTATTCCTCTTTAAATCCACAGTTCTTTTTGGGATTGAATAACAGAACTTCTGATCATATTAGCTTGTTTGAAAATGAAACCATCCAAAGAATTGCTACAAAACACCACACTTCTGAAGCCACTGTTTTATTGAGATGGGCAACACAAAGAGGGTTGGTTGTGATTCCAAAGTCTACGATTTCTGCGGAAATCCAAGCAAATCTTCAAGTGAATTCTATCAATCTAGAAGAGCAAGATATTAGAGATATTTGTGACTTAGATAGAGGCCTCAGATGCAATGATCCGTGGGATTGGGCTAAAATTCCAACTTTTGTATAAATATATAAAATTAGGTGGTTACATTTTGCAGCATTGATCTGACAACAAAACCGACTTATTATGCGTTTGTGCCGATCGAGGAACATCCAATGCAGGGTTTTTGGTAAAAAATCCTGAAGGTTTTAGTTCCAAAGAAAGCATGTCCACTGGCATCACTGGGAAGTCTTCAGGTCTTGGAATATGGGTTAGAGTAAAAGTGTGCCATAAAACACAATCGTCATTTTCAACGTTTTCATCTCTATTGGCCCATATAGCCAGTCCGGTATCTTTCTGAGATTGGTTGGTAAACTCACCAGCAGCCCACAGCTCCTGGTCGCCATATTTTGTTACCCAAAACGGATGTTGGGAAAAGGTTCCTCTTCTTACATTGTAGGAGTTTGGCTTCATCAGAATTCCTTGAGAAGTGATATGCCACAATCTATAACCAACAGGTTTCTTGGAAACAGGATTAATGACATTTGGATTGATCATTTTTAAGTATCTGCCTGCCTCCAAATTGAAGTCAATAAATCCCGGTTTTTTAACAATAGTTTGCACAACCTTGAAAGAACATCCATGTGGATCTTCTCCATCTTCATCCGTGCATGGAACAACATCTTCATAAACAATACTATTTTTTCTGTAGCAGTCAATTGCAGGATCAACACGAAGAGAGAAAATGTGTTGATGAAATGGAGCTTGAACACCTGGACCAAGTCTAGTAGCATATGGAAGAATTACCCCATCTTTTGAAGGAACGGTTGAAAGAATTCCTGTTGCTCGAATATCAATTCTGAGATTTGCTGCTTGGTCTAAGATCAACATAACAATGTACTCATAATTGGCAACAGTAGCAACCGTTTGGATAACCAACTCTCTTTTTCTTACAACCGATGACAACTCTGAACAACGATAATTGGTATGTTTCCATTGGATTCCATTGTCAACTTCATGCATACAAACAGCATTTTTCTTTAAGACGGGAGCTCCTGATGCATCACTTAAATAACCATCAAAGTATTTGATTAGCCCAAGACAATCACATCCGAGCTCTAAGGAGTTAGCAGTAACACCAAAACCAGCATCACCAAGATCAAAAGCTTGTTTCCTATGATATGGAGGTCTTGGATCACCATATGGCACCGTCATTTCGTTCATTGCCACTCGATAAAAAACTGGTCTACCGTCGTACTTGACATCATATAGTACAGCACCTTCTCTTGAATTCCATC
Source organism: Ogataea mattraensis (assembly GCA_030564055.1). NCBI lineage: Eukaryota > Fungi > Ascomycota > Pichiomycetes > Pichiales > Pichiaceae > Ogataea > Ogataea mattraensis. Next base: position 531,032 of record JAJMLE010000009.1, on the reverse strand, counting down.
CAAGATCAAATTCCCATTTTTGCCAATAAACTTTATTATTGTGAACCACAAATGAAGGTCCTTCACTCTGAACATACTGAAGGGGTTTCATATCTGTTCTGAGCTTGGATGTTGGCTCGACGTGGTAATCATTAATTTCGAGGTTGGAGATTGGCTCGAGCTCTTTGAGTTGATCAGCAAAATCATGATCCATAGGAAGTTTTTCAATCCAAGCAAGTTCAAAACTGTCGGCATCAAACACAGGTGCTAAAGGCAAAGGATTTGCATAGTGGTTTGCCTCTGGATTGTTAGTCAGAGCAACATACATGTAGCATTGAAACAGCCGTCTGGTCTCAGTTGGATCATCTGTTCCATAACACCAAGGATCATTGATCACATGAGCATTTGGTGGTAGCTTGAGTTTGGCTAATTCCTTTTGAATCTCTGGATCTGAGGTGCATAATTCTTCAATTTTGGTAGTTTCTTCAACGGTAGCACCAAATTGAATCTGCTTGTCCAAAACTTGATCTGAAACCACAACTTTCGTTTTCAAATCAACTATAGCTTTATGTTTGAGACCATCGGATCTTGTGAAAAAATACGCTCTTGCCAATCTTGGCGGAAGCAACGAATCTGATTTGATTTTTGCTTCCAGGTAGGGCAAGATTTTTTTCTTCTCAGGGTCTAACATATCGATGTTTTTAAAGCTGATTGGACCCACAAACTCAGCTTTAATAATGGAGGCGGCTGTTTTGATTTCGTTGGGTGAAATTGGACCGAATGGAGATTCAATCATTGTTAGTTTGAAAATTGAGAATCTACATGGTATCACCTTGACAGAATTATTTTAGCTTCCTTATGTACCGGATCTGGAACAAGATCTACAATTTTATCCGGTAGGTGGAGCCGGTTTGATGACTCTGATAGAGTACTAAAAACATCACATCTTGGGTTTCCCAATATAACAATTATTGTCACTCGGATTACCGCAAGTAGAACAGAAACCAAGAAGGCAAGTCAATGATTATTTGGAGACTGAAAAGAATAAATTCAAACAAATTCAATAAATTTCCTGAAGGGGCAGTCAGAAGAGCGCGGCTTCCATTTAAAGTAATTTGATAAACTGAAGTTCGAGATAAGATTGTAGAGAGCTCGTATCGGAGAAGTCTTCTATTGCGGTAGGAAAAGATCTGATGTCGTGAAAAGTATAAAATACGTCTATATATTTTATTGGAAGTTTTGGATTTTAAATCAAACCAAGATCCAGAGTCAATTATTAGAACCATGGCTCCAATTGATCCAACCAAATTTCCACCAGGACTGGTCAGGTTACCAGCAGATGCCCCAGCCGAAGACATTATTCTATGTTTGAAAAGAGATGGGGGAGTGTTTGTTAAAAATTTCTTATCTTTAGACAAAGTAAAGTCGCTTAATGAGGAGATTAAACCATTTATTGATGCAGACACTGATGTAGATGGTACTTTCTTCCCTTCCCAAACAAAAAAGTCTGCTAGCTTGACAGATCATTCTCCAATTTATTGTAAGGAGATTGTTGGAAACAAGAAAGTTATTGAGGTCATGGATGCTTTCTTGACGACCGATAAGGATGTTTGGGTAGGTTCTGAAAAGAAGAATCTGAAAGTGCGCTCCTACATGCACTCCACAACTGGTTTCAGAATTGGTCCGGGAGCATTTGCCCAACCACTTCACAGAGACGATTATATCCACCATAATTTACACACCCATAGTGATATTTGGGATGACGATGTTGACAAAAACAGGGAAACTGCGGTTGCTGTTTTTGTCGCAGGTAGCAAGTGCACTTTTGAAAATGGTGCTACCCGATTTATTGCTGGCTCTCACCTTTGGGGCATGGATCGTAAACCATTGACCAGTGAACTTAGCTACGCAGAGATGGATGCCGGCGACTGCTTCTTTATGTTATGTTCGTGTTGGCATGGAGGAGGAGCCAATATCACCGATAATGACCTTCGTTTACTATATGGTACTTTTTTTACCAGAGGCACACTACGTCAAGAAGAAAACATGTACCTGGTGAACAATCCAGCCAATCTCAAAAAACTACCAGAGTACATCCAGCAGCGCATAGGGTTTACGGAAAATGACATTGCTGGGTGGGTCGGCCAGAAAGGCTCTTTAGGCTACGTTCGTGATCTCAAGGCACCTGTTTAAAGAGTTAAAATTATGATAGTGTGACTTTATTGGGTTTAGTTTATTATTCTAAGTTTATGATAAATCTATTAGAATTTTTTAAACAGGCCAAAGGCCTCCGTTTGCATTGATAACCGAGCCAGTGGACCAAGCGGAATCTTTGCCACAAAGAAATCCGATCAATGGAGCAATGTCTGTAGTTTCAGCCAATCTTGGAGCAGCAGGTGTATCATTGGCCAATTGTTCCAAAAATGCCAGAGTGTCCGGTGAGCTTTCATAAAGCATATCGGTTCTGACAGGACCTGGATTAACAGCATTAACAGTGATTTTATATTTTTGCCCCAACTCCTTTGCCCAGACTCTCACCAGAGCTTCAACTGCAGCTTTACTTGCACAATATGCAGTTCCTTCAACAACACCCATTCTGGCTGCAACCGATGAAACAAAGACAATACGTCCTTCTTCTGCAAAATGTGGCAATGCTTTTTGAGTCAAAAAGACTGGAGCTTTGACGTTGGTGGTCATAATTTTATCAAAGTAATCAGAAGTGACATCTTCCAACAATGCATCGTCTCCAGAACCAGCATTATGGATCAGTATATCTATTTTACTAACAGGACTTAATTCCAATGCTGCTTTAATGATTTTATTATGATCATCAAAGTTGAGGATGTTTGCGTGACAAGCAACTGCATTTCCTCCAGCCTTAACAATTTCATCGACAACTGCCTGGGCTTTAACAAAACTGCTGTCTGAAGCATAATTCACAACAACATTGCATTGAAATCTACCGAGAAATAAAGCTGTCTCACAACCAATTCCCCTGGCAGATCCTGTGATAATCGCAGTTTTTCCTGAAAAGTCGTATTTGGCTGACATGATTTGCTTCCTTTTGGATATGCTTCAAAAAATTGGGAAACCAACAGTTGGTTGTTTTTCTACTTCAAGACATTTGTAGGCCTTTTGAACGTGTACGTATCCTTTTCTGCTAGCATGATATGCTGCACATTAGGAAGTCTGTTGTTCAAAGTATTACCAAATCCAAGGCAAAAACCAATCGATAAATCAAGTTTCCTTATCGGGCTTATCAGTGCTCCACTAACTTCCTTATTGGGACAATTTTTAATTCAGAAAAAAAAAGTAGGGACCAGATTTTTTACAGATTTACTTTTTTCTTGGCAGGGTGGAGGTCTTATATAGGATTTAATATATCCATGCGGCCAGTTGTTTGTCTGATCTTTGAAAGTTATAAAAATGACCGTCAACAAACCTGAACTGACTTTAAGCAAGCCAGACCTAGATGAAGTTCTTTGCAATCTCCATGCTGATGGCACTACCGTAGTTGAAAGCTTGGTCGATTTGCAAAAATTACAAGAATCCATCAACGAAACAGCTTCTGCGTTTGAAGATTATGTCAATCCGGTAATTTTTGGCTTGAACGTTGGAAACGTTAAAGTTGCAACCGAGTTGGTGGAATGTTCACCAGCATATGTTTGGGGCCAGTTGATGAACGATTTGCTATACCAAATTGCCTTGAAACACATGACTAGCAAATGTACTGTGTATTGGGGCGTCGATGACAAATGTGAATATAAATCTCATTCAACTGAACCAATGCTCAGTTCTGCTTATGCTGTCAGAGTTTTGCCTGGTTTTTCAGACCAACCTCTTCATCGAACAGACGCAATACATTTACATTCTCATGTTGAACTTTCTTCTTGGGAAGACCCAAAAAATGATCCTGAAAGTCGAGAAATAACCATCACCATGATCATTGCATGCGATGACGGCACTGCCTTCAATGTCATTCCAAGAAGCCATTTGTGGGGCGATGACAAAAAGCCCGAGAATCCAAGTTTCATAGAGCTGAAAAAAGGACAGGCTCTTTTACTATTTGGTTCCACTTACTACAGTCTTGCAGCGAATAAAACCAGTGTTCCAAAAACACTATTTATCACTACTTTAAGTCATGGATTATACCGTCAGGAGCAAAACATGTACTTGTCAGTCTCCCATGACACCTTGAGAGCTTATGGTTTTGAGGCCTCCAGAAGAATTGCCTATTCGATGGGAAATCCTTATTTGGGTTTTGTAAAGCATAAGGATCCACTAACCAACATCATTTTCCCTGAAATGTCTAAAGGAGCAGCAGAAGATCCATATTAACTGCAATACAAATAGTCCAAATTATATATGTTTTTTTCTATCAGAGCGGCAGCAAGATGATTCCCGAGTTAAACCATCCTGGACCACTCAAAATACTTTTTAGTGAAACTTTATCCTTCCAGACAGTTTTGAGCAATTCCTGTAGTGTTTTGGTGTTTCCCATGCTGTTAAACCGGTAAACTGTTTCCAAAGCCTCAAGGAGATCTTCACGATCCTGTTGTTCTTCTGCATATTCTCCAATACAAACAACAGGCCAAATCATTTGTTTTCTATAATCAGACGTTTTTTCCATTTGATTGAAAACAAACATGAACTCACGGATATAACCTTTGATTATTTTTGGTGAACCTTCTACTGGAAACAATTTATGTAGATGTACCAATCCACAAAGTGCCCAGCACTGCGCAGTTTGAAGTCTAATCAAATACTCCTGATTGCTTATGTTTTCTTCAAATGAAACGTACTGTCTATAGTTTAACAAACACTTGCTTATCATCCTTTGTCTTTCTTCAAGTTCACTCGGAGACTTGAACAATTCATAATGCTGGTCATATTTAAGATCAATGATATCTGAAAAGGCTGAAAATATGGAATCAGGACAGCCAGTGATTTCATCAGCACTTAAACGAAGCTTTTCTTGTCCAAAAAACCAACATTCTCTGGCATATGTTCTTCTTATTGCAGGATACGTCAAAGCAGTGAAGGTATCAAACCATGCCAATAATCCAATCAGAAATTTGGTACGATCATCTTGTAGGAAGAATTGGCGAAAATCTTTGTCGTAAGAAATGTTTGAGCCCAATTTAAGAAAGAAATCCGACAGCCCAGAACGCCCGGTTTCCAGCACCGAGAACATTGTGTGCACGTAAATCAAAATTAATATGGTGACCACTCGTGAAGCCTGTACTTCATGAGGAAGTTCTTTTATTCGGTTGACAATAAAAACCACTGGATCATCAACATGGCTAGGTAATTGAAAATCTCTGCTATCTGCTTCTTCACCAAACGAAAGTGTAGCCAAAAGTCCGTTGGTTATAATGTCGATATGTTGGATACTATCAGCATAATCCTTAACATCTCCTTTCATTTCGTACAAATGCATAGATGTCAGTGTCATGAAACAACTCTTTGCCAATTTAGGATCACAATATTTCATAGCAAGCTGGGGGAACGGTGAGTTTTCAAGGTTATCAAACAAGGGCATCAACTTTTCCATGAAATGGCTCATAAAGCGCTCGTCTTCATCTTTAGATTCTTCTTGAGATTCCTCGTATTTTTGTAGCATAAACGTATCTTTGTGAACTCCATTTTGAAATGCCACCAGGCTTTCTTGATTTTTTACAATTTCCTCGGTGGAAATGTATGAAGAATCCAATTCTGCAAAGACTTCAAGAAACGGAGATTGGTTTCTAAGTTCTTTGGTCGAGCTTCCTCCTGATTGTGCTAGATTACTCGAGTCTTTTGCTGGTATGCAAATGCCTTGTTTCAATTTGGCCGAATCAAAAGAGTCTTGTGTCAAATGGACAAAACTTGAAAATGATTTGACTTGAGACATTTGCTTGAGATCAATTCCGCGAGCAGCAAGACTCTGTTTAAGACGAGGACGGCCTCTGAAACCGACACTTCCGGCATCTTTTTTTTTTCCTTTTGTACGACCTGCTTTCATGTCGTCCACATCAAAGGATAGCAAGATATTGTATCCGAGACATTTTCTACCTGAATTTTGACAGTTTGTACATTCGGGCTTGGTTTCATCGCATTTGCGTTTTCTTCAATTATTAGGTACCATTTTTCAATTCGATTACCATTATCACTTACCTTGCTTTACAAGTCCAGCATCCAGCGCGCGATCTTGTGGCCATTGTTACCGACCAGAACCTTGCTGAATTCAAGAAGTTGATGCAAAAAATGTCTGACTTTTCAGTTGATCACAATTAAGCCAGATACGAAAGGTCGTGGACGGAAATCCAAACCGCTTATCAGCTTCGAGGATAATTCTAATCGATTGGGCTGGTGAAAAAAAACGAACGAACAAGATAACAGCCAGTTATGATGACGGAAATTCCAATTGCCGCAATCTGCGCAACCCACGGATACGATCCACATCCAGTTATCAATACATGTTATCAAGTTCTGGAGATAAAAACAAATTGAAGGTGAAGAGCCACTCTTCCCAACAAGGAAATACATATAACTTTTACCTTCCCAAACAGTAGATCTGGTACAAGATTCGCGACCACACGTCCTCTGATAACCACCTGCAAGCGATTTTCTCCAAACTCAAATCTCTTCATAGATAAAGAATAATCAGAGTAAGAAAAGGATAAAAGACGGCGCAAATCTTTCTGTTCGGATGTTGGGAAATAGGAGGTTGCAAAACTCCATTGCACCATGACTACTTTAAGATCTCTCAAGTCATCCAAAGATGAAGAAAAACTCACCTCTTCCATTTCTGTTAAAGAGCTCAAGACAGAACTCCATTCTACTATAAAGAATGTGGATGACTTGGCTCTTGAAGCTGCTGGTTACGAAGCTGTTCTTCCAAGAAACTACTCCATTGGCTCCTCATTGGCACTTGGGTTTTCCATCACCAACTCCTGGGTTGGATATATTGCAGCTTTTGCTATTGCATTAGAGTATGGTGGCCCGCAGATCGGAATTTTTTCACTTTTCGTTGCTTTTGCTCTTCAGTTGGTGTTCAGTTGTGGTCTTGCGGAAATTGCGTCTGCCTTTCCAACTTCCGGTGGCCAGTACTATTATGTGTTTTTGTTGGCTCCACAAAAGACCAAGAAATTTGCATCCTTCATTACCGGATGGCTCTCTTTGATTGGTTGGCTAGTTGTGACTTGTTCGGGAATCTCATTGGGAGCTTTCGGTGTTCTTGGATTGGCTCAATTCTGGCATCCGGAGGTGGAGGAAACAAAATGGTTAATTTACTGCTGCTATATTGGAGTGCTGGTGTCCACCAGCATTCCCGTTTTTCTATTTCCAAAGGCAGTTCCTGCTTTTGGTCAGGGATGTTTAGTTCTCTCTATTGGATCCTGCTTCATCATATTCATAATTGCAATTGTGACCAAGAACCATACCAACACCACTGAATTTATGACTAGTTCCGCGTACAACACCTCCGGCTGGCCAAAGGGAGTTTCGTGGATTATGGGGATCACAAATGCAATGTACGCATATGGAGCAACAGATGCTGCTACTCACATTTCTGAACAAGTTCCTAACCCTGGTAGAATTGTTCCATTCACAATTGTGACTACCTTGCTGATTGGTCTTGGTACTGTTGTTCCATTTATGATTGCATTATTTTTTGGAATGACAGACATGGACAAGGTTATTGGTTCTACTTTGGGCTCTCTCGAGCTATTATACCAAGTCACCGGTAGTGCTAAAACCGCGACTTTCTGCCAGATTCTGATCCAGATTGTCTGGATGACATGTCTTCCTGGTCAGTATGCAACTTGTGGAAGAATGGCTTATGCTCTTTCTAGGGATAATGCCATTCCTTACTCCAAATTCTGGCAACAGATTGACAAAAGAAGCGAGTTCCCAATGAGAACCACTCTTGCCGCAGTGACTTTCTGTGCGATCTATGGACTGTTGTACTTTGCTTCTTCAACAGCTTTCAACTCCATTGTTTCTTCGGCTGTTCTTGGTTTGAACATCACCTACACAATTCCGCAAGCTATTCTTTTGACAGTTGGTAGAGACAAACTTCCAGATAGAAGCTTTAAGCTTGGAAAACTTGGCTATGCTTGTAACGCATTGGCTCCTGTGGTGTTGCTATTCAACGGTATTTTTGTTTGTTTCCCATTCACGCTTCCAGCCACTGCTCCTTCAATGAATTATGCCTCGGTGGTTATGGTTGGTCTCTTCAGCATTGTGATAATCTTCTGGTTCTGCATTGGTAAAAACTATGAAGGTCCTGAGGTGTCTTTGGAGGAGATTGGAAGGATGAACAGACGGGCTATGGAGCTCGACGCCGAGCTCAACGCGGGTAAAAAGCTTCGGTTGGGTTTGATTTGGATTTAAGACAGTGTAACACTTTATTTATCAAACTTTCATCCTAAAAACGAATATATAGTTGTATGTAGTCATTGACTAAGATACAAGCATCAACACCTAATGCTCCTGATTATAATTATCTATACTATTTATTCTATTTTTCTCAGCTTCCATTCTTCCTTCTTCGATATCCCGGACTGTTTTGATAACTTTGGCAGGAACTCCTGCCACCACAGTGTTACTAGGGACATCTTTATTAACCACTGCTCCAGCCCCAACAACAACATTGTCGCCAATAGTCACTCCTTGCAACACAATCACGTTGGTTGCTAACCAACAATTGTTTCCAATAATGATAGGTTTACCAAATTCATCTCCCTTGATACGTTCATACGGATCGTTTGGATGAGAAACAGTGCAGAGAGTCACGTTTGGACCAAACATACAGTTATCCCCAATGATGATTAGTGACGAGTCCAAAAAAACAGCATTGAAATTGATGTAGAAATTCTTTCCAACACTGATGTTGCAGCCATAATCTGCTCTAAATGGAGGCTCGACATAAACGTTTTCGCCCGCTTTTCCCAAGATCTCGTGAACAATTTTGGTTCTGGCGTCTTTAAACTCGTAAATATTCTTGTAATTTCTGACCCTCAAAGCTTCCAGATCTGCACACAAGTCTCTCGATCTTAAACGTGCGCTTTCCAACAACTCTGTGAAAGGATCATAGGGAAGGCCAGAAATCATTTGATCATACTCCTTATCTTGAGGCAAATGATTCAAATTTTCCCTGGCATATTTGATCAACTCCTGATTGAGCTCTGTTGCATAACCTTCTCCCATATCTGCTTAACTGCTTGAAAACAATCTACATTCACCAGTTTTTTTTTGAAAAAGAGATCTTCAAATAGAGAACTTTTTTTATCGTGATATCAAAAAAAACTACACAGCCGTGAAACCAATCAGTATCCCGTTTCGGAAGGATAAAGTGCTCTGATTTCCTAATTAGGCAGGGAGAAGAGCAGATAAAAGAGCACTGCCGTGTGCTCGAACATTAAGCTTTGATAAGCGATCAAGTTGTTTTTTCCTCATCTAGAGGGTAGATCACTGGGTTCCAGCCACTGATATAATCTTCATCCAGATCATTCAAAGCCTGGAAGTCCTCGGGAGAGAGCTCGAAATCAAAAACATTGAGATTTGATGCTAATCTGGCTTCCGAGCTCGTCTTTGGAAGAGTGATATAGCCATGTTGTAGTGACCATCTGATAAGAATCTGAGCCGTGTCTCTGTTATATTTTTTGGCCATCTTGACCAAAAATTCATCTGTTAATTTTTGACCTCTAACTAAAGGAGAATAAGCTTCGACAGCAATATCGTTAACACGGCAAAATTGGACCAATTCTGTTCTGGCAAGCCATGGATGTATTTCGAATTGATTGATAGCAGGCTTTACTTTAAGATCTGGATAGTTTAATAGTTGCTTGAGATGCTTGATTCCGTAATTGGAAACTCCAATGTTCTTGATGGTACCTGCCTCATATGCTTCTTGCAAAGCCAACCACGTTCCATGGCGTTTTTTGTCGTCGGATTGGGGCGAATGGATCAACATCAAATCAATATATTTAATCTTGGATGCTTTTTCCAATGACTCGGCAATGACCTGTTTAGATGCCTCATATCCATGTTTGACGTCTGGAATTTTTGTAGTATAAAAAATGTCTTCTCTCTTATTGTTGACAGGATCTTCAGATAGCCATTGGTAAATTCCATCACACACCTCTTGTTCGTTATGATAGAATACGGCAGAATCCACATGTCTATATCCAGCTTTCAATGCATTGTAGATCAATGATGGAGCAACATTCTGAGGTGTCTTGTAAACCCCAAGGCCAATGACTGGGATTTTGTTACCGGTGTTGAGAGTCTGTGTGAAGAAGTGGCCCATTTTTATCGTTATGGAAAGATTCAACTGACGACCGCAAAGCCAAGTTCAAACTTGATGCTCATAAATATTAGGTAGTCTCGGTGTGGGCTGTCTACAATTTTTTTTGCTGATTTGCTTTCGCTCGCTGTTCGGACTTCGTTACTAAGACAACCCCGAGCCGTTTTACCCCGGATTTTTCGCTTACTAAGAAAAATGGTATGTAACTTCATTATACTCAACATATTCCTACAAATCACGCGCCTTATCTTCAATGATCACCTTGATGCTTCCATTCTTTGGGTCGCTGGAAAGCATAATGGCCTCATCGGCCTTTTCTAGTGGGAACCGATGAGTAACAAACTTTTTGACTTCAACAACCCCATCGCTGATAAGTCTAATAACTGCAGGCCAGGATTGGTGGTAACGGTTGATGAACTTGACATCCACTTCTCCTAAAGATAGATGCATAAATGGGAAGTTATGGATAATGTCTCGACCGACACCAATTATCATCAAAGTGCCACTTCTTCTGACGGTAAAGGCCCCGGTGATGATACTAGATTCGATACCAGTACATTCTAACACTCTTGGTGGCGCATCGGCCTCAGTAGGACCAAAGAGTTGTCTAATGCCAGAAGCGTTCTCCTGAGGGGATAGCTTCATGTCGATCTTGTAAGTCTTGACCCTTGGAATTAACTTCTTAGCAAAAGCCAATCTTTCTTCAGACAGATCTGTGATGGCCAATGGACTTGCGCCCGAGGCAGCTGCAAGAACCAAAGCACACAGACCAATAGGACCAGCACCGGCAATCATGCATCCCCTACCCAATTCAAGCCCTGCTCTTTCAATACCGTGGTATGCAACACTTAGTGGCTCGACCAAAGCACCTTCCTCGTAGGACATGGAATCTGGAATCTTGAACAGGGTCTTGGCCTTGTTAATTCTGTATCTTTGCATTGTTCCGTGGCAAGGATATACGCTAAGAAAATCAACTTCCTGACACAAATTGTAGTCTCCTTGAAGACACAAGAAGCATTCTCCGCAAGCCACCTGTGGCTCGACGGCCACTCTATCACCAACTTGAACGTTCGTAACTCCTTCACCAATCTCGATAACTTCTCCAGCAGCCTCGTGACCAAGAATACAGTTACCAAGAACCTTCAATTCTCCGATTTGACCATGTTTCCAGAAATGGACGTCAGAACCACAAATGCCTGTGGCTCTAACATGGACCAAGGCCTCCCCTGGACCTGGCTTACCAACCGGGCAATCTTTCATTTCTAACCTATGGTCTTTAGTGACCTGAAGAGAAGGATTTGCAAGAGTCATTGCGTGACAGTGTTGTTGTTGGTTTCAGATTAAGAGGCATTCTTCAAGCCCAAAGAACGCGATTTATTATATACAACGAAACTTTTCATACGGCGAATATTATTACGCGTAACTATACAAATGCGGATATTTTACGCCCTTAGTTCCCCACGAAATATCTTGCAGCTTGGAGACGAGAAAAAGAAAGATCGTAGATGGTTTTCTCCACAAGATTTCAATAGTGTCTCCTGAAAGTGGGATTTTAGCGATACTTTTTGACGTTTGGTTGAGGCATAGACACTTGCACCATGTGAATGCTTACAATATCCTTCCTTTGAACCTTTGCGGGACAATTTGGAGTGTGACCGACAGCCAAGAAAAAAAGCAATCCACTTATCAACCTGCTAGATTCACCCATCCCACGAAAGTGAGGGTTGACGTGTATTTTCGCAGATCTTGGTGTGTTCTACATCAACAATCTCACTTATTTAGATCGATACAACAGTCCATAGCGTGGGTAAAGCCTAAAACTAAACTGTTATGTTACCCTGACTTTTGAAAGTATCACCAGCATATTTTCCATCTTGTAAATGATTATATAATCCGCCATACCGAGTGTGTGTGTGTTTCGTTACGCTTCAGCTTTGAACCACAAAGAACTGACAACTGCCAAGGTCTCTCGGGATTGATGCTAGATTCCGGGACCGTCGGTATATCTTTTGTGCAAAGTTTTCTATTTGAACCGATTCGGTCTCGATAAACCATGGAGTCCCGGGTGTTAGATCGGTGCTAAGTCCGAGCCCGAGGAGATAGAGCTTTAAGCTTTCCTCATTTGCAAAAAGCCGAGCACTGCTTTGATTGTTCAAATGCCGAAATCAACTTGAAAGATATTGTTTTCGGCTCTAGTTATTGTTTTCTTGGATAAGATGTACGTTCGGCTACGTAGGATTTATCGGAGTCTGGAAAATAAACGTCAAAAATGTATAAAAAGGCGAGACTTATCTCGGTGATTTGCCCGGATCAATGTAGTTGAAGGTGTTCAAGCTCTATAAAAAGGACCCTTTCGAAGCCAGTAAGTTGCTATGATGACAGCATCAGATTCCATCAACATGTTGGCCCCAAAAACTGGAAAGATCTTGATCATTGGCGGATCGTTTGGGGGTCTTGGTGCCATCAAATCCATTCTAAAAAAAACCCAACATCTCAAGTCTCATAAATTAAACATCACTCTTGTTGAGCCCAAGCTGGGGATGTTGAATGTGCTTGCCATTCCAAAGGCTGTACTTGATCCTGTCTTTGCTTCAGAGTCGTTTGTTCCCATTGACAGATTGGGTCTTTATTGGGATTCTTTAAAACTTCAGAAAGGTGTGGAGATCAACATGTCAAAAGTTCTTAGAAGCGAAAATTTAGATAAAAAGACCATCGGAATGCGTGAAGAATTGATTGATTATAATCCAAACGTCTCCATCAACTTTGTCCAGGGTCACGTGACTGAGCTGACCCCGGACCATGCCGTCTGTTCTCTTTCGAAGCTATCGAAATCAAAACTTCCTGATAAGTACAAAAATTCTGAACAAGCTGAAACTATTGAGATCCCATATGATTACTGTTTAATTGCTAGTGGTAGATCAAGGAATTGGCCTCTTGACCCGCTCTCCTCCACCACCGAGGAGCTAATGGAAGAAATGACTCAGTCCACTAAAGAAATTAAAGCAGCAAAGAAGATCAATGTGATTGGTGGTGGAGCCCTTGGAATTGAGCTTGCAGGAGAAATCAAACATCATTTCCCCGAAAAAATAGTTCGGCTCATACATCCGCATCCAACTCTTCCCCCTGAACCTTTGGTGAGTGAGGACTTCAAGAGCAAGTCATTAGAACTTCTCAACAACATTGGTGTTGAGGTTGTTCTAAACACCAGAATCTCTTCTGAAGACCCCAAAACCCATTCTTTGACCACAACCAATGGAGATGTTTTGGAAGGAGACCTAACATTTTGGTGCAATTACCGTCACAATAATGTGGATTACTTGGCAAAGAACTTTAATAATGTTTTTGCAAAGAATGGCGACATATTAGTCAACAATTACTATCAGATCAAAGCCAACGACGGCAAAGTGTATCCAAACATGTTTGTTGTTGGGGATTTGGCAGACTTCCCACTGGTGAAAACTGCTGGCTGGGCTTTCCGTCAAGGGGGCCAAGCCGGAAGTAATATAGTGGAAGATATTGTTTCTGGTGACAAAACCAAGTTTGAAGGTATCAGCCCAAAATTCTTCAATAAAGGTGGAATGCTTCTTGTTGTTGGTATGAACCAATCTCTTTGTGAAGACTTCCTAGGAGATTTGCTTGTCAATGACTCTGGGCATCTCCAACTTTACAAAGACTACAGAAACTCGGGAATGGTTAGCAATTTTGGATTTACGGAATAAATAAAAATAAGCATTATATATCAGTAACGCATGGCTCCTGCGTATCTCAGTAGCTTGTCACTAAGTTCTGGCTTTTTGTAAGGTTCTGTGCGTTCTTCTCTACAGTATTCTGTTTTTTTGTTGGAAACAGCAACAAGATCTGTGTGTGGCCAATGAGTGCTTCCCATCCAATCTTCAAAGATCTTCTTTTTCTTTTCCATATCTTCCTCCGTTGCAAATTCAGCAGGGGTGAAACAAGCATATAAAACGGTTCTGATGCTGTTGCTGTCCTCTGTTGGCTCCATTCCCCAATGGCAGGTTCTTGAGTCCCAAATGATCAGATCTCCAGCTTCACAACACACCTTAACCTCTTCGCATCCTTTACCCAAAAACCATTTTAATTGCTCCTCCGACAATTGATAATAGTCGCGATCTATCCAATTCTCTTTTTTGACCTGACTGTTGAAGAATTCTTCAAACAGTTTGTGAGATCCTTTGTACACCACCAGTCCACCGTCTTTTTCACCCTGATCACTGAAACTAACAATTCCTTGCGCACAATGCAAGCCATGTTTTCTTGGAGACTGGTCGAAATGGGCCCATCTTGGTTTTCTTGGCTTGTCTTTTCTGTTGGGTAGAGTGATGTTCAGACCATCAAACGAGGCGAGAAGTTGGTCAGTGCCCCAGATTTTCTCAAACGCAGACACCACACCAGGCTCCATTCTGGCTTCCCATATGAACCGCTCATGATTGACGCCCATACCACTGAAAACATTGATTTCGGCCTCCATAGGAGGCATATTAGCACGAACCCATGTGGCTGGGTTCTGGTAATCTAGTTGATCATTTCCAAAGCTCTTCATCCACTCCAATGCCTCTTTCTGATACTGTTTGGCTTTTTCTTTGGAGAATACTCCTTTGAGAACCACATAACCGTCTCTTGCAAGATCGTCTCTCCAATCGCCGTCATTTCCCTTCAAAAGGTCTTTGACTTTTGAGTTAACACTGTCATTGGCTTGTGTTTCGGCAGCGGAAACAGTAAAGCTGACTTTTTGTTCTGTTTCAACCACAGTTGCAGACATTTCGAAGTTTGATTAGAAGAAACCTATAAAATATAACCATCTAATCTTACACAGTTTATATTTTTTTTCTAACTACATGTGCTAGCCGCACTGCTAACAGTTGCACCTTGAGGGATTTTCTGTTTTTGAACTTATGATATGGGATGGAGGAAAAAGATAGGAAATTTGTAATCAATGGCCCCGGAATTCAGATATTTGGGAGACTTCCCCTGTCGAGTGTCTATTTTTTCCCAAACCGGGCAAGCCTTCAAGTATCGCTCGTAAGGCCAGCTTTCTTGCAAAAGACTGTGGTGCAGAGATTACGTAGATAGCCCAAGAGAGCAAAACTTAAGATGGAGTTCTGGAAAGGAATGTGTAGAGCAAGGGTTAAGGAGTGAAAGTTTTAACCCCAGCAAATTCCGGTCATCAAATCTCTTATCAACCTGCATCGAGATTGTTTTAGGAAGCAAAAAAATCTTCTCGGGTGAGTTTCCGCACGTCAACCAATCCTTCATAAATGGATATTTCAATGCCAGTTACAGCCGTAACCCGTTCAAAACGATCTTGACAAACTCATGAATGCCGGTCAACCTGCTACTGGGAGCATAAGATTTACCGAACGAGCTCCAAAATCATGTATCCAATGTACTAAGCGACATGTCAAGTGCAACAAGCAACGGCCTTGCTCCAACTGCATAAAAAGAGGTCTTTCATTGGCATGTTCCCGGGAAGTGGTGGTTGTCAAAGGTGAAGTGGTCAATGACATGGAAAAACAGGACTTGCTTAGTGCCAATGCAAAGTTGAATGAAAGATTAGAAGAAGCTCTGGCCGAAATCCGATCTCTTAAAATGAAGCTTCGCAAACCATCAAAAGAAACCCAATCTTCCCCCTTGAAATCGAGCAGAACTAGTTCTGAAACCCAAGAAAAACTTGACATGAACGTTCCTGCATACGATCGAACTATCCAATACATATCTCGAGGATTGTCTGAAAGTCCCAGCTCTTCAACTCAACCTTTTGGAAAGCAAGATGTGCTAACAAGCATTGGTGATGTGAAAAGTTGGACTGTTCCGCCTCAACTTTCCACTAGAGAATTATCTATGAATTCATACTCGTCTGCCAGTTATTATTTAAAGAAAGAGTCATCTTCAATGATTATAAAGACAATTTCCAAAGAGCTTTGTTTCGAAATGGTGAATTTCAGCCTGCAAAATCTTGGATTTCTCCATAATGTGGTTGATCTCCAAGAGTTTAATCTTGAATTAGAGTATTATTGGTCGAAACATAAAGACATTGATATTTTGGAAGAGTCAATTTTTGTTGATTATCATAATTACCCATTGAGGAGAGCCAGATACGCATGGTTCTCATTGCTTTATGCTCTTCTAGCCACAGCATTCTATATAAATCAAGAGTCTCCTGAAGTCTACAAAGCACTACATCCTTTTTCCAGTTTGGACAAGTCACATGCGTTCTATGTTGCTTGTCTTGAATGTATTCACAGAAGTGATTACATAGATCATCCCGATATCCATATAATACAGGCTTTTGAAGTGCTAGACATCTGTTTACATGGTTTTGGGAACACTAAACGGTTATACTCAATGCTGGATGAAATTATCCAAATGTCCACCAGAATGGGATTGGATATTGACAATTCTGCTCTTGGAAAGCGGTTATGGTACAACCTTGTTATATCTGATTCGTTCGAGGTATATGGAAGGTCGCCATGTATAACCGATGTTCCTGACGTTTCACAGCCTCCCAATGACCAATTTGATTCCTCAACTTACCAGTATTTTAAGCTTCAACTTGCGATTGTCAGGAGAACCTACGTCAAGATGCCGCCCTCCCAATGCCGGGAGATCTTGATAGCAGCGGATCAAAGATATATGCAACTGCTACACGAAGTACAAACCATATTCTCTAATCTCGATCACACGAAAGATCCTGGTGATGTTTATTGGGTCCAAAAGCATTTTTTACTGAATACTTTCTACGAGCTCATAGCATCGATCAACAAGATGCTAGCGGCCTATGTTACTAGAACACAATGGATGAAGAGCTATAGATCTGTTAGCGTGTGTTATTCAATATTAATCTTGGAGCAGTTTCTATCATCTACCGTTTCCATGAAATTTCACAGGGTATGGACAATTTTCCATCACGTTCTGACCGCATCTGTGTTCTTAGTGCTGGACGTCCTGATAAATATCCCCTTACAGATAGGCGATCAAAGGATCATTCTGGTGATCAAATGTTTGAAGCATGCTTCTGAACTTGGCTATGATCACATGATGGCTCGAGGAATAGGAATGATAAACAACCTGATTGGTTTTATTCCATGTCCTTTGCCTGATGGTGGTTCTTTTAAACTAGGAGATCTTTCTCACAAAGATATCTTAAGCTATATCACATCACAAACTGAAAACCCAAAAGACCAGTCTTCAACAACGGCAGAACCTACTCAGCTCCAATCGAACATCATTGCTGGTTTACGAGAAGAACTCAAATTGCACTACAGATCGGAAGCCTCCGGCAATGAGGAGATTGTAAAGACCAGCAGTTCTGAACCATCTGGTCCTGAATTACTCTCTAATGAATTTGGCTGGAGTGAATTTTTAAGTTGGATAGATACCGAACAGTTCTATTGATGATCTGTATTATTCTAAAATAGTAGCATATTTATTATTGAAAAATATAAAATACTTAAATATTTAAAACTTAAAAGGTCTACTTGGTTAAAATCACTTTGTAATGAGTACAGAAATACTAGATTTAACAGTCTATACAAAACTATAGCTTAGATTTCAACTGTTCATACTGTGCAACACACTCAAGCTCAATCTTGATGCTAGGGTTAGGGAAAGTCACCACAATACAGGATCTGGAAGGCTTGGAGGAGAAATGTTTTTTGTAGACACTGTTGACGGCAGAAGCATAAGAAGGATGGCCAATGAAAAGCAAGACCTTCAAGACTTTGTCCAAGGACGAGCCAGAGGCTTCTAAAACTTTTTTAATGTTCTGGATAGCAATTTCCGTCTGCTCTCCAGCATCTTCGGGCATGTATCCCGACTCGTCTTTTCCGACACAGCCAGAAGTGTAAACGTGACCGTTACTCTTCGATGCAGGAGAGATCAAGTCATTACCGTCCTTTCCAAGTTTGCTCCAGCTTAACCTTTCAACCATTTTTGTTGTTCGACACTTTTACAGACAGTTGAACAAGAATTAAATTCATTTCAGCTTCCGACGCTCTTTTCAGATATTTCCCCCGACGGACAAATTTGTAAAGTTTACCGATAAGACTGGAAAAACACACCCTCGCGCCCGCATATTAAGGCTGTGCGCCATGAATCTCGGATAGTTTTAAATTAGATGGATGTAGCTGGTACAAGTATAAGAGGCAATTGAGTCTCTGTTAGGTAGAGGCTTTATTACAGGAAGTTTTGTTGAGAGACTAATTTGATTATGGTTGGTGTTCGTAAATTTAAGGTTGCTGGTATCCAATTGGGTCCTATTGCTAGGGATACAAAGAGAGAGGAGGTTGTGAAAAGATTATGTTTGTTGCTTGATCAAGCTGCCGGGCAAGGCGCTCGATTGGCAGTTTTTCCGGAAATGGCTTTGACTGCCTTTTTTCCCAAATGGTTAATTGAATCGCAAGAGGAAATAGATGGTTATTTCGAAAAAGGAGACATTACTGTTGGTCCGTGTAAACCTCTTT
Source organism: Ogataea mattraensis (assembly GCA_030564055.1). Classification (NCBI taxonomy): domain Eukaryota; kingdom Fungi; phylum Ascomycota; class Pichiomycetes; order Pichiales; family Pichiaceae; genus Ogataea; species Ogataea mattraensis. Next base: position 512,282 of record JAJMLE010000009.1, on the reverse strand, counting down.
TTGATCTGGCCAAAGAAAAAAAGATCGGATTTTATCTTGGTTATGCAGAGCTGACTGAAGATGGTCATAGATACAACACCGCTATTTTGGTGGATAATCAAGGAAAGATAATTCAAAGATATAGAAAAGTGCATCTACCAGGATTTATTGAGCCTACACCGGACATTCCATTCCAACAGCTTGAAAAACGGTATTTTGAATATGGAGATCTTGGTTTCGAAGCTGTCAGAGCTAATCCTGAGTGGATCGACGGTACAATGGGAATGCTAATCTGTAATGATAGAAGATGGCCTGAAGCATGGAGAGCATATGCGTTACAAGGTCTGGATCTGATGCTAATTGGTTACAATTCCATTGCTAATGGTAAGGGGCTTTTTGGAAATACAGAAGACAAAACCATGCGCCAGTATCACAGTGATCTGGCAGTTAAATCAAATGCATATTTTAATTCCTGTTTTGCTGTGAGTGTTGGCAAATGTGGTAATGAAGAAGGACAAGATTTGATTGGGGGTTCTTTGATTGTGGACCCGAATGGACAGACCCTGGTTCAATCGGCAATAGAAGATGATGACATCATTGTGGCCGAAATTGATTTAGATGATACTCTCACTGGAAAGACCAAGATGTTTGACTTTTCCAGACACAGACGTCCAGAATGTTACACTCGTTTGGTAGAACAGAAAGGAGCCATTAGCATTCCTTATAAGGAATAATCAACACCAAAGCAGTGATTGAAACTATACTTAGTTTTCATATAGTGACTAGAAACCAATAAAGTCTTAACAAACAGAAATCTAATAAATATCTATTCTCATAAATGTTCAGATCCTGCAATTATTAATCTCTCGAAATTTCTTATCAGAAAGAATATATTTCGGGAAAAAAATGTCCATACTAAGTGGTGAAGCTCTTTTACCAGAAATTCTTAATGGCCAAATCTGAGAACCTATACGATCTCCAGCCCATAGCGGTTAAAAGCATGGGACGGACCCATAAGGCATGTCTGAGGTGTAAATCACAGAAAATAAAATGTTCAGGAGGTGAGTAATTTCTTTTATTTGGTCAAACTTGATACTGATAATAGAAGATGTTCCATGCAAAAACTGCGCCCAGTACAATAAGGAGTGCACATATCCTCGTCGAGAAAAAAAAGTGACCATTTTGGAGTCTCAGTTAGAATTTCTGCAATCACGAATCCGGACATTGGAGTCTCAGCTGGGACAGAAGAAGGTGACTGATTCCGCTACACCACCAATAATCAAATCCGAAACTATGGCCGAAATTAATACATCAAAATATCCTGTGGATACTGAAGATTCAATCACACCTTTCTCCTCAGTGATGCCGGAAACTCGATATTATGGTCTTGCATCTTGCCAGATGTTTGACTCCGAACTCAGCTCATTTTTAGGAAGAGTCACACAAAATTGTCAAGAAGACTCCTCATCGTCACCCCAAGAGCATTATTTCTACGACCCAATGTCTGAGAACTCGTTTTCTGGGGTAGTAATATTACCTGACAAAGATTATGCTGTTACAATGGTCCACAAAGTGATTCGGTTCATTGGATGCGACTATTATCTTTTCGATACAGACACATTTATGAAACAGATAGATGACGCATACGAGCATTTGAACGATAGAGATCCCATGTGGCTATGCTATTTTCTTGTGACTTTGGCAGTTGGAGAACAATGCTATAACAAATCAGTCAAGGGAGAAATTCCTGGAATGGGATTTTACATTGCAGCCATGAAGATGTTCCGGGCCAGCTATGAAAATCCAACTTTACAGTCTGTTCAAACACATTTACTTATTGCCTTCTACTTACAAGGCCTTAATAGTGTGAATAGTGCATTTTCATTCTACGGGTTAGCTACCCGGTCTGCTCTTATACAAGGTTTACATCGCAAAGTCTCTTTATTCTCGCCTGAAGAATCGGAGAAAAGGAAAAGGTTATGGTGGACGGTTTTTGCAATGGAAACTATATGGTGTGCAAAGTCTGGCCACCCTATTCATGTTGACATAGAAGATACAGATCTTGATTTTCCGCAAGAAAATGCTTTGGATTTGCAAGATAGTTTTGATTGCGAATTACTAGGCTACAACGTGAAATTATCCATTATTCTTGGAAAAGTCATGAAGAACGTATACAAGCCCATTAAAGGTTCCGGAAGTATTAACATCAAAAGCCTGCTTGACTGTCTTCAAGATCTTGACGAGTTTCAGGAAAGTCTGCCTCCCAAAATCAAAAGTGATATGATTGTTTCCGACAATAGATCCACTGCAAATCTCTATCTAAGATTAAATCAAGACATCATTATTACGACTAGACCTGTGCTTCTCACTGCTTTTAAGGGCCACATCAAGACAACTGATACGGTTAAAAAAGTGATTTCCAGATGTATTGAAGCTGCTAAACAAAATATCGACATCTTAGCAAACTTGAAGAACAATAACTGGTTTGCAACTTTTGGATTTTGGGATGCACAATTCTGCTTCTCTGCCTTGCTGATTCTTACGATCAGTAGTCTTACCGGTAATGTTTATCCTCAAATAAACACAGGGAGAAGTATTAACGAATACATGAAAAATGCAGGCAATTTGACGGCCCAAGACAACGAACTACGATTGCAGGAATTAGACGAAGCTTTATTGAAAATTTGCTCAGTTTCAGGCTCCAACAAGACAGACTCTTTAGCATCTTTGGTGAACACTAAGTTGAATATGAATCAGAAAAAACCTCCCAATAGTCCTGAGCATGTTATTAGTCTCGATGATCCCGCTCTTTATTCCTACAGGTCTCCTACATCTGGAAGCAAAGAACCTTCGCCATACAACGAGTTTTTATCTTTTAGGGAAAATGTCTCGCCCGACACACTTGATGTCTTTACACGAAATTTACAATATTGGGATTCTACCTTCCAAGATAGCCACTGCGAAGAGTTTTGGTCCGGATGAGTTGAAGGAACGAGTGGAGTATGCCATTGACATATAAAACAACAATTTATTGTATTATATATATTTTTTAAAGAGGATAGTATTTAAAGTATTGGTTCAAAGTATCAACCACCGAAGTCTCAAATGGAATAAAGTCGTAACCTCCCAAAGGATCAACCACTGCAGAAAGGTCGTACTTCATCTGTGGCAAAGACTTCACCTCAAAAGTAGGAAGCTTGTCCTTTAATTCAGGATAGTTCTTCTTCAAGATATCAAGAACTGGTGCTGCTTGAAATATTCCAGAAACAATCAATTGTCTCTGTTCTTCGCAAGGCTTCTTTTCCAAAGGCAAGACGTGAAATTCAGCAACGTCTCTGACATCGACACCAAGCAAATTAACATTGGCAACAGGAGAGCCTTCCGACATCTTAGCCACGTTGACCAAAAATTCGTTTGAAGTGTTCAATTTCTCAGAAACAGACATGTCGAAAAGTTGGGGACCCAACACCATTGGAGGGTTGACAGTGGCCAACTTGAAGTTTGGTTTTTCATCTTCCATAAACTTTCTTGCAGCCTTCTCTGCATAAATTTTAGAAGCAGTATAAGCATGGGTTTCGTTGGCAACATCTTCCCATTTTAGAGGATTCCAAGACTCGTTAGTGTGGACATGAGTGAACAAATCAGCATCAGCCTGCTTGACAGCAGCATATGAAGAAGTGACCACCATGTGAGTCACTTGTGGAGCATACTTTTTGGTGGCTTTAAGGATGTTCACGGTACCATTAACGGCAGGGTTGAGATAAGCCTCTTCAAAAGGTTTGTTCAAGCCGTACGAGAATGGAGAAGCAGTGTGAATCACCTTTGTGATTTCTGGATGTTTTTCCAACACGTGATCAAACGCATCATCGGTGGCAATGTCTGGAACAATCTCAACAGTAAGTTTACCCTCTGGGTATTTCTTTTTAAACTCTGCAAGAATTGGCGCAAATCTGGCTTCTGATCTGGCAGTTCCAATAACAGAATAACCTCTGGCAAGAAGTTTATCGACAACATGTTGCGCAATGAAGCCGGATGCACCGGTGACTAGAACAGTAGTAGAAGACATTATGATATTATTCAAAGCTAAATAACTGGTAAATGAATACAATTGCAGAAAATACCAAAGTTTTAATACTTTTTGATCGTCTTGCTCTTGGATAAATTAATTTGTCAAGGATTTTGGCCCCGGATTTGGAAAATTCCGGTGCACAACAGAAATATTTCCGCGCCAGAGTATTACGCAGGCGGGAATTTTCCCCATTGAGAGAAGATACAGCGGCCGCTATAAGATAAATTGCGAGATTCCATATATTTTAAAGTACGCTAAAAAATGCTACCAGGCTTATTTAAGATATTCAGCTTCAATCTCAGTGAAAGCTTCGGTAATAACCTTGACCATGAAGTCAGCATCTTCCTTGGTGAAACCAAAGGCTGGTGCCATGGTAAGATGAGAACCGTATTCAATAACGTTACCATCGTCCTGGAGTTCATAACCAGCACATCCACTGATGCACATGAAGTGAATACCCTTACCAAAAGTTTTTTGTTGTAAAACCTTGGTCATTTCCATCTCTGGTGGGAAGAACTCCTTGGTGGTCTTGTCCTTAACCAGTTCAACAGTAATGAAGTTACCAGCACCTCTAACATCACCTGCAACTTTACAGTCCTTAAGAGCAGCCAACAATTGAGCCTTGGTGTAAGCACCAACTTCTCTGACGTTTTCAATCAAATTGTCCCTGTAGATTTTCTTTTGGACAGCAAGACCAACAATACAGTTCAGGTAGTGAGAGTGGTAAGTTTGGTATCCCATGATGACTCCAGATCCTTCCTCAATGGTCTTGGAAACCTTTGGAGAAATCATCACACCAGATAGAGGAACAATACCTGCACCAATGGTCTTACCAAAAGTCAACATGTCTGGTCCACCCGTAGTAAGACCAAATTCTGGGTCCATGTAAGTGTATGGGTAACCACATCTTCCCAAACCGCACATGACTTCATCCAAAACAAGCAAAGCACCGTATTTCTCACAAATGGCTTTAACACCATCCAAGTATCCCTTTGGAGGAACAGAGTTACCAATGGCAGAACCACTAACAGTTTCAATAAATAAGGCAGCAATGGTGGATGGATCGTTATCAACAAAAGTTTTTTCGACATTATCTAAAAGCATCTTACAGTATTCCTCCTCGGTCATGTCCTTTTGATCTCTGTAAGGTTGTAAACGAGAAATCTTAGGAACTTGTTCCTTAGGAAGTAGCATGTTTTGCAGTAATGGCTTCTTTGGGTTGTCACCAATGGAAAGAGCACCAACCAGGTAACCGTGATAAGCATTGATTCTGCTGATGAACTTGCATCTATCTGGTTCACCTCTTTCTAGATGATATTGCTTGGCGTATCTCATAGCTTGTTCGTTAGCCTCGGAACCCGAGCAAACAAACATAGCACCGGAAAAAGCACCCTCGGACTTGGAGCACATGAACTCGGCCAAATCCTCAGCAGCCTTATTTGAGAAAGCAACACAGAAAGTGTAGGCAGATTGTTTGGCAAAATCATTCATCTGGGACAAGATCTCCTCATCCCCGTGTTTCAACGAACACACAGCAGCACCGGAAATGGCATCGTAGATTTCTTTGGTCTCACCAGTCTCTGGGTTTTGCAACACTAACCATTGACCGTCTTTGGCAGTACCAACACAGTTAAGTTGGGTTTCACTGATCTTGGCCTGGAACAAGTAACGTGGCTTATCTTGAGTCATAATTGAATCTAATTGAGTATATATCAATATAGGATAGTCTTTCACTAACGTACAATTAAGTCCAGCAGTTGCTGCCCTCAAATATTTATAGTGCCCCCATGCAGATCCCTTTGGGATGAATCATCCTCTCTGAAAGCGGTAGTCGAAGGACATTACCCAAAACATCAGTCAGCCGCACACTGATAAGAAAAACGATCTAGGAGTTATCCGATGTGTTTTTGGCTTCAAGTAGATAAACCAAGCAATTGTTCGCAGATGCATTTGCTGTATTATATTTGCTGTTTCGCAAATGCGGACGCGAATAGCTTTTCCCGCACCTCACATGCTTTTAGTAGCTCTTTCTTTTATTGAAACAATGCGTGTTCTAATCGATTAATAGCATAGACAATATGCAATATAGTACACAAGCGATTCCCAAGGTTGTCTTCATCACCGATTCAGCCGTTCAGTAAGAAAATCGGTCACCACTCCTAAATTGGCCCAGTCGTAATCCCAGCCCAAAGTGGCCATGGATTTGTCTCTGGTTTGGTCGGTCATCCAGGTCAGATCGTCATATTCGCTAGTTATGTTGCTTATTGGGGTCAATTGAGTCACCGAGGACTTTTCCTCGGAAACGTCAAGTTGACTAGCGAGTCGGATTCTATCTGTCTTCGGAAGTGGAGCCGCAACGTTGGCAACATCAACCAGCTCGTCCTTCATGTTTTCAAACACAGTGATACTAGAAAGAGCCAACTTGTTGCTCGAAGCAGCTTTCAACATTTTCTCGGTTTGGGTCAAAAAATCGTAGTAATACGATCCAAGCTCCCAATGATCTTTGTAAAATGAAAGAAATTCCACACAGTACTTGTAATACAATTCTGCATCTCTAAATTCAGGATCATAGGATGGAAAGTACTTGATGTAGAAAAGCATCGAAGCTCCAGCAAGTGCCACAAAGCCAGTAAAGGCATTGCAAAAATATGCCTGCCGCTTCTTGCATTCATTGAAAATCTCAGATAAAGCTTTTGCAGAATCAAAAGTGATTCTTGCATTCCGTCTCCACCAACCTGGAGGAGCATTTTTCAGTTGAGGTGTTAGCTCATATGGACCTTTTGGACCATCAGTGTCCAAGGGAACAAAAGGAATATAAATACGACGAATCAAAATGACACACATCAAATGAACAATGTGCATGTAAGAATAGATGTTACCATCTCCGAGAGCAAAATAGGCATCTAAGTTTTCCTTTCTGTATGACTCTTTGACTCCAAGTCGGGTATCAAAATCGTTAATTCTCTTGTTAAGTCTTGCCCATTCACCCCCTTCATCCCAGGGAGCTTCGTAGAAACGATTTCTGCCCACCCTGGCCAGCCATGCACTACAGTCAGCCCAAATCTCCGTAATGTAAACGAATAGAGAAAACAGATTTCTGGTGTTTTCTATGCTCAAGGAGTTCAAGTACTGAATTCCAGAGATTTGTTTGAAAAGAAGATCGGAATTATCAAGTGGTAATCTAAGTCGATACAGCCGGGATCTAAACTCTTTGAAATATCCTTCTCTTAGGGAAAGAGATGTAAGCTGGTAGCTCCAGAGAGTTCTCACGTAAAGTTCCTGTTCCAAGAATGTCTTTGGTTCATTTTTTTGTTGACAAAGTAATAAAAACGCTCGCTCTGCAAGACCTCCAAACATGTATCCCTTTTGGGTCTTACCATTCTGCCAGTTCAATATTAATAATAAGATACTTGTTTGAACGATACTCATCAATTCCAAACTGGGATCGCAGTTTGACTTATCATCCATCCGTTTCAAAAGTTTGACCTCTAAGAATAGAGCCAAATCCTTTTGAGTCTCGGAGATCAGACGAGGGTGATACGGAGCACTGAGTGCACATAGTCCGAGAATCACCAATTCGTCTAATAAGTCGATCAACTCCTCGATCCGGGGAAACTTCAAGAACACAATTTCTGGGTTATGTTGGGACACACATTGTATTGCTGTACGAATCACCTTATCCGAGAGCTCGATCTTCCCCGCCTCTACTTTCTGTAGAACTGTATTTCCTTTCCTGATGTGCCGAAATTCTTGGGTTGAGTATAACTGACAGGCTCCCTCGAGTCTCCGGGTTCTGCAAGCCTGGCAAGGAGCCTCACCATTGTGGACGCATTTCACCTTTTTCTGCCTACAAGCGCGACAAGCAACAGACACTCTCATTTTTGTCACACAGCTGGATCGTTGACTAGATCGGGGCTCCAGATCACAGCGGATAGAATACGCACCAGGTTAAATACTATTCGCTCGCTTTCGCGAATGGATTTTTCCTCCGACCGCATATTGCCGGAATAGGGAACGATAACCAACACACCGCACACCTTTTTTTGTGGCCACCTTGCACCCAAACCAGACATACCGGATACCCCAGTTTGGAAACCGTTCACGCCTTATCTTCCCTTTAATATCCAATTTATACAAATTGCTTGAACTATCCTCAGTCCAGGTACAGTGGGGTTAGACATTTCAGGTAATTTCGTTCGGACGATAAGCTGCTAACGATCCTTTTTTCCATTTTGGTAATTGATACGCCGATATGTAATAGCACCATCCTAGTTTCTCTCTCTCAATTGGCTTCTGAAACATAAACGTATTACACTTATTCTATAACAGCGATGGTCATGCATTGGTCTAATTGCCAGCTATTTGGCCTCTATTAGATCTTTCTTGTACATCGTATATAAGTGAACGTAAATGATAATCCCAGATGTAGAAATGGATGAGATTTTTCGAGCCTAGTATTGCCAAGTCTTGATAAATGTCTATAAAAGGTGAGAAATCAAAATTTACCTTCGACCAGACCAGTGTGCAGTCTGACGAGGATAGATATGCTGATCTTGTGCACAAAGAGCCAGATGTCGTGACAAGGCTTTTCTATGCACAAAGATATATTGAATTTCAATATGAACGAGTGAAAAATGAGCCAGGATTTGGATGGTGGAACAAGTGGGTTTACAAAACTTTGAAAATCCAAAGTTTGGAACCAACCACCAATGAGTATCCAACATGGGATAACCAAAACTTAGCAGTTAGGTCCACACATTGGTTTGTTTGTGCTGGTATATTAACTTCTGAAATTATGGGTGCTATGCTTGTTCCTAACTCTCTGTCCTTGGTCGGTTATGTTACCGGAAATATCATGTTGGTGGTCTGCTTTGCCCTGACAATCTTGGCCGGTGGAATCACTTGGTGGATCTTTTTGCTTTTTGACTCTCCAGAATATCCAATAAAGACACTTGCTGAAATTGCATATATTCTTGGAGGTGAAACTTGGAGACAGGTGGTGATTGTTCTGCAAATTATAGCTATGGTGCTAACGGCAGCTAATTGCTCCATTGGTGCCCTTGAAGCTGCAATCATTTTGAGAGACGAGCGTTACTGTTGGACTGGTTTGTTGGTTTTGGTCTGTGGAGTCCAATGTGTGATTTGTCACATGAAACAGTTGAGCAATTTGGGAAAATTCTGTCTTTCGGTCTCCTTCATCAATTATGTCGGACTACTTGTGCAAATGGGATACGCCGGAGAGCCAAACTGGGCCAACGCAAAAAACCTTCTTGGACTGGATAAGGCTCCAATCGTTACCTATGCTTTTGCACCTGAATCTTTGGTTAATAAGCTAGTTGCCATTTCTAACATTTCATATGTTTTTGCGGGCTCTGTCGTGTTCCCAGAAATTCTTTCGGAGATGAGAAGACCATGGGAATTCTGGAAAACCATGATTCTTGCACAGGGCCTAATTTTGGGCATCTATCTGCTGTATGGAAACTATTTCTATGCCAAACAAGGCCAATTTTCCAATTCCCCAGCAGTGCTTGGAATTTCCAACGAGAACGCAATGAAAGGTTTGGCATTCATCACATTTGTTGTTGGATTCATCGAAGCCATTTTGTATGGTAACATATCCGCCAAAATTTGCTACAAGAATTACCTGCCAAAACTTATCAAAAAGCTCAAGCTTCATTCTAAAATTGGGCTAATTCTTTGGTCCGCTTGTGTTATAGCTATTTGGATCTGTATCTTTATCCTTGCAACTGGTGTTCCGAATGTTGCTTCCATCTCGTCTTTTACTTCTGCTTTGACTATGATTCCATTGACCTACGTTATCCCGTATTGGTTTAACATTTGGGCATTCTTTATCAAATCAAACGCGGAAAAAATTGAAAGCTTTGACCCAATTACTATGACAGCAACTGGCTATGAGAAACCAACGTCCTCATTTGTCTCCCTGGGTTACAAAAAAACCGATTTCTTTCAACCTTTTACATCGTACTTTCTTTGACTTCTCTGGCTTTTGCTGGTCTAGGATTGTACGGTTCGGTTGAGTACATGAAGAGCATTTTTGAAAGCACGCCAGCTACCTCCTTTTCTTGCACTTCACCTATTTAACCTTAGGTTTTGATAGATCAGGAGTACTGTAATCTTGACGGTTATTGCTATCTCGCGAATATCTCGCTAATATGTTTCCGGTATTTTGCTGGCGGGAAAAAGTTTTTACCAACCATTAGCTAACTATGTCTTATCGGTAGTGTCAGATTGTACACCCTGCAGGAGGGTTTATTGTTTGGCTTCTAAAAGTCACTGCTCGAGAAAAACGCTTTTCATCTTTGAGAAAATTTGCACCTATAATTAAAAAGTCTTGATCGGCTCTTCCACTCGAACAAATATCCCAAACTTGATACTTCTGAATAGCAACAGATTATTGTGATGAGTGAAAAGGTCGAAGAAAAGGAAGATTCTCACGTCAAAGTGGAGGTGGGAAACGTTAATCAAATTGACCTTGCACTGAATGATGCTACGATAAACGAGCCTGACGTTGTTACTCGATTATTTTATGCTCAACGATACATGGAGGAACAGTATAACACTGCTGAAGATTCCGCGTTATTTGGACGGTGGAACAGGTTTATCTTCAACTCGTTGAAGATTAAGGGACTCGAACCTAAGACCGATAACTACCCAACATGGACCAACGACAACTTGTCCATCAGAACAACTAATTGGATTGTTTGTACCGGCCTCCTTACCTCCGAGATCATGGGAGCGTACCTGGTTCCAAATTCTATCTCATTACTAGGATATGTTCCAAGTAACATCATGTTAGTTGTGTGTTTTTTCTTGACCTTGGTTGCAGGAGGGATCACATGGTGGATTTTCTTATTGCTTGACTCGCCAGAATATCCTGTCAAAACTTTGGCTCATATGGGTCATATTCTTGGAGGGAGCTTCTGGAAGTATACAATCCTCTTTCTTCAGATGGTGGCTATGGTTCTTTCCGCCGCCACCGTTTTAATCGGAGCAGTTGAAGCAGTCATTATTTTGAGAGACCAAAGAGTGTGTTGGGTTGGCCTTCTTGTGTTGTTCAGTGGGTTACAAGCTATCTTTGGACATCTTAAGCAGCTAAGCAATTTGGGAAAATTCTGTTTGGGTGTTTCGTTTTGCAACTACGTCAATTTATTTGTCCAGCTGGGCTACGTGGGGGAACCAAACTGGGATAATGCTCTTGCTATTCTTGGTCTTGAAGAATCAGCAATCTTGACATATGCTGTGACTCCTCAGACATTTGTGAATAAAGTGGTTGCAATCTCCAATGTGTCGTTTGTCTTTGCTGGGTCTATGGTTTTCCCCGAATTGCTATCAGAAATGAGAAGACCATGGGATTTTTGGAAAAGTATGGTTTTAGGCCAAGTTCTAATTCTTGGCACCTATTTGATCTACGGTAACTACTTTTATTCCAAGCAAGGTCAGTTTTCTAATTCACCTGCAGTGTTTGGAATTTCCGACGAAAACGCTTTGAAAGGACTGGCTTTCATTACTTTCCTTGTTGGTTTTATCCAGACGTCGTTCTTTGGTCACTTGTCTTCTAAAATTGCATACAAAAATTTCCTCCCATTGATCTACAAGAACCTAAGATTCCGTTCGAAACTTGGTGTGATGCTATGGTCCGCTACTGTGATATTCATTTGGGTCTGTATTTTTGTGATCGCAGCTGGTGTTCCAAATGTCACATCGGTTTCCGCATTTACTTCAGCTCTGGCAATGATTCCTTTGACCTATATGATTCCATACTTGCTCCATATCTGGGCTCTGTTTTTGAAATCCAATGCTGACGGAATCGAAGATTTTGATCCGATAACTATGCAGGTTACCGGTTTCACCAAACCGGTCTGGTCCTTCATTTCCATCGGATACAGAAAGAATTGGCACGTGACCACAATCTTCCTTCTCCTGTCGTTGGCTTCACTTACATTTACAGTTATTGGACTCTATGGCTCTATCATTTACATGGAATCTGTGTTTGAAAGCACCTCTGCGACCTCGTTTTCTTGTGCATCTCCAATTTAATTGAGTCGATGTGAATTTTTTTTATATGTAAGGGAAATAATTGTTCCACCAATTTTGATAAGAGATAATTCAAAAAGAAAGGAGTGGGACTTCGCACATATATTAAATTAATAATAACGATCTTCCTTTGACAGTGGCTAATTTATAGGCCATAGAGAAGTACCATAACTGTGCGCGCACCAGTTTCAAATGTATCAAAAGATATCTCGGATCAAACAGAAGTGATTATCGTTGATTATATATCCAACAAGCTCTGTTTAGCCTTGCCCACCTATCTATAATGCACTGTCAGCCTTTGACTGCACCAGTTGCATAGACGCACAATCCAATCCCTTATCGGAATGCTCGGTCGTTCCTTTTACCCCCTACAGAACTACCAAAGCCCACCCATCAGGTTTGGTTGCAGCCAAAATTCTTATCGCCTTATGATGCGCGCATTTTCTTATCGCTAGGATAGAAATCCTAATGATAAGCTGAGGAATCTTTGGCCGGGTTTCCTTGCTGGGCTATGGATTCTTCGGATACAGCAACGTAGAAATTGCTATATAATCAAGGCCAAGAATCTCTTTGAGGATCTTTCGCTTATTTTAGTAGATATAATGAGTAAAATGTCAGAAAAGATCCCAAACGAGTCTGCTATCTCTGAGGTGGGGCCTTCTAAAGTGGAGGTCAACGTCGAACTGGAAAGTGTCGATAGCTTTGACTATGAAGAGCTGTCTAATCAAACTCCTAGTCTGGTGACTAGAATGTTCTATGCTCAAAGATATATGGAGAGTCAGTATGAAGAAGTTAAAGACGAAAAAATGTGGGGATTTTTAAACAGATGGGTTTATAGTACTCTCAAGATCCCTAAACTAGAGGCCAAAGTCAATAACTACCCAAAATGGAACAACGATAAGCTATCTATTAGAACTGCAAACTGGTTTGTTTGTGCAGGATTGCTCACTTCTGAAATCATGGGAGCTGTGCTTGTTCCAAACTCTATCGCTTCTGTTGGATATGTTCCTGGTAACTTGATGCTGATATTTTGCTTTGTTTTAACCATTCTTGCAGGAGGAATCACCTGGTGGATTTTCTTGTTATTTGATTCTCCTGAATATCCGATCAAAACACTCGCAGATATTGCCAATATCCTAGGAGGTCCAGTCTCCAAACAGGTGGTCATCTTCTTACAAGTGGTTGCAATGGTCCTTACTGCAGCTAATTGTCTTATTGGCTCTGCTGAAGCTGTTATTATCTTAAGAACCGAGAGAATCTGCTGGTCAGGTGTTCTTGTTTTGCTAACTGGTGTTTTGGCAATCTTTGGACACATCAAACAATTGAAAAACCTTGGTCAGTTTTGTGTTGGAGTGTCTGCAATGAACTACATTGCTTTATTCTGCCAAATGGGATTTGTTGGTGAGCCAAACTGGGCTAACGCAAAGAGCATCTTAGGTCTTGACGAAGGCCCAATTGAAACGTACCTGTTCACCCCTCAAACATTGGTCTATAAATTGGTTGCAATCTCCAATATTTCATACGTCTTTGCAGGATCTGTTGTCTTCCCAGAGATTCTGTCGGAAATGAGAAGACCTTGGGATTTTTGGAAAAGTATGGCTCTATCTCAAATCTTGATTCTAGCAATCTATTTGGTTTATGGAAACTACTTTTATTCCAAACAGGGACAATTCAGTAACTCTCCTGCTGGTTTTGGAATTGCCAACGAAAATGCTTTGAAAGGGTTGGGATTTGTTACTTTCATTGTTGGTATGGTTCAAGCTGCCTTCTATGGCCATCTTTCATCCAAGATTGGATACAAGAATTATCTACCTCGCATCTTCAAAAACTTGAATATCAACAGCAAGTTTGGTACACTAGTCTGGTCTGGAACCGTTATCCTGATCTGGGTGTGTATCTTCATCATTGCCACGGGTGTTCCAAATGTTGCATCCATCTCCTCCTTTACCTCCGCTTTGACAATGATTCCACTAACTTATGTGATTCCTTATTGGTTAAATATCTGGACTTTCTTTGTTAAGAGCAACGTCGAGAACATCGAAGATTATGATCCAGTCACCATGCAGGCAACAGGATATAAAAAACCACTCTCATCTTTTATTTCCATTGGCTATAAATCCAGCTGGATCGTGACAACATCGTACATTATCCTCAGCTTGGCGTCGCTGGCTTTCGCTTGTTTGGGACTATATGGTTCAGTCGAGTACATGAAAGAGATTTTCGCAAGTACTGCAGCAACCTCCTTTTCTTGTACCTCCCCAATTTGAACACTACTTTTTATACTTCTCGAGATTGTACTTTTTTCTGATATCCGTTAAACATTTGTCTTCACAATTCAGCTTCATACAATGATACAGCAGTTGGAGTCTACAGTCTGGCTCTCCTCCTCTCTAGTATCCTCTTGCCTTACCACGTTGATCGATCTACTCTCTGGTTCGGCAACAAAAGCATACTGGTTAATATTTTTGAAATTGTTTTGTCTCAGTTGTTTCATCTTTTCAAACTTCTGCCGCTGAACCGCATCCAACTGCCCTTCATAAGGTTCCAACTTTTCTATAAGTTCTTTAATATTAACTATGGTAACTTTCAACTGATCTTCATATCTTCCCACACTTAGTTGAGCACGTACAGTGTTATTGGCTGGTAGTTTTTGTGTTTCCTGGCTTCGATTTGTTAAAAAACATAACCTATCAAATAGAATTTCATAGTCATTGAAAATCCATTCGGGCTGAAACAATGTTAGAATACGAATTCAAAAACAAACATGCGACACTTACTTGTTCCTCCGTCATCGCATCTAAATTCAAGAATATGAAGTAGAATCGCACGCTTCAATGCTTGAACAATTATTAAAATTACACTTGTTTGGACAGCAAACATAGCACTATCTATCACCATTCTTCTATCTTATTTAAAATTATTTTGAAGAGAAATACTTTTTCTGGCTCGCGCCGGTCGACGCGACTATTCGGTTAGCTGAAGTCTAATTAGTTTTCCGTCTCACTATCGTCCCTGTTGGCCTCCAATCTTCTCATCCAGACCTTCTCGGCATCAACAATGGTGTTGTTGTTTGCCATCATCTTGTTCATGGTCTCAATGTATTCGTCGTATGGATCCGAATCGTACACTATACCTCCACCGGCTTGCAAGTATGCCACTCCGTCCTTGACCACCATTGTTCTTAAAGCAATACACGTATCCATAGTTTTTCCATCGTAAGACCAATGGCCCACAGCTCCAGCATACACACCTCTTTTTTCGCCTTCTAATTCTCCAATAAGTTCCATGGCTTTCACTTTTGGAGCTCCTGACACAGTTCCTGCTGGGAAAATCGATCTAAAAGCATCAAATCTGGTCTTATCAGCTCTCAATGTTCCGCTCACTTGGGAAACTAAGTGCATAACATGAGAGAACCTCTCAACGGAAAGTAATCTGTCCACATTTGTGGACTGAGGTTGACAGACTCTGTTGATATCGTTTCTGGCAAGATCGACAAGCATGATATGCTCGGCTCGATCTTTCAAAGAAGATTTTAAAATGGTAGCTAATTCGTCATCTTCTTCCCTAGTTTTTCCTCTTCTAATGGTACCTGCAATCGGATGTGTTATCACCTTATCTTGATGGTCAGATTTCACTAGTAGTTCTGGTGATGCACCGACAATTTGGAAGTCCAAGTAATCAATATAAAACATGTAAGGTGATGGATTAACAGTTCTTAAATGTCTGTAGATGTTGAATGGATGTAAAGATGTTGGTCTAGCAACTCTTTGAGAAGGCACGGCCTGAATAATATCACCTTTCAAAATATGATCTTTCAGTTTGGTCACAAATCCTTCATAACCTTCTTTTCCAACGTTGGAGGTGAAGTCTGAGTTTTTCTTGATAGGTGGTTGGGGTGGGTATGATATTTCAGACATTGGATCTGTTAACATCATTTCAATTTCGGCAATTTTCTTCGAGGCATTCAGGTACTTCATAGTTATTTCTTTTTCAGTGTCATCTGGAGAAATCGAAACATTATTGATTACTTGAAATCTTTGATACACGTTATCAAAGGCAACAATCAAATCAAACAGCATCAACGAGGCTTCTGGAAGCTTCAAAACATCCTTTAATTCTCTCCTGGTTTTTGGTTCAAAATATTTGATACAATCGTATGATATGTAACCAATTGCACCTCCACTCAATTTAGGAACACCCGGCAAAGCAGCTTGTCTAATGTTCTTCAGCTCCTCTTCTAAAAACACCAATGGATCAGACTCCTTTCCATGTAAAGGGCCAGTAGTGATGATCTTTTTAGGATTACTTCCCATGAAAGAGAATCTATCTATTTGACCACCATCTTTGGCACTCTCAAATAAGAACGACGGAGTTTTGGTGAAAATCTTGTCTCCTGGTTTCGTGAGCTTCAAGTAAGCAAGATGAGGAGTCAAGTAGTCTGCAGAGAAATAGGAATATATTGGATAAAGATTTGGAAGTTCTTCTGCCAAAAATGAACTTCTATCATTCTTCACAATCTCCAACAAATTGTTAAGGCTAGGTTGGATTGGTGACTAATGAAATGTTAATTTTTTGTCTGTCAACAACTGGAAATAGTTAGTTACTTACTGTCATGATGGTTCAAGTAGATTGAATCCTTGTTATATATACACAACTTTTAATAGTTAGCAAGTTTTCGGGCCTACTAAATTCTCCAGCTTTCTTCACCAACGTTTTTTTTTTTCGCTCGGTGACTAACTTTTCATATTGTTTTGGCTGTGCAATTTTAAAGAGTATCTACTTAAACTGGGTAGAGGTACCACCTACTTCCATCTTTGCACCACAACCGAGTTCATCAAACCTGCCTCCTTGATCGTCTTCTGATCCTCGTCAATGAACTGCATTGGGAACGCAAACGCTAGAGTCCAAGCTCTGGTGGAGCTAGTGTGCGTTCTCACGAACTCGAAAACTGTGGAAACAGGATCGGTCGAGCTGAAATTATGCACTAATCTGGTTCCATCGGCCATTCTTATTTGAATCTTAGCATCTCCAGTACCAGCATCCTCAACTGGAGAGCTGGTGCTCTCAACAGACGCTTCTGGTTCCACAACAGCACTTGGGATCTGTTCGCCAGGAACTGGTGATCCAAGTCTTTGACCTTTACCTGAAAATCCTCCAGCTTTAAGCTTTGGGGCCTTATAGGACTCCTCCATCTTCTTTATGACCGTAACATCCACATCTTGGAACATCTCCACATCTAGCAAACTTAAAGGAGCCCTTCCAGCGTTCAGTTGTCTCAAATATTCCGCATTCTCCGGGTCATCGTATCTATAGAGCCTACCTTCACCGACTTGGAACCCTTCTTTCCAAAACGTGATGGTCCTAGTAACTTTTTCAGGAGCTTTGAATCCCTTATTTCTCGAGCTCGGATCATCATATTTAAGCGATTCAACTCGATTATCAACAGATCCCAATTTATAACCAGTACCTGTGAATTTCGCTTTTTTAGATTCTTGTCTTGGAGGTCTAGAATCAGGCTCCATGGCCTCTCTTTCTGCTTTCTTAATCAGGTCTTCCACCAGTCCCAAAGGATTATTTTTCTTATGGTCTGGATTTTCCACTTGTAATCCTGACTTTTCTCCCCCAGTAAACAAGTTTAGATCAGTATTATCATCGTCCTCATCTTCTTCCCGTAATTCAGAGAAAGACTTTATTTTTGAACTTGTTGATTTTGCACCTTCATTAGCTGTCATTTCTGAAGGATCTTCTTCTGATGAAGCTTGAATGTAATATTGCGTCACAGAATCCTAACAAAATTGATTAGTATCATCAAATCAAAAGTAATCAGCTAACAAACACATACCTCAAGACTCCAATTGTTTTGAGAAAGAAAATGTTCCGCCACCGAATCAGGAGCTCTAGTCAATTCCTTGAACTTATCAATAAGATCACTGTGCGAAGACATTCTGTCAATAAATAATAATCGTTTACGAAGAAGCCATCAAACACTACACTGTTAGATTCGCCACTTCAATTTTTTTCCTTACCAAAAATTCTAGCTTCACAAGATTTATTAGCACATCCGGATCTGAAATGTGTTACATAAAAAATTATTAAAGATGAAAATTCGATGTTGAAATCCCAGATTTATACCAAAAAAACACAATGAGCTATAAAAAAACAAAAGTGTACAAGAAAAAAAGATTATTTTCATGAGGTGAACCATCATTAAGTGCTAAAATCAAACATTAATGTTGAATAAATGTATCGGTAGCAACATTTTTTTTAAAGTTTCTTTCAGTTAGGAAAAAAACTTAGTACTTCTCTCTGAAGTGCTTGGCAGCTTCCACCATGTTGGTCAAAGAAGCCTTGGTCTCTTCCCAACCTCTGGTCTTCAAACCACAGTCTGGGTTAACCCAGAACTTGTCAGCTGGGTAGACCTTCATAATCTCACCAATTCTGGCGACGAACTCCTCCTTAGATGGAATTCTTGGCGAGTGAATGTCGAACAAACCGAGACCAATGTGGTTTGGATAGTTGGAGAACTCTTGGATGTACTTTGGATCATCCTTTTTGGAGAACTCAATAGAAACAACATCAGCATCCAAAGCCTTGATGTGGTTTGGATCCAAGTCAGAGTAACAGAAATGGGAGTGGATTTGAGTGTCATCCTTAACACCAGAAGTGGCAACTCTGAAAGATTCAGCGGCCCATTGCAAGTAGTCGGATCTTTCTTGACCAGCTCTGAGAGGTAGACCTTCTCTGATGGCTGGCTCATCGACCTGGATAACAGTAACACCAGCGGCTTCCAAATCGTTAACTTCGTCTCTTAGAGCCAAACCCAATTGCATAGCTTGGGTCTTTTGCGAAACATCGTCTCTTGGGAAAGACCATCTCAAACAGGTAACTGGACCAGTCAACATACCCTTCATTGGCTTAGAGGTCAAAGATTGAGCATACACAGATTCCTTAACGGACATAGCCTTTGGTCTAGAAACATCACCAACAATGATAGGAGGTCTGACGTATCTAGAACCGTAAGATTGAACCCAACCGTTAGTGGTGAAAGCGTAACCCTTCAATTGTTCACCGAAGTATTGAACCATATCGTTTCTTTCTGGTTCACCATGGACCAACACATCCAAGCCAACTTCCTCTTGGAATCTAACAACTTTTTCAATCTCAGAGTTAATGAACTCTTCGTATTGTTGAGCAGTGATTTCACCCTTGGCAAATTTGTTTCTGTTGATTCTAATGTCCTTAGTTTGTGGGAAAGAACCAATGGTGGTGGTTGGGAACAATGGGAGGTTGTATTTGGTCTTTTGTTCAGCCAATCTTTCAGGGAATGGAGACTTTCTAGTGGACATGGAGCTGTCAATCTTGGACATTCTAGCTTCAACGCTGGCATCGTTAGTGAGCTCGGATTCTTTTCTGCTCTTGACAGACTTGGCGTTAGCTTCTAGGGCAGCAGAAACGTCAGCACCAGAGACAGCCTTGGCAATGGTGACAACTTCAGCCAATTTCTGGGTGGCAAAGGAAAACCATTCCTTGATTTCAGCATCAAGCTTCTTTTCGTTCTCTAGATCAACAGGAGTGTGGAGCAAAGAAGAAGAGGTAGAAACAATAACCTTCTCGGCACCCAACTTCTCGATGGCCTTGTTGACGAAACCAATAGACTTGGAGAAGTCGTTCTTCCAGATATTTCTACCGTCAACAATACCGACAGACAAGATCTGTTCAGCAGACAAGATAGAGGTGACTTCGTCAAATTGTTCTGGACATCTGACAAAGTCGAAGTGGAAACCAGCAACTGGCAAACCCTTGATGGCCTCCAAGTTTGGTCTGACATCACCGAAGTAAGAGGTCAAGGTGATCTTTGGTAGACCTTCAGCAGCAGCAAGAGTCTCATAAGCAGTCTTGAAAGCAGATTGAACGTCTTCTGGCAAGTCCAAAACAAGAGTTGGCTCATCAAGTTGAACTTCAGTGGCACCAGCAGCAGCGAGCTTTTGCAAGATCTCGATGTAGACAGGCAAGATCTTCTCAAGAAGAGAAATTGGCTTCAAGTCCAAAGAATCTTTGTCTGGCTTACCAAGGTATAGGTAAGAAACTGGACCAACAAGGACAGGTCTGGTTTGGATACCCAAAGCCTTAGCCTCCAAGAACTCATCGACTGGCTTTTGACCGTTTAGCTTGAACTCAGTGGAGTGGGAGAAGGTTGGTCTAACATAATGGTAGTTGGAGTCAAACCATTTCACCATTTCCAAAGCAGTGACATCGACAGCCTTGGTGGTTTCGGTGGCTTTTCTTTGCAAACCTCTACCCATGGCAAACAAAACATCCAATTGAGGTAAGTCGAACTTGGTGTATCTGTCTGGGATCACGTTGAAAAGAACGGACAAGTCCAAGACTTGATCGTAGAAAGAGAAGTCATTGGATGGAATAACATCAACACCAGCCTCTTTTTGCAACTTCCAGTTCTTTTCTCTGATCTCCTTACCAACAGCGATCAATTGATCAGCACCAATCTTACCGGACCAGTAAGCCTCAGTGTTCTTCTTGAGCTCTCTGAAAGCTCCAATTCTTGGGAAACCTAAAACGGATGATTCAACCATCTTGTTTGTTAAGCAATTAACTAAAAAAAAGTTTGGCAATGCTTTCTAGTTTTTCTTGAACCAATGCATGTGTATTCCTTTATATACCTCGATCAACACCATCTGTCCAACAAAATGAAAAATTTTTTTGTCTTCCAAAAACGGAATGGTGGTGTACGGATGCAAGGCCAATACTTCCGCAGGGTTGGTTTCATTTGAGAGCCCTTCCATAATATTGGCTTATAGTTATGTATCTGGTGGTGTAAGCCAACTTGGTCCGATTACAACAAACATTGAATCCTCCCGACACAATCTTAATCTTACTTTCGAGTAGTTTTGTCAATTCTCCAACAATTGCCTCCTCCCATGTGTGTGGATGCTCGCATGGAAAGACGAGCATGTGTTTAAGCTTGTTGGCCGGGTAAACTCTAAAGCCTTGATTGTCTTGTTTTTGACTTGAAATAAAATTGCATAAGATTACGAAGAGTCAGCCGGATCTGGCAAGAGGTAAAAACTGTCTGGTGTAGGGGTGTGTAGATACTAATATTTTGGTTCTCTTTTGCAAATTGTGGTCTGAAAAGATTGAGGTTTGGGTGGATATGAGTGAGGATGCATTGGACCGGGCGCTGAAAAAGGAGGAAAATGAGCTTGTCAAGGTAGGTATGTTACTATTTGTTTGGGAATTTGAGATACTAACACCAGCAGGAGAAGGAAATCCAGAGAATTCTGTCACAATTCCGTCTAGACTACTATTCTATCTTAGACATCCAACCAGGAATTGCCACTCCAGACATCAACAAAATTTACAGAAAGAAGTCGCTGCTGATTCATCCCGACAAAACCACAAATCCGCGGGCTGTGGAGGCCTTTGATGTGTTGAAAAAGGCTTCTACAGCATTGTTAGACGAAAAAGAGCGAAATAGATTAGACGAGACATGGGAAGACGCACGAAACATATTGATCAAGGACCGCAAGTGGACGGTGGATGATACACGTTTGACAGGGCCTTCTTTTCTTGCCAGTTGGCGGGCTAAGGTAAAAGAATTGCTTGTTGAAGAAGAATTTGTTCGCAGAGTCGAGGTGAAGAAACAACAGCAGGAGGAGGCTCGAAAACGGAAAGAAGATGAACTTGAGTCTGAGAGTCGTCGTGAGGAGAAGCGTCTCAAGGATTCTTGGGAAGGAAAAAGAGATGAAAGAGTCAACCATTGGCGTCAATTCAGTCAGAAAATGGATAACAAGAAGAAAAAGAAGAAGAAGAACGCAGTGCTGGTCTAGTAATGTTTATTCGTGCACAGCCGCAAGATGAACTGAATAGTGGGGACGAGAGAAAAAAAATTATTATAATATGAAAAATCATACTCACTATATTAGTTTTGTTTTTTATATAATCTTGCAGAATGAGTAACTCGGTAACTCAACTCGTGGCGATTGCATCATTGTCATTGTTTACCGGATGTTGCATTGGAGCTTTGCTGGCTCTTCCTTCAAGCTCGGGGTCACCTATAACGTCACCTTTTTTATTTCCATTTCAATCGGTGTTAGCAGGTAATCAGCATTCTTCAGGAAGTTCACAGACTCCATCTACCACAGGATATGCAAGTGATGATGAGGAAGATCCAGAGACCGAGTCTGATGAAGAGATACTTGCAATTGATTCAAAGTCTTTAAATGAGATTCCCGGGGAGTGCCGTATGGCTTTGGTGATTCGTACGGATTTGGGGATGCAGAAGGGCAAAATTGCTGCCCAATGTGCCCATGCAGCTGTTGCGTGCTATCGATTAATGTCTGAACCTGGCTCAGAAGCTCAGAACCTTGAACTTTTACAAAGATGGAATTCTAGAGGCCAGGCCAAAATCACATTGAAGTGTCCTGATCTCGAAGAAATGGAAATGCTTTTTGCTAGAGCATTGAGTCTAAATGTTAATGCATATATTGTTCATGATGCTGGTCGTACTCAGATACAGGCAGGCTCGGCTACTGTGCTTGGCCTTGGTCCTGCTCCAAAGTTAGTTCTGGATCAGATCACCGGTGATCTCAAACTGTACTAACTGTCTATAAAATTATTTCAAAAGAATCCGATCCTCAAGTGGATCTGCCAGGAGCACTTGAGAACATATTAATCGGTCTCCAACCATCACCTCTTGTTGGTCATCTATTACGAGTTCAACATTTAGATTCATATCCAAACAGAATGCCTTGGCGATACCTGATGAAGGTGGACTAGTAACCACACATTTGAACATATTGAAGTCATCTTTGAATTCTTGTTCAACAAGCTTGAGATTTTGGTACCGAATTAAGCGATTTCGGAGTTGCATCAGGGACTCTGCATTTCCAAATACTTTTGGAAATAATTCCTCAATTGGTAATTTCTTACCAGTAAGATGGTCAACTATTTGAGAATTATTAACATATGATTCAAGGAATCTATGATCACTGAACGAGGCATATTTGGACAATCCAAGTGGGACATATTTGATGTTGTGACGGGTATTTAACAGCCCCACTTTCAAAGGTCCAAGGTATCGTAATGCAGACACCATATCTGATAGTGCAATGGCACCTTGGTTATTGGACCTTCCAACATCCACAAACGATTGATATGAATTTGCAGTTCGTGCAAATATATTGAAAAATCCTGGAAACGCACGTTCATCTGTTGATTTTCCAAGCTGTATATCTTGATGTCTTGTCACTACCTTAATATTTTCTCTTGCACAAAAAATTGTGAGCAACTCGTCAACCAGCTTTTGAGAGTCCTCAACATACCAATTATAGTCCTCAGATTTTTTATGGCCAGTGGAAAGTTTCAAATAACCTTTGGAAAACCGAGACTCCTCCTTGTGTTTCAAAAGGAAATAAAGCCGTTGGACAGCATCTTTGATTTCCATACTGATACCGCTAAAGAATGCAAACGCAGCTGATTGGAAATGGTCGGGTGTCAATTTAATCACTTTGTCCAAAAATTCAATTGATACCGAAATGGAGTCTGGATTTTCTACAGACTTGATGTCAAAAATGTCAAAAGTGAACGAAAGCTTGATTGCCGGCTGATTTGTGACCCTAGTTTTAAACCTGGAAAAATAAGGAGTATAATGCCAAGAATCCAGTCCATATTCCTTATCTTGAAACCACACAGGATTGTCGATCATCGTTTCATTCAACTCCTGACTTGCTATTGGAATGAAGAAGTTAAATCTGGTAGTTCGCAAGTTGGGTTCTTCGATGTTAAATAGTAGATATGGTGTGATCATGAATACTGTCTTTGGATTAGACGGGGAGACATTCCGTTTTGGTTTTAGGAACCTGGGCGTGGTTTTAGTATGTTTTGGTAGTTCCAATTGGCCAACACTGCTCACCCCAAATCGTTTTCCTCTAATTGGAGAGTAGAGTTCTGTTGATAGCACTGAATTTGTGGAATCGTCATAAATACCTAGTTTGATCAAAGCATCAAACAGGTTTTTTGGTGTTATCGGAAACTCAAAGAGTGTTGATAAATGCCGTTTCAATTGCGGGTGCGGATATTCAATCGTATATTTGATCAACTTTATCAATCCAAGAAAATTTGGGTCTTCTGCCAACAACAAACGGAAAACTGAATACTGCTCTCCTTCGTTTAAAATATGTTTATAGCTGTTTTCTAACACTTTTGAAGGTGCATAGTAGATATCAGTCAAAGCACTGCTTAGAAACTTTGGATTCACAAAATATTCAAGTTTTTGGCAAAACATCGGATAAGAAACACTGGAAAGTTGATTGTCACTTTTGATATATCTGAAATGTACTGGATCATTCACAACCAAGATATGGATTGCAAGTATGAGAGAAATCACACTCAGTCGGTTGGAATTGACGAGAGTAGGAAGCTCTTTCACCGCCAAATCTGCCAATTCTTTGATTGAGATTCCCTTTTGTGTATATGTATTAGAAATGAGGGCGTAAATACCTTCCAAAGTCTCTGATTCAACCAATTGTTTGGAGATATCTGTTGCATTTTTAACGAGGGCTAACAAGATAAAAATGACAATATTGTCTTTGGAGGATTGTTGGAACAGTTTTGGATCCAAGAACTTGTATACCTTGAAAGTTATATCATCTTGACACACTTCATCCACCTGACCATTTAGATTGAGTACAAACAATGGGTTGGCAGTCAGAGCCTTTGACTCGGGAGGCTGAATAACCACACCCAACTGCACGCAATGGCCTGTGGTCTGATATTCCACCAAAGAGCCCATACCAACACGTTCAAGATCGGGCCATTGAATGTTTTTTTGGTAATTAATTAAATACTGGGCTAAGGAAACTTTTTTCAAGGTTGGTGAGATCTCTTGTTTAAGCGAGTCCAAGTGTGAAAGATTGACTGATCTGTATGTATCCCATGAACTGATTGTTTTTTGCTTGAGAGATGTAAATCGTCGAATGCAAATACGGCTGATCAGTCGTCGGTCACTAGATAACAGTCTAGTCCACCTGACCATGGTTGTTGGACAAAGATTTGATGTCTTGTGAGCCAAGCGTGCTAGTGCCCTGCCCCCTTTATGGTGAAGTATTTTTTTGGCCTTACCCCACCATTTCCATATCAGGGTGACCGTCGACGCGCCGATAGACCCGTCTTGTGCAGGCGCCCAGTAGGAAGAGCCGGTGTTGGGTGTGGTCTTGATTAAAATTTTTTCTTCCTGACAGAAGGAGGAAACAAAGTAAAATAACAACAACGTACGGCGAGCGAGAAAGTGGCGACGATAAGGGAACGGTTTGTTTGACAGCTGACACTAGAACAAAGATATAGGGATTTCGATAGATGGGTCAAATCTTATCGCAACCGGTGACTGAGAAGACCAGTGAAGAGGGGGGAGATGAGTTTGTTGCGTACGGTCTTTCCTGTATGCAAGGATGGAGAATTTCGATGGAAGACTCGCATTCAACGATTCTAAATATGAACTCTAATGACAAAATCGAAGACCAGATAGCATTTTTTGGAGTGTACGATGGCCATGGAGGTGAGAAGGTTGCTTTATTCACTGGAGAGAAGCTTCCTGATATTCTGAAATCAACACAGAGTTACCAGGAGCAAGAGTATTCGCAGAGTTTAAAAGATGGGTTCCTAGCTTGTGATGTTGCCATTTTACAAGATGAGGAGCTTTCTAAAGACCCATCTGGATGTGCAGCCACGTCGGTGTTGATTACGAAAGATAGAATATATTGCGGTAATGCGGGCGATTCCAGAACTATCATGAGCGTGAGCGGGCAATGCAAGCCGTTGTCTTTTGACCATAAACCTTCGAACGAGGGGGAGAAGGCTAGAATTGTTGCTGCTGGGGGCTACGTCGATCTTGGAAGAGTGAACGGAAACTTGGCTCTATCTAGAGGTATTGGTGATTTTGAGTTTAAGAACTCGCCACATCTGCCTGCAGAAGAGCAGGTTGTTACAGCCTTTCCTGACGTGATTGTCCATGATGCTACTTCCGAGGATGAATTCATCGTGCTAGCTTGCGATGGTATATGGGATTGTTTGACCTCCCAGCAGGTTATTGATTTTGTCAGAAGAGGAATCAAATTGAAGCAATCACTCACAGAGATTTGCGAATCGATGATGGATACGTGCCTTGCTCCAACATCTGGCGGGTCTGGAATTGGTTGTGACAATATGTCGGTGTGTATTGTTGCTCTGCTTCATGGCCAGACTTTGGAAGAGTGGTATGCTAAGATTGCACAGAAAGTGACAGACGTCACTACTTTGCCTTCCCCAGATGAACTATCGATGGATTTGTATAAAGTGAACATCGAGTCCAAGTTTAACAATTCCAGAGATGAAGATCAGATTCCACGTCAAAGAGGTTTGGGAGTGAAACCCCGCACAACTGATGAAGAAGGTGACGATGCAAGTTTAGAACACGATTTCAATGGTTCGCCAATGTTGATTCAGCAACTTTTGGCAGCTTCAAACATATCTACCAATAACAACATCATCTACTTAGACTCATCGACCTCATCCATACTCCAATCTCTAGGTGTTATGGGAGAGGAAATTGATGTCGACGAGGAAGAGGAGGATGACGATAGGATGCAAGAAATTGAGAAAGAAGAAGATGAAAAGAAAAACTAGTCGTACACAGTTACTTATGATAATTTCAACATGCTTACTGACTAATCATTTCTATTTTGGCATAGATTTTTCTTCACTTTGTTCTTAACTTTTTTTTATTATTATTGTTTGTTTATGTGACTATACTTGAGACCGTACGTTTGCCCGACTATTGCTATTACTGATTTGAGTGTTAAGTACTTATAATGCCATATGACCATGAAGTATTTCAGATATGTTTCTGTATGTTCTCATCCAAAAAGTTGATCAGAATTATTGTAGCATGTGTCTATGAGTGACTGGGGGTCGACTTTCTTCAAATTGCTCATAATCTGAGCTACTTGGCCTACCAAACAAGGTTCGTTTCTCGATTTGACCAATGGATCCAACAGTTGTTGGCCTTCTGAGGTATTCACAAAGGCATCAAATTTATCAGACTTCACCACTGGCACGGGAATTATTTCATTCATAGCCAGTTTGGGTCCCTTTTTTGCGTTCATTTTGGGAACCAAATCTTCTGGTATTTGATATTCGTATGGATAAAATTCGTTAGGACTTTGGGTCAGATATTTGTATGAGAAATGCGACTTGCGAACCTCGCACCAAGGAGAATCGGTTTCAATAAGTAATCGATCAAGTGGAATTGCAGCCGCAACTTCACAATTCTCTTGAGTTTTCAATGAACATCCATTTACGCTCACAAATATATGTTCATGGGCCAAAAAAAGCTTCAATTCTTCCAAGGTGCCGGTAAATGAATGAATCAAAACCTTTTTATTCTGTAGCTTCAACCCGTCTGGCCTGCATCCTTCCAAAAATGGTGTAAGAATAGACAAGAAGTCCTGTGCTGCGCTCCTCATGTGTAAAAACAAAGGTAAATCAAACTCTGTTGCAAGCTTCAGCTGGAACTCAAAATACTCTTTTTGCTTTTCCATTGGTGTGTGATGCAGTCTATCATAATCTAGTCCAATTTCCCCAAATGCTTTTATAATGCCAGATTCTTTGTTCTCTCGAATCAGAGACCGTAGTTTGTCCAGATGTTGATCTGGATTCTCCTCAAACTCCAAAACTGTGCATGGATGCACACCTACAGTGGTATACAATTGCGGATATATTCCATTGGAATTAAGCTGGTTGAACTGTTTAGCTTTTTCAATAGTCCATGCTGATTCAGCAAGTGAAGAACCGGTCAGGAGCATCTTTTCAACATGGAAAAGACGAGCTTTTTTTAGAACCTGCTCCAAATCTTCCTCGTGGTGTTTGGACTCCCGGTATTGGCCCTTGTACATTTCGTCACATAAATTAACGGCCACATCAAAGTAACGAGGCTTGGCCAAAATGGAGGTACATCGTTTCAA
The DNA here is from genome assembly GCA_030564055.1 of Ogataea mattraensis. Taxonomy (NCBI): domain Eukaryota; kingdom Fungi; phylum Ascomycota; class Pichiomycetes; order Pichiales; family Pichiaceae; genus Ogataea; species Ogataea mattraensis. Next base: position 484,166 of record JAJMLE010000009.1, on the reverse strand, counting down.
AGAATAAGCAGTGCTCATTGCACTTTAATTGAATAACTTATTAGTGTTGCAAGTCATTGGTGCTGGAAACTTTTTTTGTATTTTTGAATTTTGGTTCTCGCTGCACGTGACTTGACGGAAAGCATTATGTTTTGGAAGCCCCCGAATTTGCTAGCTACCTTCCAACTGGTGTGAAACCGATCTTGGTGATTCGGGACCACTAATGAGCGAAGAAATGCTGACTTTTGATTTGTTGTCGGAGAACTTACTTGGGCCAATTTGATTTGCTGTTTTTGATGGTAGCAGCACTTTAAGGTCGCTGGTGGTAGCAACAGTGCTACAAACAGTCCGAGTGCGTTGGGTCTCTTCCTCTGGGTTAAATCGATTGAGATGGGGAATGCTTGAAAGTGGTTTTGGTAGCAGCAACAACGACTGTGGGTCACTTCTGATTCTGAAATGAGTAGACTTTAGTCTTCTCCACCGGAACTGGCACGCGTTCGAGGTCCTATTAGTGAAGTAATAAGATATTTGGATCCAACCCAATTTCTTGCTTTCTTTTAAATACAGTAACAATTCGTCGTCTTCCGAGCTCCACAGATTGGCTTTACGAGTTTTATTCATCCTGGATTGGAACTACCGGATATTAATCGACCACATACTTTATCATGCTGTGTACCTTCAATATATGGTCTATATATACCATCACTAAGCTATCGCATAATCACTCCCAATCTCCGATCACTATCTATAGCAAAGGAGAACCTCCACATTGGCCGGCCAGGGGTACCTGGCTGTGGAGATATTACGCATTTGCCGAAAATAGAAAAACGTCGCGTCGTCATATACTTTATTATATATAGTTTGTCCTTTGGCAAATGTGTATCTACACCTGGCTCAGCATTTGCTGGACCAAATCGCTAAAATTGTCAGGAATCAGCACAACTGCAGACTTTCCCAAACTCAAGTAACTCATCTCATCCAGATGCAACTTCAATAGTTTTGATGCAACTCCAGCAACTATCCCTTTCAAATCAATCGGGAGATTTTTCAGGTTGATAAATAGAGGAAAGTAGAAATCTTGAAGCGAGCCCAAAATGGTGGTTTTAGAGTAATTAAGTTTTGAAAGCTCCTTTTCAGAAAGGGGAAGTAGAAGACCAATTTCCTCTGTGGGTGTTCTAGTAATTGCAAAATATGACGGAAAGTCGTACTTCTGTCTACTTTGTTCGGTACAGTACTTGGAAAGTGCCTCAGCAGTGCGTTTCAGAACCAATGACGAGTCACCAGGACGAGCCCCAGTCAATAATAGCTTTACATCAGTGTTCAGCACAGGTTTGATCGAGCTGGATTTGAAAAGATCAAATGTCTTGGTTTCAAGATTGTCAGTTTCCGCCAATCGGTTTTCCTCCAAAATACCTAATGCTTTGGTTTTCTGTTCGGATGGGATGAGCACAATGTCTGAAAAATAATTCGAAATGAAGAAAATAGGAATATCTTGCAGAGAAAGCGGCGCGGTCAGCTCCAAAATCTTTTTACCTATATTGGACCCGTCGCTTAACACTTGCAAAACCAGATAATCCTCATCGATCAGTTGCGCGCCCATGTTGGTCATATTGTTCAACTGCAATGGATTGGACAAATACCTTTTGATTAAGCTGGTTGCACACATGAACGTCACCTCTTCAGGAGTAAATGCCAAATGGAAAAATAGCCCGTCATCATTGACCTCTATAGAATCACTGTCACTCTCCTCCTCCTCTTTGGATTCCTGTTGCAACTGAACACTGTTGCTCATAGACAATGACTGAATCGAACTCATCATTCGAGATAGCCGCTCTTCATCACTCTCGTCATCCGACTCATAAGTCCCTTCAAACTTGTCAATTAGCCTATGCAATATCTCCAGTATCCCGCTCTTGAATACCCAGAATTTATTCCGGGGAATAGTCAAGATCGAAATGCTAGTTTTGTATAACTGGATTTCTTGAGAGTTCAGCATATCCAAGATCACTTCTTTGCTAGCTTTCCATGTCTTGCTCAAATGTCAGCTTTTAAAACTCTCCTTTTTCTGCCGATCGCTTAATTTTTCAACCCACCAAGATGACTCAATTTTTTTTTTGCTTGCCAGCCCAATTTTTGCTTATCATAAAAGATCACGTGATCCATGTAATTCAAATCACTCTTCTGATTCCAAAGATGGATCCGATTCGATGTCAGAAGCGCCATCTGCAGAAGCGTATTCGTCATCAGAAGAGCTCTCCTCAACAGGAGGAGGTGAGTTATCGCTCTCTTCCAACTCCCCCACTCCCTCTGAAATCTCGTCGGATATCACCTCTGCCCCGAAATTTGGTGAACTTCTATTGTTCATTCCCGGATAACACACCAGTGAATGATCAAAATTAATATCTGGAGGATCCTTGATCTCGTCTTGCTTTTCTAACAATGTGTCAATCGTTTGACTTTCCAAGTCGCGGTGATCTTCCAAGTCGTCCCTTAAAAAATTGATGATCAATGAGATGTTGGACATGAATTGACTAGATTTCTCCTCACCATTTGTCTGTGTTCCATCCTCGGGCCTGTCTGAGGTCAAGACCATTGTGGATGTGGTATTAATACCACCAGATGGCCCAAGAATAACAGGCTTCCAGATCAGCTTGCTAGAATCAACTTCCAGATAATTCTTTTGCTTCCAGATACTCAAAACCTCGTTAATTTTGGTCACATCAATGACAATCCCATACTTTTTAGTATTAGGGTCCATCACCAGCGCATTCAATTGCTCCAACCCCACAATTGTGTCGTTATGTATCATCCCTGTAAGATTCGATATGTCGTCAATAGATACTTTGGAAAGACCTGAGTGAGTAACCAGACTCTTTAAAGCTTTTGCGACCGCAATTTTCCAATAGTTTCTATAACTAAGTACTCCCAAATCACTCAAGGGTTTTTCAGGCGTTCCAAGTTTGAATTCCCTCCTGGTTAAAAGATAACTAAAGTCAATCAAAAAGTTCCCGTAACCTTTCCGATGATAAATAGGAAGCGTCAAAATACAACTCAAATTATAATTTGTTCCATTGAGTTTTTCTTTGGAAAAATAACCAACAAAATGATATTTTCCATCAGCATCCAGCTCGCACAAAACGTAAAACATGAATGGTTCAACGTCATAATACAACGTTTTGGAGTTCAGAAATAGTTTTGCAAACAGACACAAATTCTGGCAGTAAACCACGTTTCTGCGACCGTCAATCTCAAACATTGCCAAGTGCTCATGACGATAAATTTCATTGCCAGGTGGGTGATTCGAATAGGGACATTTCAATTCATGTCTCCTTAAAGTGAACGATGAAGAAAAATATTTAAGACAGTATTCACACAGATGTAACACATAGTTCGAAGAATATTCTTGTGGATACGGTGATTTGAACCAAGTATCTAGTTCATAATTTCGAAAGTGAACACATCGTAATTTCGAAATTGTGGATGTCTGTGATTCATAATCCTGTTGTGCAAGCTTTTCCTGTGATGTGAGTTTCTTGAGCAATGAGAGATCACCATTTTTGCGTCTGGATTTATCGCTATCCTTAGCAAGTTTCTCAAATAAAGCTCGAAACTCCATATTTGGCTTTGTGTAGAAGGTGTTTGCATCTTCAAAAGAATATAGACCTCTGTATGGAAGCTCTAGTTCATCTTGATCGACCTCAAAATAATTCTTTTTGGCAGGACTCTTCACTTTCATCACTGTTTTTTCTTTTTTGGTGTCAGGGCCATATCGTATTTTCAGGATAAATCGATCATGATGGTCTGATCCATTTTGATCTAACAACGTCAGTCTACTAACACGCTGTTTCCTGGGATTATGATTTCCCTGTCGAATCTTTTTTGGAGGTGAGATCAATTCCTCAAATGAATCGGACTGAAAACTGTAGTTTAAAGATTTTGTTCTTTCTCTTAAACTTCGTGCTTCTTGTACCTCAAGAATTTCTCCAGCTGTGCGAGCTTTTAAAAAAGCATCTTCTTGAAGCTGTTGATATATTTTGTTATCGGGAATTTCCAGTTTCTGTAATAATAATCGTTTTCGTTTACTTGAAAGTGCGACTTTCTGCTCTGTTTCCATTTTCAAACCCTCTATATCTTCTAATCTAGCTCGAGTGCTTGTGCTCTTTGGATTCGAACTGCCTTGATGAGTTCTTCTCTCCATTCTATTCTTATTATGATTTTCGTATGTTTTTTTTTTACGATCTCTTTCTGTGTCTGCACAGCCAAGTATAATATTGTGCAAAGGTTTCTTGACAATGCTACTAAAAGATTCAAAACATAAATAGAGAAACCGGTCATTTCTCTTTCTCAGAGCCTTGTGACCGGTTCGAGCGCACTCTTGCAACATCATCCAGTAGTTTCTCGTAAACAATTTCCGCTTGGTGATCTTCCACAAAATAATTATCCATGGAACTGACTGAAACCGGAGACGTTGGAGCTTCTTGATCCTGCAAGGCAGCAAGATGACGGTCGTCCATTTCCAATGACGAGGGACTAATCGGCTTATGGACAGCAGTATTCACTGGTGTTCTGGCTGGTGTCAGTTGCGGTGAAGCTGCAGTGGATGCGGCAAGCGATCTGCTTGCATCTGCTGGTGTAGTTGCAGCACTATTTCCCAACGGAGGATTCGAAATATGAGAGGTAACGTTTGAAATGGCTTCTTGGTCGGAAAGCGGCTCATAAATGGTCTTTAGCTTTGTAGAATCTTTGTTGATCTTTTTAATTAGATCGGAAACACTTTCAATACCCTTGGCCTGCATCACAGCCTGTCTCAACTGAGGACCAGATGGGATATTACTAACCTTCAATTGTGGTCTTTCAGACGACTTGGACGGATTCTCAGTTATCTGCTGTGGAGCATGAGGCTGTGGTTTTTCATGATCTTTTGCTTGGTCCTGTTGAGCTGCTGTAGTATTCTGGTCTGATGGCATCATTGCACCATGTTGCTGCACAAACAAACCCCATTTATGAAATTCTCCTTCTTCTTCTTCCAACTCTTTGGCATGGATGGAAGTTTGAGACACGCTTCTGATAAGAACCGGCTGACCTGTCAAATGATCAACAGGCTGCGAGTCGGCATCCACCACAACCTGATGCGGTGCGGCGTCTTCACTGACAGGGGCCTGAGATGGGTCTTGATAAGATGTCAGTGGCTGATTGGGTGAAACAATCGGACCAGTAAAAATCACATCAGAAGATGACCTATGCATTGGTAATTGATGACTTGAAAGATGATGCGACAATTTTTTGATTAGTTCCGGCCGCATTAATGGACCCAAAGATTGTTGTTCGGAGCCAGAGGAGCTACTAGCTTCATCTCTGTCCTGTCCATCTGTAGGGCTTTTTTGGTTTTGTTGTTCTGAGAAAATGTGAATAATGCTCTGTAGAGAGTCATCCAACAAACAAAATCTCAGTAAGTTTTCTTTACCTTCCAACGAAAGTTTGCCACTGGCTCTAGCATCAAATAGCTTGTTCATTGTTTTGTGAATCTCGCTACGTAATCTCACAGTCTTCTCAACCAATGCATTACCAATAATAAGAATCTCTTCATCATTTTTTGTCTGATTGGATTCTAACAAGGTTTCTGCTGTTTTGGTAAGCAATGATCCATCGAAAATCAAATCCTCTTCGTTGTTGCTGCTGTCGGTCAGATCTTTGTTCAAGAACTTTTCCATGTTTCTCATCAGATAAAACGCAATCTTGGAAGATATTTCGTCACTGAAAGCATCGTAATCGATGTCAAGATTGTAGATATTCGAATTTTTCACAGCGATGTAAAGCGATGCAGAAGTCCTATAATTGATATTTTCGTTTCCAAGCAAGGACACATGAAGTAATCTTGAACACTTTTGGAAAATTAAGCACAATTGAATAATGGCAGCCTCACTTAAGTTGTCAAATTCAAAGTGAATTCTTCTCAAATCAGGAAATTTGGGTAAATACTCTGTTAAGGTAGGCATAATTCCGGGGAACAAGTCTGGATTGTTACCGAGATCCAAAAATCTCAGTGTCTTCGACGCACTTAAAAGTTCTATCAAAGACTTGCAATCCTCCAAATTCACATTCGTTTGATTTAAAGAGAAGAAAATCAAATTGACATTATCCATTTGGGATGCAAACACCTTCTTGAATGGAGCTAAAATAGAAGATGTCATATTGTTGAATGCAATATCAATACCCGCGCATATATTATTAGGGCTAGATATCCACTGAGCCAAAATTTCAGCCTTGTCCTCGTCCAGATTCGTCGCAGCAATGCCTAATCTTCTTGTTTTGAGTCTCAACCCAATGTTGACCAAGTTGTTGAACTGGACAGTAGTGAGTTTGCAACCATTGATGACCAGTTCTTCAATACCACCTTTGATCATTAAACTCTGGGTAAACAAATCCCAATCCATTTCAGACCTGAGATAAGCCTTTGGAGTATCCACCTTAACTCTCTGCTGGCTCAAATCTAATTTCGAAATAGATTTGTTCACTGTCAGAAACTTGCAGATATGTGTCCATCCTTCACGATTCATCGCAACATTTCTGAATGATAATTTCTCTAAAGTTGTTGACTTCGAGAGACTTATTAAGACAATTCGTAACATCTGGTTGTCCAAAGTCACATTATCGAAAATCACAGTCATTACAGGCGCAATTGCAAGGAAATCCGAAAAGGACAAAATATCAATGAGCGTTGGTTTTGGATTCAGCATTTTCAACACATGCAATGGTCTAGTCTTATGTTTCAACTGCTTCAAAGTCGCTGGAATTGGCAGAATTTCTCTCAAATGACAGCATCTTGTGTACAGAAGATCCAACGGTAGCTCATCAGGCTTAATAGTGGTATTCACTTCCGCGTGATCATGCACATCCTCAGCTGCCTCAAAATAATTCACATGCTGATGTAGAGGGGTATCAATATCCAACCCTTTGCGTAGTTCAGCATGTTTTCTTAAATCCCACTCATCATCTTCCTCCTTCTCTTTTGACAACTTGTTGTACTTCTTGAAGCCTGAAACTTCTTTTGCGATTCTCATTGCAGAAGCGTGTGCTTCCTGTGCGTGTTTTTTAGACTCCACTGATGCCAAATGTTGTCTCTCCATAGCCTGTTTTAGAAGCATTTCGTCCACTTTTGGTTTTTCGTCTTTGGTCTGATTGTTGAAACTATCAGTAATACCAATCGATAATTTTGGAGGAGGAGACGTAATATCGTCTGGAATAAGCACATTTCCTCTTCTTGGACGACGAGAAGGAATTTGCTGCTGGGGATCATCTGAAAGGCTATGTAATGCAAACGTGACCCTCCTAAAGGGAATGGATTCCAAATATTGTTTAGCATCTTCCACTGTTTCCACAGAAGTTCGGGAGTCGGCAACCGATGGACGACGTTGATCTGCCAAAGAGCCAACCTGGTTGATCAGAGAACTGAACACGCCCCTTGTCTCTTGAACTTCAGACGCAGCTTCGTTCATCGAACTTCTTCGGCTACTCGAGTCTCCTTGGTCGAACGCCGCAGGTGAGCTAAATTCTCCCTCTTTAGCGACAGACTGAGCGGTTTGTTGTGACTTGAATTTCGAGGATATGGAAGAAAAAATGGACGATTTCTTTTGCGAAGAAGCTGCTGGAGGCTTGTCCTTGGCATCCGAAGACGATCTGACGCGGGGAACCAGCCCAGAGAAAGAACTTGATCTTGATCTTGTGGCAGATGCCTGTGATTTCAGGGAGTTTGATCTGGTTAAAGGGGTAGTTGATGCTGTAGTTGTTGTTGATTCCGGGGTTTTCGAGAAGTTTTCATGTGTTACAGATCCCATAGATGAGCCTCTTGAAGGAGGAACCGGAATATTGGTCTGTTGAGGGGCATTTCCTGACTTCAATGATGGTTTCAAGGACGATGCCTGTTGTTTTAAATCTTCATTAACAGCTTGCTGTTCAGGTAGAACACCCATTTGCTGATTTTGAGCTGCTTGTAATTGTGCTTGTTGAATCTGATGTTGGACATCGTTACTGATGCTGTTACCTTTTCTCGACAGCTTTTTGACGGCTTTTCCTCTAAACAGCCAGTCGACATCTCCGTTGGAAACACCGGGGCTTTCAAATTGCTCTTGGAGCAACGACTCCGAAGCAACATTATCTTTGGTATTATTTTCCTCTTCCATCAGCTGAACAGGGTGTTTTTTGTTGGAGGCTCGGAGTTTGCTGGGGTCAAAATATTGACGGTCCGTGTAAATGAATCCCGGCCGTTTAAATACGAAGTTTTGTAAATGATTAGATCAAATAACTATCAATGCAGCAACTATTCAATATTTTGGCCCACACAAAGTTCATAAAACAATTCAGTATGTAATTCCGTAGCCCAGCACAAAATCATCTGTCTGTTTAGTATGTCTTTGTTTTCCTTGTTGTACTGGTTTTTTTTTTTTGGCCACCACCCAAAAAAATATTATGTACCGATGACGTAAAGGAGGTCCCTGGTGATTGGGTAATCCATTTTGATAACAAACTGATTGGCAGATTAAGGAACTTTTACTAAAATTTAGAGAAAGGATATCGATATATTAAACAAATATCTACTCTTGAGCAGCCTTGAAAGCAGCAATCTTGGCAGCAACTCTCTCTCTTCTTTGCTCCTTGGTGAGCTTGTATTGCTTGAATTTCTTGGATTCAGCAGCATATTGCTCCTTGGAGAATTTCTTTTCGGTTGGAGTGAAAGATGGGTCCTCTCTGATCTTTTCGTGAGCCTCGGTGTAAATGTCTTCAACAGCATCGGCATCAATGTCATCAGCAATGTAACCTTGGAACAAAGTTCTGTATCTCTCTTCATCATCATCCATCAACTCTTCCATGTACTCGGCAACGTGACCACCAAAGATGTACTTTCTCAAAACTTCGGCATCCAACTCTTCAGCCTCGATATCCCAACCTGGGAATCTGGATGGAGAGTGTGGAACGTACAATCCACCGTCAGAAGCACCCTTCAAAGCACCAAACACTCTGGCACCAGTGGTGGTTCTTTGCAAACCAACATCGAGGAAGACCTTGAATGGTCTTGGGGCGTCTTCAACAGCCTCGGTTAGCTCGAATTCTCCCTCAACTTCCTCAACACCAGTGTAAGTCTCGTCCAAACCGAGCTTTTGCAAAGCTCTTCTGGCAACCAAAAGACCAGTAGCGTAAGCAGCGGACCAGTTAGTCAAACCGTGGGTGATACCGTATTTTGGCAATTCGTGGGAGTAGGCAGCAGTCAAAACAACATCTCCGGTCAAGGTAGAGGAGATGATTTGGCAGATGATGTCCTTGTTGGTGAATCTAACGACCAATCTGTACTTAGGACTGTTGTACTTTGCCTTGTGTTGGGTAACCAATCTCTTTCTGGCGTAGTAGTCAGTCTTACCTTCAGCTCTTCTTCTGAAAGGAGTCTGGTAACGAGAGTGGTATGCAGAGGTCTTCAATAGTTTGTGGAATGCCATTTTAGCTAATTAGTTATTATTGATCAAAGTATATTGAACTTATACAAGATGGTCTTTTATTTGAAAAATTTTTCAATATTGGAGAAGGTGAAAAAAAATCTTGTGCTTGGTCGTGTCTTCAGCAAACTGGGAGAATAAGTTTCTTGAATAAGCCGGGTAACCAATCCTGCTTATGTACTTCGGGTGTGTTTTTTCGTCATCTTAGGTTACTTCTACCACGCCCTTGCACCGAGAAGGCGGCCCCGGAAACTAGATTCCTCACAAAAGTTCATACAGATTAGAGTATCTGACAAAGCATCAAAGACGTAAGAGTATCATTCTACCAAGCCTTAGAATCACTTGCCGGGATTTCTTGGGCCATTGTCAGTGTTAACAGAGCACTGTGTAGCTTGGATCTGTTCTTCCAAAGACCAATATTGAAATCTGACCAACTGTTTTGAGAGGTCGTTTGAGCAATTGAAGGATATCCTGCTTTCATTTGAACCATAGCATTGGAATCTTAGAAGATTTTAGTTTCAAGTGTATTTGTTGACGTATCTTGTTCTGTCAGATCAATTTTCCTGCAGAAAATTCGAAAAGCTCGCCAATTATTATTGATCAGTGTATCATTAGCTCACGAGCGTCATGTCAGGCATTTGGCCATTTTTCAACTCATCTTTCTCCAACGCCACTATCAACAAGATTTTGGCGGAGATTGACCTGGATCAGCAGCAATTGCTCACCAAACCAGCAACGACTTCGTCGCCAAGCATATCTGCTGATCAAAACTCTCATGATACTACAAATAGCGGATCGGCATCTCCAACCAATCTAACAGCGTTCCAGTTGTTGCACACCATCCAGGAAAATGATACTTTACAACAATCACTACTGGACAATTCAGTCAGCCATCATTCTTCAGATTCACAAATTGCTAGGCCAGTGTTGAATGTTTCGCTTTTCAATAAGCTGATAGATCAGCCCAATTTTTTAGACGAAATCAATCTGACCAAAAATCAGAAGCTGATCAACTATATGTCACAAGTGGAGGTTCTGGAGCTACTAATAGAATACATTCTTGTGTCCCTTGAGATTTCCGTTGCAAGTTACACTCTTGAGGATTCAATTATCAGGGAGAAGTATTCATACCATAGCATTATGGAAGGGGGGAATAATGTTGAAGTCGAGTCTGATGATGAGCCAAAAGAAATCAATTTAGTTGAGCGTGCACTCCAGCGATCTCTTCGAGCCAGTGAAATCCTTCTTTTGCTTGGCCCCTCTGTATCGGCAACTCTGCTACTCGGGACAGAATCTGTATTATTTTCCAAGCTTTGGACTGGGTTTTTTGATAGCAACATTGGATTTTTTTTTCACCAAATGCCACCAGAAGATGTGAGTGATGATGAGAGGGATGCTAATCAATCTTCTAGGTCCCAGTCTGACTCATCCTCGGAACCAACTTTCAAGCAAGCTCACAATATTACTCTTTTCAACAACTTCCTCAAACTGATCGACACTGTGGCCACGACGAATATGAATGGATTAATGAATTTCATCAGATCCCAACAAAAAAACGAATCTGTGACTGAACAATTTTTGAAGTTTGTGCCGTATTCAGCAACCATATGTGATCTAATCGTGAGGCTGGTATCCACCGATAAGCCGTACAACCCTAACGGTTTGATTGAAATCCTGATGGACCAGAATCTGATATATAACATCTTGAAACTTGTCAAGATGAACTTTATGGATCATCAGATCCAAGACAACCTTTGCAATCTATTGAACGGAATTGTGGGGATAAGCTCGAACGTTGGATTTTGGGACGATTCTGCACAGCAGCAATTGAATGAATTTGGTGAGCCATTAGAATCGGAGCAGGCTGCAGCTTCACGCACAAATAATCCCAACATTGGACCAAATGACCTTACTAGACAGCTTGTTTCAAAAAGGTGTGTACTGGAAATGTTGGACGTTTTGATCAATTATGGTCATTATGGATTGGTGACAGTTGTGTCAGTCATTATAGAAGTGATACGGAAAAATAATTCCGATTATGACGAGTTTGACTGGATCCATTCACTGGAGGCCACTGCCGCAGACGAGGAAGATTTATCTGAATTAATTGAGGTTGGCGAGCAGCAAGAACTTCGATCGTCTAGAAATCTCCCCAGCTCTAGAGATCCCATTTATCTGGGTGTAATGTTGAAGTTGTTTTCGTTACATCTAAACAAAATAAAAGACAACTATCTAACTGAAAAGTATTACAAGCTCAACAAGATACCAAAGCTACAAAGTTCCATAGGTACCACCATTGAACCATTGGGTTACGAGAGGTTTAAAGTTATGGAACTGATAGCGGAGCTGTTGCATTGTTCAAATATGATTTTGATGAACAAATCATCAAAACTCGATTATTTATTATACAAGAGAGATTTGTGGAGAGACGTCAAGAAAACTGAATCTCTTGTTATGGATGCGTTGAATGATGTAATTAATGACGACATAAAAAGCGGGTCGAAAAATCCAAAAGAAAGTTTAAACTCAGACGATTTGACAAAACCAATTGAAAACTTGAGATTGGACCCAGATTCAGAGACAAGTACAAGTCATGGTGAAGAAGAGTTTGTGAAAATACCACTTGACATGTCAATTGGTAATTTTTTCAAATATCAGTTACTGGAAACTAATACAATTCCATTGGTTATTTTGCAGTTACACAAATTCCCATGGAACAATTTTATGCACAATGTAGTGTTTGATCTTGTTCAGCAGGTATTCAATGGAAGACTGGCCAACTGGGATGAAGATCAAGCTTCAAACCAGGAGGAAACCAAATATGATGACAATTTAAGCTTGAACAAGGTTTTGATCTGGTCCTTATTTGGCAGTTCCAATGAGTCAGATGGGTCTGCTTGTGAACCAGATGAAGAGTGTCCAGGATTTTTCAATTTGCCGAATTACATTTTATATTGTTTCAACTATTCAGATGAGTATGAGGCAAAAGAATCTTTCAAACTGGGCTATATGGGCCATCTCACCTTGATTGCCGAGGAAATTCATAAGTTTCAGAACTATGTGGAGAATTTTGGCATGACTAGAGACGACCAAACCTTTGATGTGTTGAAAGACGAAAACGATGGCTCTAATCCTTACTATTTGAAATCTTCGTTTTACATTTTCAACTCTTTGTTTGACAAGCTATTTGAAAGTTCAGCATTTGACACGTGGATTGAGTTTATTAACACAAAGTTGAAGGAGATCAATTCCATGTATAACAAGGTACTTGGTAATCCAAACGACCTAAATGATAGCATTAACGTGACCCATGAGGAGGACGAAGAGATTGGCTCCACGCCTATGATGAGCGATAAGAATGTGATTATACTGGATAATGGTGATAGTCCAGAGTTCCATAGGGAAATGGAGGTGATAGAAGGAGAGGAACAGATGGAAGACCCGGCTCGGGTGGAGGATTTCGATGGCGGTGACCTGCGGCCCATGAATGCTCACGATATTGGATCTGATGAGAATGATGATAGAGGAAGAACGAAATGATTTTAATGGATGGAGCGCTCTTCGCAGATCAATATTATTTATCATGGATAACGATGTACATTAATGAGTCTATATTCTATTTATTTTTTTAATCTTACCATTTGGTAGTTTCTGGACCTCTCCTCTGACGACTGGCTTGCTGTTTTTCTTGGCGGACTCTTGTTTGACCAGTGTATTTTTAATAAGATTGTAGATCCATAGTGGTTGTCGCACTATCAAAGTATCTTTCCATCCAACCGGTTCTATCTCATCGGCTGTGACTGGCAGCAAAGTTTCTTCGGTGGTGCTAGACTCTTTTTTCAAAGCTCTTCTTTCCTTTCTGTTACGAGGTTCTGGATCTTCTGATGGTGATCTATACATCACGTTTCCATTATCATCTACTTCGTAATCCTCTCCCTCCTTCAATTCTTTATCCACAAGCCACACAGAGCCGTCAAATTTCACTAGGAAGAGTTTTCCCAAATGGTAAACTCGGCGGTCTTTGAAGTCGGTCCCAGGTAGTCCGGAAGGCCCAAACGCTTTTATCTTCAGTGTGTTGATTAATGAATCCACTCTCTTTATCTGTTGCTTGTTGTTCAACCAAATGGCTAGATAGTGCACTGCTGCAAAGATCACGTAGGCCACTAAGATGGAAACTAGCAACGATGGCTTGAACTTGGCAAAACTGAATGTGTTGTCCTTGTAAGCAGGGAATCCTCTTGAAAGATAATAGTCGTATTTCTCTTTGCGTTCGCTCCGCAAAATCGTTCCAATCAGGGACAATCGTTGGAATCTTTCTTCTGCAGATTTCTTCTTTCTGGCAAACTTCCTTTTTGAAAGCCCTTCTTTGTTTCTCACTTTGTCTGGGTGGTACTTCCTACTCAATTTCTGATAAGCTTTGGTGATTTGCTCGTAAGACGACTTGGGACCTTTTGGGAGTGAGAGATATTTGTAAAAGTCAATGGACTTGTCTTGAGTCTCTTCAATAAGCTCATGCTGTAGTTTAAAGATTTCCAGGTCTTCAGATGACCAGGCTGCTGAAATAGCAGAAGCCACTGTAAAAATGAAAAGAACCCAATTCAGGACTTTCATTGTCAACAAGAAAGATTGGCTTTACAAACCAGAAAACGGTAAGGTTTATTTATTTAAAGCTGGCCAAATATCAATATTGTATTTTTTTTCCAACATGCGCGTCACATATACATAACAAGAAAAAACCCGATTTGTACAACGTAGCAGACTCTTTCTTGTGTTTCTCTTTCCAGATCATGCCACCAGCTCCAAAAAAGACCACATACAACCGCACACAACTATATCTGTTGATTTCCAATCTAGTGAGAGCATTTTTTTGGCTGTCGGTGAACCTGAGATTCTTAATCTTGATTCCTTTGACAGGTACCCGTTTTCTACCTGGAGGAATAGCCGATTTCTATTTAACAGTGAGCACAGCAACGCTAGCAGTTGATCTTTTTGATTATCTTACTATCTTCAGATATGTCACTGCTGCTGGAGTGTCAAAACCAAACGTGCGCAGACTTGTAATCAGTCTGAGTGTTCGGGTTCTTATCACTGTTCTGCTACTTAACTATCCTAAAGCTGCGAAAAATGTGTGTTTCAGCGGATTGATTGTGACCACATCGCTTGTGGAGATGACCAGATATGCCTACAATGCGTACAAAGTGAGAGCCTTCGGTGGAACAGTGGCCTGGTTATCATACACCAAGAGAATTGTCTACACCTTGGTAATGCCTGCTCAAGCAACTTGTGAGGCTTGTATGATATTTTTGTGTTTGAGATTGATGGAGACCGAATACGGTTATTATCGAGATGTGGTGGACTACGACAAATACGCAGACACAGCAGCCATCCTAGTGAAAATCCTTCTTTTCTGCTACGCCCCAGTGTTCTATCTGGTTTACAAAGCCAAGTTGAAACAACTCTGGCGGCAGAGAAGTCCAAAATCACACTACAAGACCAACTAGTATTGAAATGTAATAGAGCAAATCATAAGTCATTTAAATTATCATGAATAAACTCCCACATAAGAGGCTAAGAAAAGCATTCCAAAACCAGCACAAAGTGCTCCTAGAAGTGCGGCAGCAAAGTAGCCAGCTGTTCCCCGCTTCTGGGACGGGGATGAAGGCGAAATCAAGCAGTAGAGCAGACTCACGGCAGCTATTGACAGCAACACTAGTGCAAGAATCGCATGGTAAGCCACCGGAACCAGCTCATTGTAGGTGGAATATGAGTCGAATTGGTTCTGCATTGTTAGTCAATTGCATTGAGTAGTTTCCAAGATACTCACCTTCAAATCATTGAACGACATGATGGGATTTTGGAAGATGTAATTCCAGTATTGTTATTGCCAGTTATTTTTTGTTGCTCGAGACTTTTTTAAGCACGTTGAAAAAATTCGGTACGACTGAGAGTTGGTTAGTTCGTAAGATATAAAAATATATAGAAAATCAGAGTTCTACTGGCTCTTGGACAGTTTTTCGAAGTCTCTCTCGTTCTCCTTAACCAGCTTATCAAATCTCCGAATAGCTGGATAGCCCTCCATGGTGGTGAAAACCAGCCATTCGAGTTGGTGATCTGGAGCAACTCTGTATTTAATAAAACGAGGAACAATAAAGATAGCCACCTCAATCGCATGAAGAGTCACCACACTAAACAATAAAAGATCGTTGTATGGCTTGAAAGCCATGAGCCATTGGTTTGGAAAAGGAAGAACTCTGATCAATAGAATGTCATAGAGCAGGTTGGGGAAGTATCTACCAAACATCAGCGTGCAAAGTAGGGCAACCAAAAATAGTTCAAGCGGCTTTTCTGGGTACCACACATCATTCACACTGATAGGACTGTACCCCCTTTTCTTTGCGGCTATCTTAAACATCTCCACCATATGTGCTTGGACCTCATCATAAGTTTCCATTTTCTTTTCGAATTGGATCGGCTTCAACATTTCCACTTCGACGTCCTCATGATTGAACACGATTGTGAGATGATCCAATTGCAACTCCTTCAATCTGATCTTTTTGACTTTTTTGTCTACCACCATCTCTCCGTAAACATTTAAAATATCTTCAATGTTGTTTTTGTAGTGTTTGTTCATCAGAGCCATAATTTTGGCCTGGGAGTTGTCTTCCTGAGATGACATTGCTTCTTTGAATGTGTGTATTTTTCTTTGCTGATAAGACAAGCAGATAGATAACTAATTATATAGGTAGATTTCATTTTTTCTTGACTATGTGCCATCTGCAGCCACGGCACTTTAGCAGAAAACGGATGTGGCTGTGGCGCATGTGGCGCGTGCCTAAGGCGGTGCCCTTCTCCCAGAGGGAAAGAAGCAAGAAAAATAAATCACTAGGACTGAGTGTCTGTTTGCCTGGGAGCAAACAAGTTGTATTTTAATAGGTTGAAATTTAGAAAGCGACACGATTATAGCGCTCAATTGTACACAGAAAACAGTTTTCAGTTACGTGAGAAGGCATTGAAAAGTATTGTAAGTTGGACATTTTGGCGTTGCAGATTCCGCAGTTTCCGTTAAGAAGAAGTTGGTCTCGAGATTAGCAAACCTGTGGCTGGATAAACGTAGTAATGAAACTAACAATAGTGTTTTTAGCGGGCTTTTAAAAACAAAATAGCAGTTCAAAATGGCTTCAACAATGAATCCAAGCTTGCTCAAGCTCAAGTTGTTGGATTGTTCGAGGAACTCGGACGCTGAGAAGTTGAAGGAACTAGTTTCCAGCAACAGACCGCGCGCTTCTACCGATCCAGAAGTGGGTCTATTGCTAAGACAGCTGCTTCTTTTTGCTGTTCAAGTGGCTCCGCTATCGATTGTTCAGTTCATAGTGGAGCAGCAGTTAGTTGAAGATATCAACTCTCAAGACGAAAACGGCAATACTGCTTTGCATCTCGCTGCAATCTCGTCAAGAAATGACGTTATTAGTTATTTGATGTCTTTGGATGATATCAATGACACTATTGTGAACAAACAGATGAGACAGCCCATTGAATGTTCTTCCAACATGGATACTGTTCAGCTGCTCTCTGATCTCAGAACAAAGTACGTGGAGATCAAGGCAAACGAGCTTCGAAGTGCCTTTGAGGCTCGGCGATTCGATTTATTGGAAGTTCTTTTGAGCAATCCTAGAGTGAAAAGTTTGTTGGATATTAATGGCACAGATCCGGTCACTGGCGACACAGTGTTGTTAGAATTCATCAAAAAGGATGATGTCATGATGGTTAGTTTCATTCTTAAACATGGGGGAGATCCATTCAAAAGAAATCTTAATGGGAAATTGCCAGTGGATTCGGCAGTGTCATCTGCGATGAAGAAGTTGATTAAGGAATCATGTAACAATCAGAGCATGATTGATTCCACAAACCAATCTGGCCAGCCACAAAATGGTCCTCCTACTTTCAAAGGGTTTCTTAAAAAATGGACTAACTTTGCTGGTGGATACAAGCTTAGATGGTTTATTTTGGATGCCGAAGGACGTCTTTCGTACTATAGATCACCCAACGATATCTATAATTCGTGTAGAGGCATGATCCACCTTGCGAGTGCACAACTGAAAATGGACAGCTCGGAAAAGTCCAAGTTTGAAATCATTATTAAAAACAGAAACGATGGTAGCACTTTGAAATGGCATCTTAAGGCTAACCATGTCATTGAGACCAACAGATGGGTTTGGGCTCTTCAAAATGCTATTAGACATGCAAAAGACCTTGACAGACAGCAGAGAGCTCTCATCATGGAGGAGCAAAATAGAACTAAAAAGGGAGGCAGGAACAGAGAAAGTTTCGAGTCCACAAGATCCAATAGTACCCAAAACATTGGCAATCGTGGACCTCATATGGAGATTTCTTCTCCAATGGGACACCAGAGGTCATTTTCAGCATCTTCGTCCATTTCGATGTCTTCAGACGAGGATTTAGCGGCTGCATCGAATCAGCCATCTCCTAATTCTGGCACGTCTTCGAAGTCTCTATATAAGAGGCCAATGAGAAAGCTGTCCAAGCTGACCAAGAAAACCAAAGATGCTTTTGCTTTACCTGAAATCAAAGAGAATTCTGATCTAAAACTACCGTTGAGTCCTGAAGGCCAGACTTCATCTTTGGCATCCTTTGATTCAAATATTGATACTGGTAGTAAACTGACGATCGGTTCGACGGCTGACGAGGAGCTACTTCCAAGTGATTTTGAAGATGACGATGAAGCACCAGAAGTTGATTCTTCGTCTCAAACTGACATACGAGACAGCAGTTTTGGAGACGGAGACGACATCAGATTACCAGCTATCAACAGCTCGGAGTTAACTGTAAGTAAAAACCAGATGAAGATGGAATTGAAGTCTTTTGGTGAGTTTTTGAGTGCTGCTGAGGCTGATGATGTAATAACCAAGTCCCAGGTGATAGAAGTCGGCACCAGCGTTCTTCAAAACTTGACCAGCTTGTCTGATAGGCAGTCTGAGCTGATCAGCAACTATGAAGCAAAATTTGGCAAGTTGATTGACAGGCAGCAGGAGATTTCCAAAATATGGGAGCGTTCTTTGAAACGGTTAGAGTTCGAAATGCAATCTAGGGAGAGGAAAATCGTCGAGCTGGAGGATAAATTACATGTGATCAAGAGATCGATAAAAAAGAATCCAAATATTGCCAGGGCTGTTACCGGTGAGGGAGCCATTCCTGTAACTTCGACGGGTGTCGATCAATCAACAGAAGCTGATTCAACAGTTGTGTCTCCACCAGCAACAGCAGAAACTCAAATTGATCAACCAAATGAAATACTGTTATTGTTAGGAGAAGATGATGAAAGCGAAGACGAATTTTTCGATGCTGAGGATGATGCTGAAGAAACTGGAGCTTCTGTTCCCGCAACTTCCACTCGTAGTGAAGAAATTCAATCTTCTCCTCTAGAAGATGAAGCTCCGACAGACTCGACTGTTGTTGGATCGGATACAGAGTCAAAACAAATTGTGGAAGAGAAGGAGACGGCAAAAGGCCCTGTTATAAATGGGTTGATTTTGAAAAGTCCTGATCAAATAAATAGGCATGAAAAGATCGACCAGGAAGGAACATTTAATGGGTATGAAGATCCCCTCAGAACTACGTTGGCCAAGGAAGATAATAGACCTAAGATGTCTCTGTGGGGAGTTTTGAAATCTTTGGTTGGAAAGGACATGACCAAGATGACTTTGCCTGTTACATTCAACGAGCCTACTTCTCTTCTACAAAGGACAGCTGAAGTGATGGAGTACTCGGACCTTCTTGATAAAGCCTCAACCATCAACAATTCTCTTCTCAGAATGGTTTATGTTGCTGCTTTTGCTGCTTCCGAATATGTCTCTACAGTTGGAAGAATTGCCAAGCCATTCAACCCACTGTTAGGTGAGACTTATGAATATGCAAGACCTGACAAAGGATACAGAATTTTGGTTGAACAAGTGAGTCATCACCCTCCAGTTTCTGCCTTACTTGCAGAAGCGCCTTGTTGGTCTTACTACGGAGAGTCCAATGTGGACACAAAATTCTATGGTCGTTCTTTTGACATCAAGCATCTAGGTACCTGGTTTTGCGAACTCTTTCCTTCAGAAGGTGTTGTTGACAAGAAAGGTCATCATGTCAGTTCTGAAGTTTACTCTTGGAAAAAGGTTAAGAATTCTGTTATTGGTATCATTGTTGGAAACCCTACCATTGACAATTATGGTGAGATGGAGATCCGTAACCACACCACTGGTGAATACATGAGTTTCAGCTTCAAACCAAGAGGTTGGAGAGCATCTAGTGCAGGAGAAGTGAAGGGTGAAGTGTATTCAAATGATGGACAGTTGAAATACTCGGTTGGGGGGCATTGGAACTCTAAGATCTATGCCAAAGATGCCACCAAACCAGATTCTCCAAAGTTTTTGGTTTGGGAGGCCAATCCAAGAACTGAGATGATTTTCCATCTAACGAATTTTGCTGCCTCTTTGAATGCTCCACAACCACATCTTCTTCCTGTGTTGCCTTGTACAGATACTAGATTGCGTCCTGATCAACGTGCTATGGAAGAAGGAGCTTATGATTTGGCAGCCACTGAAAAGAACAGAGTTGAAAACAAGCAAAGACAGGCAAGGAAGAAGAGAGAGTTGGAAGGAACAAGCTATCAACCAAGCTTTTTCTACCAATCTAAACATCCAGTCACTGGGGAGATTTACTGGAAGTATAACGAAAGTTACTGGCCTTCAAGAAAGGAAGGTAAGTTAAAGAACTACAAGGACATTTTCTGAATGATCATTGCAAAGTAAGTTACATATCCCAAAGTTTCATCTTCTACCAGGGGATCTAATGCGATTGGTGTTATCATAGAGCTCTCGAGGGCCTTTCAGTTTGTGAGTTTGGAAGTTTGGTTGTTGGTGTTGGAAATTTTCCTTGTTGTTGATTTTGGAAACAAGTTGCTGTCTTAAAGCAGGCGGTATTTGCTGACTTCCCAGTAAATCAGCCAAAACTTTGTTTAGCTGCAAGTTGAGCATATAATTGAACTCATTTTTGTATCCGTTACGGATTTCTTCGAATTTCAAGTTCATCGACTTGCATTCTTCGTTCAAAGTGTCTTCAATTTTGATCAGTCTTCGCTCTTTAGTTGACAAGTCGTGGTCGAACTCCTTTAGATGTTTTTCATACTGAAGCAGCTCCCATTCTTTTCTGTATAATTTGAACGACGAGTCTTGTAATAACTGATTAACGGTTGCTCTTTCATCAGGGTCTACGATTAGACATGCGTTGATACACATTTTAAGTCTGTGCGAGTAATGTTCCGGGATCGGCTGGAAAACCCCAGCTTTGATCTTTTCCTGTAAAGCCAAATGCGTCTTGGCTTGGAAAGGTGGTCTCAGCGAGCACAGCTCGTACATGACGCAGCCCAACGACCACACGTCGCAGACTGGGTCGTACGGTCTATCCATCAAGACTTCTGGGGGCATGTAATATGGAGTTCCAACGTAGGTTTTGGCAAACTCGTTCTCATGCTGGAGCCACTTAGCAAGGCCAAAGTCTCCCAATTTGACGGAATAGTTATCTGAAAGCAAGAAAATATTGTCTGGTTTGAGATCTCTGTGGATAATCACTTGGTGGTCTACTGGGACCGGTTCCAGCTCTGGAGTGGATTGAAAGAGCTCCTGGACCGGCTCTATTGTGACTCCATAATGGCATTTGTATAAGGCATTTAAAACTTGGGTGAATATCTGCCAGATCAAGTTCTCAGGAACAAACTCATTCTTTTCCTTGTACTTCTTGATCAATGCAGATAGATCTCCTCCATCACAGTATTCCATATAAAGATGGACCATATGTTCATTTTGAACATGGTCATGATGCAGATATTGAACTATGTTCGGATGCTTTAACTCTTTTAAAATGCGAAATTCCGTGGTCAACTGCTGTTTCTCTTTAGTGTTCATCGCAACATACGAGATCTCTTTTCTCACAAAGATTCTTCGGTCAGACTTCCGTCTAACCTTTCTCACGCACCCAAAAGAGCCTCTTCCAATTAATTCCAGCACCTGATACTCCTCCGCCATTGACATGTTTGTTCCAACAACCAAAACCGTTCCTTGCAGTAAAACTACCACAGAACTTTATATCTGTCTTTCTGCTGTTTCAAGGCAGTGCACACTACGTATAGAATTTTTTTCGTTTTTTTGATGGCTCTTGTGTGTTTACAAATTGCCCAATTAGGAAACCTAACTAGATAGAGAAACCTTCCTGGGTCACCAGGTCTGACCAGTAAGCGACTCATAAGCTTCAATGTACTTCTCTGCGGTTTTCTGCGCAATCTCGCTAGTCATAGAAACCCCATCCTTACCGTTTAAACCGTTGGCAGTCAACCAGTCTCTCAAGAATTGTTTATCGTAAGACTCCTGAGACCGGCCAGATTCGTATTTGGAAGCATCCCAGAATCTTGAAGAGTCTGGAGTCAAAACCTCGTCAACCAAAACAAGCTCATTATTCTCATCAACACCAAATTCGAACTTGGTATCTGCTAAAATAATGCCTCTGGTCAAAGCATAGTCTCTGGCCTTGGAGTATAGCTCCACAGCCTTGATAGCCAATTTCGAGCATAAGTCGTCCCCCACAAGTTTTGCAGCTTGTTCAGGTGAAATGTTCTCATCGTGTTCACCTTGCTCGGCTTTGGTGGAAGGTGTGAAGATAGGTTCTGGAAATGGATCACTTTCTTTCAATCCAGAAGGAACAGTTAATCCATGAACAGTCCCCGACTTTTTATATTCCTTCCATGCACTTCCTGTAATATAGCCTCTCACAATTGCCTCCAATGGGACCAGTTTATGTTTCCTCACTAAAAGTGACCGTCCACTCAATTGTGACTTGTATGGGGCCTGTGACAAGCTCGATGGTAGCTTAGCAAACACTTCCTCATCGGTATGTGCTATCAAATGGTTTGTAATCACATCCTTTAAAAGATCAAACCAAAACACAGACAATTGTGTCAAAATCTTGCCCTTGTCCTTGATTCCGTTCTCCATGATCACATCGTACGCAGAAATTCTATCAGTAGCAACAAAGAGAAGGGTTGTTTCGTCAACCTCATAGATGTCTCTGACCTTGCCTCTGGCAAGTAGCTTCAACACGCCATCTAAGTTTGTTTGTGTAACAGACATGATCCAGTTTTCAATTTCCAATTTGAATCAGCAATGTACAAAGGTTAGTTGGTTTAGTTCATTTATCAATTTTAATTATTTGACTTCTACTATTTGCGTCGATCGACGAAAGTTAATCTGTCTCTGTTTTTTTTTTGTGCGTCGATCCTTGATCCTCACTCGATTCATCCTTCTCGTATAAATCGTAAGTAAAGACAGTCCAAAAAGTGGCATCCTCTCAATTAAATCCATCCAGCTCCTTATGTCGTTGAATCCAAGAACAGTTGACAAAGATTTCTTTGGAATTCCCGGAGCTTTTGTTCTCACGATATTTCTCCCATTGGTGGTGTTGTTTCTTTACAGTTGCTGTAATGAAAGCTATGTTATTGAAGGATATCATCTTGATCTTGATCTCATTTGGAGCCACATTCATAGCAGGTTGATTGAAAACTGGAAATCCACTTTTCTCAATGCACAATGTATAAAAGCATATTTCTACTGGTTTTTCTCGTTGACAGTGTTGGATCTCGTGGTTCCTGGTTTCCATAAGCAGGGAACAGTGCTTCGAGACGGTACTCAATTAGACTATCTGATCAATGGAAAAGAACTTAGCTTGCTTTTCTGTGGTGTTCTAGCCGCTAGAACATATATAACTGGCTTCCAGCAACCAGAATTGGTATTTTTACACGATAACTTTCTGCCATTGATGGTTACGTCCTGGGAATTTTCAGTGATTCTCAGTACGTTAGTTTATATTGCTAGCTACATCAAGCTGCGCAGACCAAACGGGGCTGGCACTCATGAGAGAATATTAGCTGAAGGAGGTAATTCTGGTAATCTTGTGTTTGATTGGTTCATTGGACGTGAACTTAATCCACGTATTGGATCATGGGATATCAAGTTATTTTGCGAGCTAAGACCTGGAATGTTGCTCTGGTTTCTGCTCAACCTTGCTTGTGTTCAAAAACAATATTTGGAGGAGGGTCAATTGTCGAACTCGCTTCTGTTAGTGTTTGTGTTGCAAACATTCTACATTTTCGATGGTGTTTTAAATGAAGAAGGAGTACTTAGCATGATGGATATTACCACTGACGGGTTTGGTTTTATGTTGGCTTTTGGTGACCTTTGTTGGGTTCCATTCACATATTCTCTACAAGCAAGGTATCTATCATTCAAGAGAGTTGATCTGTCAACTGAGTCGTTTGTTGGCATAGTGTTGATTATGAGTCTTGGCTACTATGTGTTCCATTCGTCCAATAACCAAAAGTCGCTGTTCAGACAAGGAAAATTGCCAAACATGAAATCCATTCAAACCGATAGAGGAACCAAGTTGCTGGTGGAAGGATGGTGGGGTATGTCCCAACATATCAACTACTTTGGAGATATTCTGATCGCTTTAAGCTGGTGTCTTCCTACTGGATTTTCAACCCCATTGACTTATTTCTACGTGATATATTTCGCCTGCTTGCTTTTGCACAGACAGTCCCGAGATGAACACAAATGTCGTACCAAGTATGGCAAATATTGGAATGAATACGAGAAACAGGTTCCTTGGAAAATAATCCCTTATGTTTATTGATAGATATATATAATGTCAGTCTCATTGCAGCTTTTTGCCCAATGAAACAGGTTTGTCAAATGCTTTGTAGCTCACCTGTAATGAGGTCATCCAGCTCAAGGCTGTCGAGAAGATGAACACCAGGAACAGACTCACAATTGTGCACATCAAGATTCCCGGCGAGAAAAATCCATATTTGTCAAACAAAGATCCATCCACAGTGGTTGTGTTTGTGGATCCAGAAGCTTCAACTGCAGCTTTTTCAGGGACAAGGTCTTCGTAAATGGTAACTGACTCGTCTTGGACAAGTTTATCGATTTCGTCAAACGCCTCTTTGAGTTCTTTCTCAATGGCGTCGAAATCTTCTTCATCAACATAATCTGTCCGTTTTTGAAATTGTGAAGTTAGTTTCTTCACGTAAGACGAAGCTTGGTTTAACAAAGTGTGTGGCGCATCAAAAGTAGGAATTCCTTGGATCACCACGTGTTTTGCATTGGTTAAAATTGAAATTTGGTCTAATCTTTCCTGCAAATTTAGGTCTTTGTTCAATTTGACAAGCGTCAATGGGCCAGACGCTTGTTGTAATTCATCGTACCAGTCTTCATTTGCCGAGATATAGACCTCGGTCAGTTGACATTCGCTCGAAATTGGCAAACTGGCGTCCTCTTTTGACCCATACAACACATGAGGGGCCACTTTAAAGTTTGTGTTAAATTGGGCAACAAGGCGTCTTGAAAGGTCCGCTTTGGACAATCCATCAATTTCAATATACAAAATGCTTTCTTCACCGTTCTGGCTGCAAATTTCCTTGGTTAGTTGTTCAATTGAAGACAGTTCCTGGCTTTTGATCATATAGCTGAGATTCTTGTCGAACTTTGGAGAAGACACCAGAAGCGGCGAGGTGTTTTCAAAAGCACTAACAACCGCCACCATTGGGGCCGCCAAAAGTGTGTACGAAAGTCTCATGCTGTATATTAAAATCGGTTGCACTATCTTAAGTCCCAATAGACAGCTAACTATGTTTATTTGTTAGCACTGGTCTTTACTTGTGCTGCTTTGAATTCCTTGCGGAGGGTAACATGCAAATTATTTTTCAAGGTCGATCGACGTATTTTTAACACGAGCTCCAATTACCAGTGTTTGTGTATTATTGTAATATACTTCCTCACTGATGTCTCGAGTCCAAATAGGTAAGTCTCCAGAACGTAATCCCCAAAACCTTCTTTTTCTGACATTGTAAGTCAATATCTCGCCTGATGTGCAGGAAACTCAGCTGTACCAACTGTTGGTGGCCTTTGGCAAAATAGCGTCGCTCTCTTTAGAAGCTGATAACCAGACCAAAGCATTGCGGAAGGCCGACGTTGTATTTGAAGAAACTGAAGATGCTACTGAATGTGTGCGAAATCTAAACGGGTTCGAATATTACGGGAATTTCCTGATGACCAAGAAATATACAGCTGGTTGACGTCCGCATAAATAGCCACATTAATATTATCTACACACTATGCAAATGAAACACTCTTCTTTGCCTTGGTGTCTGCCTCCTTGAAAATCTCCTTCTTGGCTATCTTTGCGTTCTTGCGTCTGGCAGATCTGGCGGAAGAGGCTTTTTGCTTGATTTCCTCTTTCTTGTCGTTCAATTTCGATTTTTTCTCGTCGTCCTTCCTTTCCATTTCCTGTCTTCTTAATTCTCGAATCTCTTCTAATCGTCTGGCCTTCTCCAATTTAGATTCATTTACTAGATCTTTTTCATCGTTTATCTGCCGGATCAATCTATTTAGCGTCGCAGTATCTTGGTCTCCCACAAACTTCTTTCCTTTCTTTCCTTTTTTCTTCATCACTCCAGGAATAATAGCCTTGTTCAAGGTTGGTAAGTCCAGCTCTTTCTCGGAATAAACTCTTTCTTTCTTCTTTCCATAGAGCTTGGCTGTCCGCAATTCCTTTTTCAATTGGGTGCCTTTAGGCCTTCTTTTTTCTGATTTAGGAGTTTGCTGTGGTTGGTTTTGCAATAAGTTTCTGGCTGCATTATCCCGTCTAATTTCAGGCTCGACCTCCCTTTTTTGGTTTTGGCCGGCCTTTCTCTTTGCCGTTTTCGTCTGCTTGTTCTTTGGAACCATTTTCGTTTAGCAAAAAATCCAACTTCGAAAGTCCTATAGCTCTTCTCTTCAGATTAAATTTTTGTATCAATAGGTGAAAAAAAAATTTTCCCGTGCTTCTTGCACAGCCATGCGATCTTCAAGAGGTATCAATATCACTGGTATCCGCCAATTCAACCTGGGCAGAAGGGTAATTCCCCATTTCTGTTTCAACGAAAAACTTATCAACAAGTGTCAAACCCAGCTGAAAACCTTTGTTCATCTTCTCGTTGAAGTTGTCGATTTCCACCATCAGTTCGGAAGCCGCATTCAATTTCTGTTGTAGCAACTCTTCCGGAGATTTCGAGTTCACTTCATGCTCGTCATGCCCCAGCTCGAGCGCATTCATCATGGTAGATTGCAAGACCTCAGGAATTAGATGATCGTATCTAGTATCCGGTTTGCTGTCTATTTGCATTAGGTCCTGGTATTCCTTATCCTTCGTATCTTTTTTGATGCGGTCGAGTAGAGTCAGTTTCTGTTCTTGCTTGATTGGTATAGAAGATTTCACGTAAAACAAGTAATCATCCAGTTGTTTCAATATCTCGTCATTAGAATCGTAGAACTTGTTCAGGGTCCATTTCTTGGGTATCAAAGGCTCCAAGATATCTCTCGAAATCAACGATGGAAAATATATCTCAGGTCTTGTCACGTGGCTGGGAGAATCAGGCATATCCTTTCCCTGAAACTGGTCAAACAAAATGTCATTGAATTTATCCTTTCCGGGATTAATAGAGTTCTGGTGCACCAGCTGCAAATTCGCCAAAATATCCAAAGAAGCCAATTCTTCATCTAAAATTGCATCCTCTTCGACCTTTTCAATAACCCCATTTATCAAATCCAATTTGATGTAAGCAATGACTCCTTTATTGAATAATTTCAAAAGAGTCATTTCAAGTTCATTAGTACTGATGCCAAGTTTGTTAGCCACCATATCAAGCTTCACTTTCTTAAAAGGAGCCAGATATTTGGTGACAAACCGAACTTGGATAAGCTCTGAAACAGATGGAAGAAATTCGGAAAGAAAATAATCTTTTTTGATCAATTCCTGAAACTCAGGATCCGCCTTGGTCAATCGATTATAGTCTTCAATATTGACTTCCTGGACAGAATTGTAGATATCCATCAGTTTACTAATCTCGGAGTTTGAATAGAAACCTTGAAAATCACTGGATTTAAAAGGATTAATCTCAGACTCACTTAAAAGGTTGCTGATAATGAATTTCATCAGAACCCCAACTCTTCTATCATCTCCACACTCATTAAACCCCTTAAACGAGTCTTGAAAACATACATTGGCAACCCTATAGTCGTCACTAAACATTGCAACCAGACCAGAGCATTCCTTGACAATTCCAACTATATGTGATTGTGGAATTCCAGAGGCAGAATCATTGGCAAGTGTAGTGAGCCTTGTAAGTTCGGCCAAATTGAGTTCTTTTTCTGTCGCCAATCTCATTTCCAACGCTAGCACTTCCAATAGAAACGCATTCTTCATTGACTCTGAGGAATCAGAAACCATTTGTTCAAGATTATGTAAAACCTGTAAAGCTTCTTCGTATCTCTTTCTTTCCAATAAAACATTAGACTTTCCTAATTCGATTCTGATAAACAGTCGCTCATTAAGACTATTTTTCGAGATAGCTCCTCTAGATTCCAAATATTCAGAGAATTTGTGATAAAGTTGTTCCTGGAATTCTAAAGAGAAATTTGCCTTGTTGTGATCCAGTCGATGCAACATTTTGGAAAGCGAGGACTCGCCATAAGATTGACTCACGTGTCGCAGTTGCTGGAAAAAAAGGTCCAAGTATGACAAGATTTTCCCATGTGCCCCAAGCTCTACGCTCACTTTAATAGCCTGTTTGATCGACTTGAACACGTACTCGTTCTGCATCCCTTGTTCGTCCACAGAAATGTTAGAATCAAACACTTTCAAAGCTTCTTCCAGTTGTTCGTCTTGTCGAAGCTCTTTCCCCCAGAAATATTGACTTTCCAAGTCCCTCTTTCCCTTCTGATTATCGGAATTGTGCTCGAATTCATCAACTCCTTCTTCATCGTCCTGTTCCTCTTCTTCCTCAAATGACAATTCCTCTTCTTCCTCATCATCATACATGTCATCATCCCAATCGGACATTTTAAAACAGATATAGTGGCAGTAAAGCCTCAAGGAAGCAATAATTCTACAGAACCCTCTATTGATTAGTGACAATTGCCAAAAAGTCACACTGAACAGTGAAAGTCGTTCTCTTTGCTCCTTCAAATATCTCTGGTTTTTTTTACCCCAGAAATCTACTCCTCGCTCCAATAATGACAAAAACTCCTTTATGTAATGAATCTCAAATCGCTATAAATGCTTGCCTTTGCAAACCAGAACCGGTGATCGTTTGATGTGACCAGTCGCTAATCACCCAGATTCAGCGTCTTGGTCAGCTCTTCCAGTTCGAGCTGTTCCATCATCAACATCTCTTCCAATTGCCGTTGTAATAATTCTTCCTGGTCTCCTTGCAAAACCCTATTTTCATTTTCACATCTCTCTTGATTCAACGCCAGATATTGTCGATTTCTTTTGTTTGGACTCTTGCGCACATTTTGGTCCTCATCTTCATCGTAATCCGCGTCATATTCGTGATCTTCCAAAAACTTATCTAGGTCATACACTTGGTTTTTGCTGGCTTCCTTCTGCAAGTAACTCACTAAGTTCCGATTACCTTGAGAAAGCACAAACTCCTCTAGCGATCCACGATTGTTTCCTCT
The DNA here is from genome assembly GCA_030564055.1 of Ogataea mattraensis. Taxonomy (NCBI): domain Eukaryota; kingdom Fungi; phylum Ascomycota; class Pichiomycetes; order Pichiales; family Pichiaceae; genus Ogataea; species Ogataea mattraensis. The sequence goes on along the minus strand of JAJMLE010000009.1, from coordinate 455,095 downwards.
TAATTGCTCTCGTTTCACTTTCCGCAGCTCTGAAAGATAGGTGCTCCGCGAGGTATCCTGTGTTTGCAATGGGTGAAACATCCTGTTAACACGATTTGTCTGTCGTATCCCCATTTTTGTAAGATTGTCCACGGAATGTGAGCTTGTATTGTCAGTCTCCTCGTCAGACTGGCTAGTCAACAAACTGTGCAACCGGTTCCTATAGGTTGATCCCGATCGGTCATTTTCCGAGTCTATCATGATAGGACTCGACCTGATGCCCTCTAGTCTATTCATTCTCCTATAAGCATTCACTTGGTTAAAACGCGTAAACCAATCCGTGTTCCAACTGTTCTTTTCTCACCACTTCTCTTCAATAGCTAGTGCTTTCTGCATATATTCAACTTTTTTTTTATCGCACGGGTAGCACAGCCATGACCTCCTTGCACCGAAAGACAGGAGTCAAAAAAAACTTCAACCTTCGACCCGAATCAAAAATATAAAAATTGACATTGAGATCATAATCATCATACAAAAACAGGAAAAATAACCGAATATTGTCACAGATGCTCAGAAACAGACTTTTCTACACGGCAAGGACATTGTCGCAAATAAGAGTAGGTATATGTTGTTTTGAGTGCTTTGTTTCTCAGCTTTACTAACATTTTGACAGCATTATGCTCTTTCTACGGAGGCTAGGGCCTTGATTTCCAAAGGACTTGAAGATGTGGACAAGGAAATGTACGACATTTTACAATTGGAAAAATCCAGACAAAAGAACTCGATCACTTTGATTCCCTCCGAAAATTTCACTTCAAAAGCAGTGATGGATATTTTGGGCTCGGAAATGCAGAACAAGTACTCTGAAGGATATCCTGGCGAAAGATATTACGGTGGAAACCAATATATCGACATGGCTGAAAACTTGTGTAGAGACAGAGCATTGAAAGTGTTTGGTCTTGATCCAGAGCAATGGGGGGTGAATGTGCAGCCATTGTCTGGAGCTCCAGCTAATCTCTATGCTTACTCTGCCGTGATGGAAGTTGGAGACAGAATGATGGGTTTGGACCTGCCTCATGGTGGACATTTGTCCCATGGATACCAAACTCCCTCCACCAAGATCTCCTTTATTTCTAAGTACTTCCAAACAATGCCTTACAGATTAGACGAAGCCACTGGTTTGATCGACTATGACACTCTTGAGAAAAATGCATTGCTTTTCAGACCAAAGGTGATTGTTGCTGGTGCTTCTGCATATGCCAGAGTTGTTGATTACGCTAGAATGAAGCAAATTGCGGACAAAGTTGGTGCTTATCTTTTGTCCGACATGGCTCATATTTCTGGTTTGGTTGCAGCCGGTGTGACCGAGTCCCCATTCCCATATTCTGACATTGTCACCACCACTACTCATAAATCTCTCAGAGGCCCAAGAGGTGCTATGATCTTTTTCAGAAAGGGTATTAGAAAAGTTACCAAGAAAGGTAAGGAGATCCCATACGAACTAGAGAAGAAAATCAACTTCTCTGTGTTCCCTGCCCATCAGGGAGGTCCTCATAATCATACTATTTCTGCCTTGTCTGTTGCTTTGAAGCAGGCTATGGCACCAGAATATAAGGAGTATCAAGCCAACGTTGTATCCAATGCTGCTTCGTTTGGGAAATCTTTACAAAATAAGGGACTTGATCTCGTTTCTGGTGGTACCGACACTCACTTGATTTTGATTGACTTGCGTTCCAAGTCTTTGGATGGTGCAAGAGCCGAAGCCGTTTTGGAAAGAGTCAACATTGCTGCCAACAAAAACACTGTTCCTGGTGACACATCTGCTTTGTTCCCTTCGGGATTGAGAGTTGGTACTCCTGCTATGACTACCAGAGGTTTCCTCAAGGAGGAGTTTGAGACTGTTGCTGGTTTCATTGATGAGGCCATTAAAATTACTGCTGATTTGAAATCAAGCGAGACAGGTGCTACTGCTAAGGAAAAGCTGGCCGATTTTAAACGTCTTGCTGATGAAAGTTCTGCAGTGAAGGATTTGGCCGCTAGGGTGGTTGCATTTGTTTCTAAGTATCCTGTTCCAGGAGAACTATAATTGTGTATTATGCTTTATCTAATCCTAATTGTCAATGAAATGACTAATGTTTATCAAATAATAAAAATCATATATTTTTAAAATATATTTTGTTGGGCAAAATTATTTCGATTGCTTTACTGCAGCTAGCATTTGTTGCCAATTAGAGCAAAAACACATTTGTTTAATATCAAAACTTCTTTCTGTCCTGAATTTAATGGCTGAGGTTCATCTTGCTACCACCTTATGAGGCCGTGCCACACTCAACATGTGCATGCGCCACACAATTTGAGATCCGTGGCGCGAACAATATTTGTTTACAAAAAATATATATTTAACAAACAAATCAAATCGTTCTCCAAGACGCTCTACAATCGTGTTGCGGGGCAGTCCTGTCAACCATAAGTGTCATTGCTGTGTTGGAAAATACACATAGGTTTTGTTTCTACTTTCTTTCAACTCTGAAACCTATCCAATGAGTCTTTCAACTGGCTTTGCTGAAATCAATCTGACTCTTTCTAATTTCTTGAAGGACACATCGCCTTCACCTCTACAATTCACCAAAAAACAGGGCTTAGCGCTTCATACGCGAGAACTTAACCGTGAAAGCAATCATCAACAAGCCAAAGACCTTGCTCTAGGGTTCCTAAATGAAGCGTTCGAAATGCTTCAGATTTCTAACGAGCCAGATCCACAACTGGTACACACGATAAAATTGTGTTTAGAAACGCTACAATTTACTGAAAAAACAGGAACGCTTGGAGTGAGAAAAACTATGAAGTTTGTTCAGATTTTGTTACGTTTAGAAGCCATCCAGGAAGCATACAGCTTGCTGATCAGCGTACACACCCATCTTTTTAGAACTATCAACCAGGCACCTTCTTTACAAATCACTACAGAATCTTTATTGGAAGGCTTTGAATACCACAAAAGGCTGAATACCGATGATATTGTTCCTCTTGTTTTCCAATCCATGACACTCGCTTTAGAATTGATCACAATCGCAAAAAAAATACAATTCGATATTCAAATACCTTCTTCCCAAACTATTATACAGTTGACTTCACTGGGCTCAAATTTTCAATTATGGTTCAAAGCGTTGGACTCCACCGAAAAGAAAGCTCGCTCTGCTGCCCTGAAAGAACTTTTTGTCACTTTGAGTACTCTTGATTCATCTGCAGTTAGTCTTTGCTTCCTTTACCAAGCACTGGATTATCCTCTGCTTCCGGGAGAGCTAGACTCCGAGTTGGTGGTACGAACATCGAGCACTTTTCAACAGTTGACAAAGAAAAACGAAGATTTGGTGTACCAAACCACTGCCAAAACATTCTATTATTTATGTCTGAAATGGATTAATGAGCGCATTCCAATCACATCCCTATTGTTTCTTGCGTATAAATACCGATCTTTAAAGGTTGCCGAGGATGAATTGGATTGGGAAGAGCTATTATCTGACTACACAGAATTTCAATCGCGCGCCCCGGTTTTGGATAATCACCTAACTTACTTACTAATGACTTGCAACTTGACTTCAAGCGAAGATTGTGACCTTCTAGCCAACACTTTACAATCGGCTTCAGACTGGCATCTTTTAATTGAGAGCTCATTTTTGGCTGAATCTTGCTTGTTTTTGAAGAAAGCAGATCTGTCCGTTCCTGCTGAACAGCAACTTGTATTGAAATTATTATCTTTCTACAAAAAAGGATTGAAGACCGTTGATGATCAGTTCAACTTCAGTGTGTTTGATATGCTTACAATTTCTATTAAAGACGTGGATCCTTCCACAAACTTCCAGTTTATTCTTCAGGCCCTAACCCTATTGTCAGATATTATGAAAGATAGATCACAGCCCAAAAGACTTCGCAATTTTTCTAATTTGCTGCTCCATTTTGGGGGCAAGATGCTTCTCACCCAAGAAGAAAATGCTCTTCATTGTTGGCGCAAATGCCTTGATATTGAAGAAACGCTTTTGTTTGCCGATGACTCGCAAAAATTTGAAAATTTCCAGGTATTCAAGAATAAGGCTGAAAGAATTATCAACATGCTAATTGAAACCTCCAAATTGGATTGTGCTCTGGAGTTTGCCTCTCTAATATTTCAATACTTCGAGCTTTTCAACGAAGATTGTGCACCAGTGGGATATCAGTTGGTACTCTCCCAAGCTCTTGATGTCACTTTAAAATTGACTACCAAGCTCTTACTTAACTTGCAGAAACCTTGCTCCCTTAAATTTCTAGGATCTTGTGAATTAAGCAGAGTCACAGCTGTAATTGAAATCATAAAGATGCTTACTGCAATGACACCAACAAAGAAAGATTTCATTTCTCGACTCATTGTACAGGTGAAAAATGAGTTGCAAGATAATGGTTTGTTTCTGTTCTTCCTTTCATCCATATCCTTCATTATTGAATTTGGCCTTGCTCTCAAATCGCTCAATACCCTGAACTTTGAAATCGATTCTATTATGCATGGCTATAGGGATTTGATTGCTGCTCACATTTATTTGCTACAGGGCTGTTCATCGTCCCAAGTGGATCAAGATATCTTGATGAAATCCACGGAGTCATTGTTGTCCTGGTCTCGAAACGTTGAATGTGGACCTGTTGTGAGTGCCTACGAATTTAACGTCTTGCACACAATAACCGATGCTGCACACTACTATGGCCTTACTGCTAATGCATGCTTTATTCTGGAAACATACCTTGCTAATCGTGAAAGCGCTCTTTCAAAGGAACAGTCTATACGACTCCAATTACAGATATGCAAATTGAAACTGGGCCTCAGTCTCCCCGAACGAGTGCTTGAGATACTGCAAAATCTTTCTTCAAAGGATCTTGAGGACCCTCTTGTGTTGGTTCAACTGCAACTTCTGAAACTTGAAAGCTGGCTGTTGACAGATCAATTGGATTTTGCTTTCACACTCGCGGCAAAAGTTCTTGAACAATTTCAAAAAGACGAGAGATTATTCGTTGGTAAACAGGCAAATAAGAACAATGTTAGCACCTTGCTAATAATGTCATCAAAAACCTCCCAACTGCTCTCGATGTTGAATTTTAAGCTTTCGAATAAGGTAGAGGCTTCGTTGAATTTAAAGCAGTCGGTCAGAGTGCTTCAATCCGTGATGAAGAACTTTTTAGTCAGCGATTCTGCATCTATAGAGCTCGATTTATCCTTCAAACTCATATTGAAACTTCAGTTTGTTTATGAGCTTCTGCGCTCATACGAACGATTGTGTGATATAATGATCGACATGGGGTTAAGCAAGGATTTCGATTATTATGAGGCCGAATTAAGGAAAATCCTGGATCATCACACTTCCTTTTGCGCTCAAACCTACTATTATTTAAAATTGTCGAGATACCAATTATACAAGGGAGAGACAGAAAAGTCGCATGAATTTCTCACTTCTGCTGAAGAATTTTTTGATAGAATCCAAGTTGAACATCGTTTGCTTGAATTAGAGAAGCTTTCATCTACAGCATTTTACTATCGGTACGTTGGATCCCATGACCAAGCTCGTTTCTACGAAAAAGAACTTGATTCGCTCTACGAAACATTGTTATATCCGGCCAATTCCAAAAGCCAGAAAGAGTTAGACCGGGGACTTTGGAAAGAGCAAGACTACCAGAACTCTATCGTTTTGAGCAAGAATTGGAACTCCCAATTGTTCAGACGACTCACTTCAAGATTCAAGGGGCGTTCAATCGAAAGATTAGATTACAAAGAGCTCTCCAAAAACGTAGACTTGAGATGCTTATTTGATGAAGGACTGGAAGCATTGTCAAGCAACACTCGGTTTTCTTCTCTGATGGATTCGGTGATTTGCATACTTGCAGCGCCAGCAGCCATGGGAGGCCCTCATGACCTGTCTCGGCACTTTGAAGAATGTCTCATAGAATGCAAATCAATATTAAGCAATTCAAACATATGCAGGCTAGAAATGGAGGAGCTCATCAGCGTGATGATAGCATCCACATTTTACCTGTCAGCTTTTACCTCTGGCATTCCGCAACTAATGGACTCCATTGAACAGTTGAACGACCAAATTCGGTATCCATCTTTTGAGTACGACAAAAGCTTGTGCACGTCTGTGGAAAATGCCAAACTTTTGGTTCCAAAAATGCCACAACAGAGCGACAACAAGGTCAAAAGTGTTCATGGGGATTACAATGAATTCAAACACTTGTTGCCCTCCAATTGGTCGGTAGTATGTGTCAGTACATGTTCTCTTTCTGGATGTCTGGTGATGTCCAAATATACTTCAAATATGGAAGACCCTATTGTAATCAAACTACCTTTGGAAAGACATCTTGTTGGAAATCATGCTTCATTGTTTTCTGTTTTGGAGGAACTGAGCATGATTATCTCAGAAAGCGACCAAACCACAAAACCAGAGGTGACCTCGAAGGTCAAAACCAAGAGTGATCGTGCAGAATGGTGGAATAAAAGAAAGTCCTTAGACAGGAAATTGAAAATGTTACTTGAAGAGGTTGAGTGCAACTGGCTGGGTGGTTTCAAAGGTCTTTTTGGCACTAAGCTTTTTGCCGAAGACGTTTCAGCAAAGTTTGGATTGGCTCTTATTGGAATTTTGAAGAAGTACTTGCCAGAGCGTTCTCCTTTTGATAGGAACAAGGCAATTAGCATTTTAGAATCCAATGCCTCCATTTTCGAGCTTTTTCTACAATTGAACATGAACAGCGATACGTTCAAAACGGATCTCGAAGATCTGGCTCAGTTTCTATTTGAAGTTGTTTCGTTCAAGGGAACTCTGTTAGCTTTGGACGAAATTGACTTCGATGATGTCTGCGAATCCATTTCGAATGAATTAGCGCAATACTCTTCTAGTGGATCGTTAGATCATATAATTTTGATTCCATCACCAGAGTGCGTGAAGCTACCTTGGGAGTCTTTGCCATTTCTACGTTCGAAATCAATTTCCCGGGTTCCATGCATTGAGATGTTGGGCCAGCTGCTAAAAAAACACACAGATATTTTAAATTATGGAGTTGAGACAGACACTGGCTACTACATAATCAATCCAGGCGGCGATTTGAAACGAACGGAGGAAAACTTTAAGACTATCTTTGAATCACGTGCTGAGTGGAATGGGATTGTCGGTAGAAGGCCCTCTGAAAATGCAATTGTGCAAGGCATTCAGACTTCCAAATTGTACGTTTATGTTGGACATGGTGGGGGTGAGCAGTACATCCGGTCCAAAGTAATCAAAAGTATGGATACACTACCTCCATGTTTACTTCTGGGATGTTCTTCTGGAAATTTGAAAACCAACGGTGTGTTCAAACCACATGGAACTGTTTACAACTATTTGATGGGAGGATGTCCTATGCTTCTTGCAAACTTATGGGATGTCACAGATAAGGACATCGACAAATTCACTTTGAAACTGTTGCATCAATGGGGATTCACAAGTTTAGAAAATGCAAGTATCGGTAATGCTGTGGCCCAGAGTCGGGACGTTTGCATACTCCCGTACCTTAATGGCGCAGCTCCGGTTCTTTATGGATTACCGTTGAAAATTAAACAAATATGAGGCCATAAGCCATTAAATACGTATATACATATGCATACATGCGGTCTAGCAATACATTCTAGTTGATTGTGTTGTCGCGTTTCAGCAGAATAGCCAATTTGTACAACTGAAGCAGGAAGTTTTTAGTCTCGCCAGTCAATGGGACAAATATGGTGGTGGTTCTATCGGAAGTTGTGTTGCAGAAATACTGCTTTATTTCATTAAAAAGTGGTGTTTCATTTTCCAAAATGTAGTTCATGTTAAAAGTCAGGATATTCTTGTCGTAATGAAAAGAGGAACTCTGGCTACTGTTGAACGATAAAGCCAGAGGTGAAAGCGGATCTGAAATAAGGTTGTGTGGCATTTTGGAAAATTCAGCTTTCAATCGATCCAACTGAATCTTCTGAACTACACTAACTGTTTTGGCTAGCCATCCCACTGGAGCTTGAATGGAGGTTGGGGCCATAACGTAAGGTTTGATCAGTGTGCATATATCTTTGTTGTTGTGGACAAAATTTATGTCTTTAAGTAGCTTTAAATCCATTGGATAATAAAAAGGTGTTTCTCTTTGCAGAGTAGTGGGCCGAATGTCCGGAACCAACAGGTACTGGAACTCAGATTGATTAACAATGTTATTTTTGACAATCTGCAATTTCAGTAACAATTCTCGAGGAACAACAATTCGAGACAAATGGGTCATACGAGAATGTGATCTTAAAATGGAAGCAAAAGGATTCAACTCCAAATCTGGATATGATTGTATTCGTTGGTCTGGTGCCAGACGTGCAGACTTCCTGCTCCATTTTAACGGAGTTTCAAAAACTGGTGATAGAGATATTTGTTCTTTGTTGATCTCAAACAAGTGGCGACTTTCACTAGTTTTTACTAGCCGTTTTATCAGCTGTTTTGTGAATTTCATCACCAGCCAAAGTCTCTTAGTGTTCTAACATTTAATCATATAGGATCTGAAAATCGGTAAGTACTTTTTTTTACTAAATCTCCAAACACAGCCTTGAAAACTTCTTCAATGGGGGTGAAAACGTCAAGTAAAAAAATAGTAGAGAACAGACCGATACATTGCTGGTTTATAGAGTCAATGAGCCAGAAAATTGCAATGAGGACGAATATTGCACTTAGAAGATCCATGCGATGGTATTCAACTCAGTTTAAAACTGCTCCCATTGATGCATACAAAGAGGCCATGTCCTCGTTCGGATCTCAAGGTAAGTGAAAAATTCACAGTATTCCTCATATTGGACATTGATTGACTAACAATTTGTTTAGCAATGATCCTCACCGCCCCATTTCTTGGGCTGGCGGAACCTTCAAACTTTCACGGAATGACTGTGTCGTCTGTTTGCTCTCTCACAGTGAATCCAGAGCCTGTTGTTCAATTCAACCTACAAGTTCCTTCCAAAACGTCGGAAGACCTACACAGCCATAAGCATTTAGCATTGCATATTCTACGGCCCACAGAGCAGTCAGTGAAATTGGCAAGAGCGTTTTCTAGAGGAACAAGGCCTCGGCATGACAGCCAGGGAAATATAGTGTCCACCAAACCGTTTGAAGAACTACAGAGGTCGAAATGGGACATCTACACGAGCGGAGGACCAGATTTGCATATTCCAATTTTGACCCAGGACGCAGAGCGAATCTTGATCTGCGAAAAATATCAAGTGTTTCGTGTCTACAACCACGAAATTTGGACCTGCAAAGTGAAAGACATCTTGAACAACATGAAGCAGGACGAATCAAAAAGTGGAGGACTCCTGTATTTCAATCGCAACTTTCATGAAATCGGCGACTTCCTACCCGAACAAAATGATAAATAATGATCTTAAATGATAGTATACATAGATTAAAATTCAGGGTGTTTGTATTGTTAGTCATTTTTTCAATTGTTTTTCAAACTTGTTGATGTCGTTCATCATTACCTTATGTTTTTCGGCCTTTTGAGTATTTCTCAATGCTCTCTTTTCCTTTCTAAACTTAATTTCTTCATTCTTTACGTTCTCGAGTTCTTGCTCCAAACGCTTTATATCATTGAGTATCTTGATCTTCTTGTTCAACAACCTTTCCTTCTTTTGAATCAAAGGTATTTTTTCTCCTTCCAAAAGTTTCACCTTGTCCTGTTCCTCGCGTATTTTCATCTCATGCTGTGATTCAAAAGCTGTTAAAAGCCTTAGCTCAGACTCAAAAGCACGTTTCTCATCCAAATGCCTTTCATCAATTTCTGACTGTCTAGTGTATAATTCCTCTGCCTCTTTTGATAAATTGCTTATCTCGTTTTCTGATTTCGCAACAGCTTGTCTCAATGATTCAACCTTTTTGTAATTTCTGCTTTCATCACTGAAACTGCTCCTGTTATTCAAGCTCTCAATTTCCGCTTTTAATGCAGCAGACTTCTTTCTCCAATCAGTCTTCAATTTCTTCAATTTCAGCTTCTCTCTATCGATTGCCGCCTGTGTGGTCACCACTGATTCCTGCAAAGTTGCTAAAGGTGTTGAATGCTTGGACTCCGTCAGGATTTGATTTTTGTGAATAGTACTGACCGTAGCAGTTGCCAGAAGCTCGTACTCATGTTCTTCGTTCACGTTGATAAAGTCAATGTCATACTGAGATAGTGGACTTAATCCACTAAGAATCACAAGCTCTCTTTGCTCCAAACCACAAGAAGACGTTTGTTCCCATACAATGCCATTCACCATAACAAGCAATTGGTCAATGAATACATTTCGCAGCTCGAATGCCACAGAGGTTTCTCCCGTGTACCATATAAAGCACCGGGTAGATCGAACAAACGATTTCTTATAATCGTCCGTGTTCCTTCCAGTAGTGACTATGGCATTATGTTGATAATAATCACCAGAATATAAGTCAGGCCTGCCAAACATGGTCTTTGCAGCAGAAACAAACGACCATATTGGCTGTTGTATCCGATTGGTGATAGTTTTCATTTTTTTTTCCACATATGGGTTTACCTTTGCTTTTGCAGGAGCCACTGAAGCTGTAGCCGACAAGCTAGAAGTCGTCTGGAGTGACTGGGATGTGAATTGTTGACTAGAAAAACTGAAGGATGGGAATAGGAATGCACGACAGTAATTTTCAAAATTTTGTGCCACGACTAATCCAGCAGAAGAAACGTCATTCATATTTAAAATTTGGTGGTCCATAGGGAATGAAGCTGGAGCAGAGTCTCCAGAGTCAGCAGATCCCACAGTGTCGCCAGTGGAGGCGGAAGAAGGTCTCAACAAATTAGGAAGTTTCGAGCCCGATATTTCAGCCGAAATAGTAATTGTCTTGATGGGATCAGAAAGGTTTGATAAAGAAGGAGTGTCCTCGGTAAAGTTGGATAGAGTTTTTAAGTATGATTTAGAAGTGACGGGTGGTTGATTATCAAGAGATTTCGACACACTTGATTGAAGCAATTTTTTGAGCCATGGATTGATATTGCACATGAGAACGTAAATTGATAGTGCTGAATAAATGAAATCAATCAGATGGTCAAAACCCAAAATCACTTTTTGTCTTGATCTGGTCTTGAAAGGAGATAGATGGTATAAGAGCAATTTCAATGGCTTTTTAGGATATCTAACGTATGTGGAATAAATCAGTTCCTCGGCTAGAAAAGACTTGTCCATTAACAAGATATCGATGTTCTTGATTGCAAACTTGGTGAGTGCTTCGATGAACAGGATCACAAATGCGGCTAGAATCGCATTTAATATGTATCGATGTTTTGTCGAGGCCAGGTTTGAGGCCACAAATGCTTTTGCAAGTAGATGAGTATAGTCTAAAAGCTCTGGATTAATAATCAGTAAACTTGTGGTCAAAGCAATGTCCAGTGAGAGGTAACCCAAGACAGCTATATTTTTTCTAGATTCTGGAATGCCGTTCGGTTTTGCACTGTTGTCTAAACTGTCTAGTTTGTGCTTGAATACCAACGACAGAGTGGAGCTCAAAAACCTTGGCGATCCCAAAGATGTGTAAATTAAAATTAGAGCCACACTGAGCCAGCTGGGTAGTACTATGAAAATAGATAGAATAGCCACAGTATCCGTCAAGGGGTATGTGGAAATGATTGAACCTGAGTCCATCATTTTCCCAGTAAAGACAAAAAGATATGCAATAATTCCTCAAACGAGGAAAACAACAACAACGCCACTTATAGCCAGTTGATGGAGGGCTGCCAGAGTGAGCTTTGAAGGAAGAACAAACAAAAGTTCCAAACGTTTTCTTTGGTTGATCCGAGTTAAAACTGCGGTTGTTCCTTGAGCAGTGCACGACCTTGTAAACTGGAAATGAAAAGAATAAAAAAAACGGGAGGTTCCTCTTTAATTCTCGGAACGGCTGAAAGATTTGTTGCTAGTTGAATAGAAGGTGCAACCAAGAAATGTCGTTGGAAGCAATAAAGTTCGATGAAGAAAAAGCCTCATTGCTGATTCTGAATCAGCTTGTTGTTCCTTACAGCACGAAGTATCTTTCGGTGGAAAGTATGGCTCCATGTGAAGGTGTGGATGAGTTTTCTGGCTACGACGCTATCAAGGGAATGTATACTCGTGGTGCACCAGCTATCATGTTGGTGGGATGTTTTTCCATAGTTGTGGAGCTGAATAAAGTGATCAACCAGAGTGTGAAAGTGTATGGATACGATTTAGAAGACTTGGATGCATTCAAAAGCCATTTGGATCATAGAATTGACATCTTGATAGAATCTAGACCTACAGCAGTAAACTTGTTAAATGGATGCAGCGAAATGAAACAACTGATTAAAGAAGCAAAATCTCTGAAAAGTTTATATTCTGAAAGCCTGAAATTTGCAGTGGAATTGTACAAACAAGACTTGGCTTCTAATTATTCCATCGGATCAAACGGTGTCAAATACATTTACGAAGAACTAGAAAAGGAAGGATTCCAGGGGGACTTTTCAGTCATGACAATTTGTAATACAGGATCTTTGGCCACTTCGGGACACGGGACTGCTCTAGGAATTATCAGATCTCTTCACGAAGAAGCAAACAGGACAAATTCCAAGTTCAAAATGACCCACGTGTACGCTTGTGAAACTCGTCCTTACAATCAGGGCTCAAGATTAACAGCTTTTGAATTGGATTACGAGAAAATTCCATTTACTCTCATCACCGATAATATGGTCTCGTTTCTGGTGGACTCTCTTGCCAGGGGTAAAACTAATAGAAACCTACCAAGTATGGCTCCAATCAAATTTATTTTTGTTGGTGCAGATAGAATCGTCAAAAACGGTGACCTTGCTAACAAAATTGGTACATTCCAATTGTCTTTGGTGGCTTCTCAGTATAATTCTATCAAGTTCATCGGTGCTGCGCCAACCACTACTATTGATTTTACCCGGTTTGACGGTGATGACATCGTCATTGAACAAAGACCAAAGAATGAGCTCACGGAGATCATGGGTGGCGCCATCAACACAGATGGCTCATTTATGGTGGGTGAAAACGGTGTCAAACTAACCAAAGTGCGAACAGCACCTCTGGGAATTGATGTTTGGAATCCATCTTTCGACGTCACTCCACACGAAAACATCGACTGTATTGTCACCGAGAAACAGTTCTTCGTCAAAAATAGCAAAGGTGCCTTCGAGCTGGCTTGAAAAGTATAGAAAAAATACAATAATGTTAAACCTATAAAACAAACAAATCAATCATTTGAAGCTAAAATAACTTCTTTTTGTGTGTAACCTCTAGTTCATATTTCCTGTGATGTCTCTAGTCATGCACCTAAAACCCACCGTTGCCAAAGCCAGCGCCAGTTGGCTGGAAACCAATTTGGGGAGTTGGAGCAGGCATACCAGTACCGTTCGTCAACAGAAGTCTTGGACCAAGGGTTGGTTGATCCTCTTCCTGCATGGTCTCTTTAGATTGTCTATCCTTCAAATCACTGTATAGTTCATTCAATTTATCTTGATTTTCCTTGGCAATAGAGATCTCGTATGGTTTGATGTAATCAGCCAAGTTGTGCAACCAAGACATCTCCAAAACCACATCATATGGAATCAAATGGTAGCACGAGTACAATGTGGCAATGAAACATTCCTTGTTACCAGTTTCGACAAAATAAGTCATGAGTTCAACAGCAACTTTGGTGTTGTTGGAGATAGCAGCCGTCTCAATTGCATCTGACCATAGTTTGTCAGTCTTCAACAAACCAATAGCCTTGTTCCATTTCTTGTTGTTTCTGTAAATTATGGCTGCAATTTGTCTAAAGAAAATCAAATCGTGTTTTTCCAGTCTCTCAGCAAGTCCCAAATGATCAAACTTGTCATGAGAGTCAATAACTGATCTCAAAGATTTGTAATCTTCCTCCTCAATCAACAAATCATGGTATGCTTGGTTGACCATAGAGTTGTTCTTCTCTAACACAGAAATCAAGAAAGGTTTCACCAAAGGTAGATTGTCAGACTTGACAAAAATTTTCACCACTCTTGGAAGATCAAGTCTTGGACTCAAAACAGCAAGCAAATCATTTAACAGCGATGGGTACATGTTAACGTAAAAGTTGATTGCCTTGTAGTAAATCTCCAAATTGGCAACCTTCACAATAATCTCCTTGAATGAATGATGCTCGAAAGCAGATTCCGATCTTTCCATCATTGCTAGAGCCGCATTGTCCCATTCGTCGTAATGACAGTACAGGAAGATCAGTTCAGGCCATAGGTGTGCGCTCTCGCAAGCACGAATAACTTTTGGGATGTTGATTCTAGACCAGAACAACTTCAAGTGTTCCATCGTGTCCTGAGGCTGATACTTGGTGTACAAGATAGCCAATTCGGTGAACATACCCATGTGAGCTCTTTCCAATGAAAGTCCGTTCTCAAACAACGAGATAAGTTGTTTGAAATATCCGTTGTACTCATACTGTGTAACCAATTCATCCAATTCCTCTGCATGCACAATCAAATTGAGACCACACATTTGGGCAAGCTTAAACTCCTTGTTGTCAATACAAGCTTGGTTCACTTGCTTCCAGACTTGAACATTCGAAGCCTTTCTAGCACAATCAACAGCCGATTGATAATCTTTCAAATAAACAAGGGTAGAAGCCAGTTTCGAATAGTTTGAAATATTGGAGTAAATTAACTTAGCAGCGTCATAGTTGGCATTGGCGTACAGCTTGTCACCAATGCTCTCCAAGTCTGCAACGTTGGTCAATTGAAGGAATTTATCGATATCACTTAGTTTACCCAAAGTGGCATACGCATTGATAATGGCACCATCAATCTTGGGTTCTCTCAAGGTTTGTCTAGCCATCAACAAAAATGGCACAAGCTCTTCTTCTTTACCTGCATGCTCAGCAATATCAATGACCTGTTCAAAGTTTGATGGATCATTTGCCTTCAAGTATGAATTGATGGATTCTGGAATTCTCAAACCGTTCAACTGAGCTGCACCGAGTTGAGACCATATCTCAGGCTTGTCCAACTTCTCGGCATAGTTTTCTCCTCTATCCAAAGACATGATGTCATCAACCAAGACCTTCATGGCTTCTGGGTATTTTTCAAACTTGTCGTAAATCTCAAAAGCTTCCTCTTGCAAGCCATTCTCAATACAAAGAGGAGCCACTTCATCAGGATCGTATGCGTCAAGTTTCTCGACGTACGAACTGACCTTGGATTTGTCAACCTTGATGGCAGTCAGCACCAAAAGTGCTTGCAAGGATGGGTTGTCGTTAAATGGAGATGGTTCCAGTATAATCTTCTCAAGAAGTTCAGTCAACTCACCTGGCAAGTCATTCTCCATAAATGCCTTCACAGCAATGGAAACTGGCTCTGGGTCTTCCAATTCTGGCACTGCCGTACCAACAACCTGATCGACAAGTTGTCTGCGGTGCATGTTCTCTGAGGATAGAACCTTGGACCACAAGTCCAAATCCGATCTCTTCAACAAATATCTGGCCTGGTATTTATACATAGCATTCTCGTTGGTAATTCTGATCAACTCATCATCATTTGTACCTTTTTCATAGGCGATGTATGCTAGATATGGATCCCTCTTCTCACAGTACTTACCAACAACCAAAGTATCGTATTGTTCGTTCTCGACCAGGAACTTCTCAGGATTGTTGTTGGAGTCAATGTAGATTTTAGCTAGAGTGTCGTAGACAGCTTTATCGGTAGATCCAGATTGCAAAGTGGCTTCCAAGAAAGGTAACAAAATCTTCAATCTGTTTCTCTTCTCCACTTCATCACACAATTCTGCAATTGGAACTTGTCCCAAAACGGATTGAAGCAACGACTTGATGACACTTTCATCACAATCGACATCTAAAAGGGCAGCAACCACTTGAGCAGTCTTTGATGGGTTAACTTGTTGCACATAAACTTCAATGAATTTGAAGAATTGGTTCTTGTACAAGTAGAGGATCAAATCATGAACAAAGTTGTATCTGTCACACACAACGATCAATGGCAATTGATCTTGTAGCTTAGCTTCTTTCAAGAAGTTTTTCACTTTTTCACCATTGTAAACGTTATTATCTCTGACAACTCTTTCAATTTCTTTGACCTGGCCTAACTTGGCGGCACATTGGATGTATCTAAGAACGACTTCCGCATCTTGACTAACATTGACCACAGAAGCTAGGTAGTAGTATAAACCTTCTGTACATTTGTAGTCTTCAAAGATCTTGATCAAAGTGACAGGACCAATCAATTCGGAGTACTTAGTAGCAACTTGAATCACAACTTGAAGATTCTGAGCCATGTTGCTAGACAGCATTTCTCTCAAACAAGCGACAGTTTGCTCAACATTAAGCTTACCAAAGTAGTTGACCAACCAGTCAACTGGCAAAGCATTTGTGTGAACGATGACTCTCTTGATATCCTTAATGTTTTCATAGTGTTCCAGTGCTCTTTGGAACAGACCTGCTTTTTCACACAAAGCAGCGATAGTAGGCCTGTCATAATGAGAAAACATCGCATTGCCCAAAATTGCATCAGCAACTTGTGGTGCATGGAGCAGATTGACTTCCAATAATCTTGTTTGAAGGTGACCTTCAGACGGTTTGTCCTCCTTCAAGGCATCTAACAAAAATGCTGTACCTTGTTGGATGTAGTTTTGCGATAAGAAAATATCAGCAACTTGTTGGACATCAAGCTCTGGCTGTTGAGAATACAACTGTGTCGCAAATTCGGCAGCCTTATCAGGGTTAACTCTGAGAATGTTTTGAATAAGCACTGTGAAGTTTGGATGATAGCCAGATTTTTCGCAGTATGGTAAAATCTTATCGAATTGACCTAATTCACCCAAACATGTCACAACCTTTGCGGGAACTTCAGCTTTGTAGTAAATTGCTAGAGCCAAAGTGGTGTTCGATGGCTTGACTAAGTCTCCCAACTCTTCAGAGTAGTCCAGCTTGTCTTCTTTCAAATACTTTTCTAAAGTCTCTATTCTGTTTTGCTGTAGTAATGGTCTCACTAGTTCTAAGGTTTCAAACTTGTTTAAGGAGCCTCTATCCAACAAGTAGACCAAATATTGCAAAATTGGAGCTGGTTGGCCTGGAGGAGTAGGTAGTGTTTTCAATCTTGCAATAGTGTCTGGAATTCTGAGCTGAGCCGAAGAGGCAGCAATTTTAACTGCTGCAGTATAATCACCAGATGCCAAGGATTGATTGAATTGTTGAGTGAACAGATTCTCTGCACCGGGCAATCCTGCTCTAGAAGCCAAGCTTAAAGCCAACTCGACATCACCAAGATTTTTGAGGATATATGGCACGATTCTATCATTTGCCACTTCAACGGCTAGCACCGCACCAGTTCTGTTGACTGTGATCATTCCGTTCTTCTCGTTGAAACTTGAAGCAGTGAAAATCGGATCAAGTGAAATTCTGTTGAGGAAGATTTTTTTACCTGTTTCCAAATCATAAAGATGAATAAATCCAAATTTCGTCAAGACATAGACAATTCCATATTTGTTGGAAACATGGATGGAAACTGGGAAATCGTTAGCAATTTCTGCAGGGAAAAAGATGTCCGCCGATTTTTTAGAGAAAGCAGGTGCACCTTCTTGATGATCAATTTCTAAAACATGTAGATTTCCTCCGTCAGGGGTTCTTGAGGCACAGGCAAACAATTGAGTCTCCACAGATGCATTTTGAAGCTTAAACTTAGCAAAGGCACAAACATGACCTTCAATTGGTTGCGACACGTTTCTCGCCTTAGAATAAAGCTGAATGTGACCAACAATTCTTCCATTTTCTTGCGCAATACCACATAAAGCAAACCAAGATAGATCATGGTTAGCAACAAACATGGTAAGTTGACAATTAGCCAAAGAAACATGTCTAGAAGTGAGTTGGACAGGACCATTCTCTGTACCGTCGAAGATATTCCAGGTGTAGATAGAAGAGCCAGTGACCAAACCAATGGTGGTCTCGTCTAACCAACTCCAAAATATCACCGGTTCTGTCATGATGTTAGACTTGAGTCTTTGTTTGGTCCCAAGATTGAAGACTTGTAACGTGGTGCCATTTGCCCTCAGAGCAATCACGTTCTGAGATGGATGCATAATCACCGAGTCTGCACTCATGGACTTTCTAGTTAGCTGGTTGTTGTTCTTGATATCCACAATAGCAACCGAATTGCCACTGTCGGACGTTTCTCTACAACAAACATAGTGATCAGATTGAAGTGTTGTTGCCATGAAATTGAAAGCCTGAGGGTTGATGCCCAGACTAGACAATTGGCAAACGTCAATAAGATCGATTGGAGGGTTTTCTGCCATCTTGACAATGTTCTTTCTCCTTGTTAAATCTCTTGACCTCCAACTTTTCAAGTGCAATTGCAAGCTTAAATATCACTTAATGATGATTTGTCTTTTTACGATTACCTTGTTTGTGCCGTTACATCCCCAAGGAGCGGAATCTTGGCGGAGAGGCCGGGTAATTCTTGCGTCTTTTCTAATTTGCTGATAGTTGGGGGAAGGAAAAATAAAAGATGGTAGCACAGCCTTGCAACAAGGGTAGCACAAATATTTGATTTATCGAAGTTTATGGTTGCAAGTTAGTATAGGTATGTATAATTTGGTGTATGCATACAATCGTTAAAAGATTATCTAAACAACTGATGGGAGGAATATAAAAACGAGACGGGCTGGAAGAAGATGAATAAGAGAGAAAAAGCACAATAAAAAAACCCTAATACAAATGTGTTACAATGCAACCATGCAATAATTAATCCAATCCCGTTTAACAATCAACCAAGTCGACAACTTGCAAGTAAACCTCATCACACTGGTCGCCGATTGATTCGTCGTAGAGGTTGTAGAAGTCTCCAGACAAACATTGGTAGAAGGTGGTGGAGTTACCAAGAGCTAGCTTTCCGTCATCGGAAATGGCCCAACCAGCAGCGTAGATAGCACCTGCTTGTGGAGGTGGACCATCGAATTGGAATTGGTGGTTAGCAACGATGGAACCAATTCTTCCAGCAGAATCTGTCAAAACCGAAGAGTTCAATGTCAATGCAAGCGAGTCATCACTCTTACATGAGGTGGAGATGTCTGAGTCTGAGTCTGAATCTGAAGTGGATTCAGAGACGGCAGAAGTGGTTGCCTGGACTTGGCCATCAGAGACTTGAGATGCAGTGGCAACCGAAGAAGTGGCTTGGACCTGGCCGTCGGAAATTTGAGTGACAACTGCGGCGGAGGAGGTAGTAGAGCTAGCAGCTTGGACCTGTCCATCAGAAATTTGGGTCACGAGAGCCTCTGAGGAGGTGGTAGTGGTGGAAGCTTCAGCTTGGACTTGGCCGTCACCAATTTGGGTCACAACAGCCTCAGTGGTCTCTGAAGATGAAGATGAAGTGGAAGTGGAAGTACCTTCTTGAACTTGGCCGTCACTGATTTGAGTCACCACAGCTTCAGTAGAAGCCTCAGTGGAAGAGGAGGTGGTAGATCCTTCTTGGACTTGACCATCACTGATCTGAGTGACAACAGCAACAGAACTGGATGAAGTTCCGGTGGTTGCCTGGATCTGGCCATCACTGATCTGGGAAACGACGTCTCTCTTGACCTTCGCAGCCGCACTAGAAGTGGCAGCACTTATGGCAATTCCGAAAGTTTGGGTGTAATCGGTGGTACCACCGGACAACGTGGCGGAAGGGGTAAGAGTGGTCCAGTAAGAGGAGCCAACATAGGCAGCGAGAGCATTGGAAGCCAATCCGAGAGCACCAAGAAGTCTGTATTGCATTTTCAGTAGTACTAGTTGTGCGAACAGTATGGTGTGAAGTTGCTTTCTAGAGATGGAGGGAGTATCGGGTCGCTTTTATACTGATTCCGAGGAGTCATGAAGATGTCTAAAAATAGCTATATGCATCTAATATATGTATCTATACCGGTTAGATGTTGACAGGACACGACCTGTGGGGCCTTAAATTTCGTGGGTGCATTGCTATTATTAGGAGAACCGGTAGTTAGCAATAGTAAACAAACAAGCTTAGAGCTGGTGGTGCTTTTAGACGGCCAGGTACCAAGATATATGACGTATAATAGAGCAGAATTCAAGAGTTTGCACAGACGATGTGTCATGGATTACTGTGCCACATCCTTGCCGTTTCACCAGCTTGGCTGAATTTTGCTGAATACGGCAACTTTCACTGTTCTGCCTTTCAGAAAACGGGTTCGTCTTTGTTTACAATTCTCGAGCAATAATAGTTTCCATCTCCTGTCGATCTGTTTTTGCTCCCAAAGGGATTTTCCCCTTTTCTTGGCCTTCCACGATCCCCGAGGACTTTTTTTTCATTTAGCTCTTCCAGGAAGTCCATTGGACGTGTGCGGCCCAATCCACCTGATCAGGTTGCACTTCGCGATAAGCAACTTAAATCAAAAAGACCATCTTGCTTCAGCAGAACTGCCAACCATTGACATTGGAGTCCAACATGAAACTCAAGCGACATCAGTATTTGGTGCTGGCAATCTTGGGGTCTAAAGACGCGTCGATTTTGTTGCGTAAAGACACCAAATTATCGCAATGGCTTACTTCTCTCGAGAAACAAACACCAGATCTTCAACTCAAACTGGTCTTGGCAGTGCGCAACTCGTCAAGAATGTTTGTCCTGGTGTTGACTGCTCTCAAAATGGCGTCGCGTGTGACAAGTCTGAAAACTCGCGCGATCCTAAGAGCAGCCGCCTCGCTATCTCTTATGTTTTCTATTAGTCCGTTACTTCGACAACGGTCTCAATCTTGGCATAAAGACGTGTGGACCAATCTGATAACGGCCTCGTCACTCGCACTGTATCCAGACAACGGTAAATTCCAGAAAAAATATCTCTCGATTTATCTTCTGACTCTGGTTTTCGACCATGGCTACAAGCTATTGGAAAGTCGGTCTCCGGATCTGGCAAAAAAACAACACCCATTTAAACTACTCACCCAGTCCTGGTTGATTTTCCCAGCATGTTACTCAATCATCTATCAAACCTACTTTGTCTCTAGAACCAGATGTCCAAAATACTTTGTTCAGATCCACGACTTTCTAGGCAAGGACCTTGTTCTTGACCACCAAAACTACCTAACCACATACCTTCCGGCTAAGTCTTTGGATTCATTCAAAGTCACATACCCAATAATATTGTTCTACACTGCCAGAAACAAAAAAGGTCTCGACCACGAGGCGGTGCTGCAAGCATTCGCCAGCACGATCAAAGCCATCGCCACAGCAATCTCTATTGCAACATTGTCTGCACTTCTGAACAAACACTCCAGAAACCTTTTGCCGCACACCAGACTCCGACTCAGCATCGTTGGCTTTGTTTCTGGTCTCGTCTCCGCAGTGTACAAAAACGAAAATATGAGATCGGTGTGGCTGTACCTGCTGCGCATGACATTGCTCTCGTATTTTAAAGAATTGAAGTACAAGATCGACTCATTGCTGGTCATCACTAATCTTACCATCCTGCTTTCCATCAAGGATTACTATAAACGTCATCCCGAAGCAACAGATAGCTTGAAAGGTGAAGGTATTCTCAACACCTTACTCAATCGAATCATTTCTGGTACTTTGTTAATTTAGCGCATGTGCCGACCACTGCAACTTTATTCACACAGACAATACTATTTGTTCCACCATTGCGCCACATGGTTGTTCCAGCTGTTGTAAATTTTCTTGATCGGTCTGTTCCACCAACCGTATGAACTCGTTAAAATCACCTTTAAGATATCGTAACATGTCGAGATCCTCAAAAGCGCGCGCAATCTCCAATTGATGATTGTCCTTCAACTGTTCGTTGATCATCACCACCAGTTTTTTGTGACACCGTAAGGTGTCCAGAATCGATCCTGTACCTCCATGGGAAACAACCATGTCCGAAGCCATTGTATAATTCTGTACTATATCTCGATCAAATTGTAAACATTCCACCTCAAGAGATCCTACATTAAACCCAATATGTATATTGCCTTCTTCGCCCTTAACTCTCATCTGCTCAGTCACCAGACTTTTCACAAACTCCACAGAATCCTGGGACAAGCCATATTGAACCACCATTTTTGTATATCCAAGTCTACTAATCAACCCAAAAAATCGACGATCCATAACATATTCGACTAGCTTCACAAACGTTACGGTCGCTCCGGTTGTGACCAACAATTGTTTGCCCATCTTAACAGCTTTCTCGTCCCTTTTATGTGCTCTTCTAAGTTAAAAATTTCCCGTGGATTTTTTTTCTTTTACTGGATTCATTTTGCCGAGGTAACTTTGATAAGCAGGACGGCAATCGCATACCGTGCGAAGAAAGAGAAAAAAACTACTCATATTGATATTAAGTCTACAATTAAATTCGTGTCAAGCATCTGTTCCAAGATGACCGATTGGCACTCCAAGATCCTCTACCACTTAAATGTCAACCATCGTGTTTCGATCTTTGATTTCATAGAAGTTTATGGAAATATAGAACCCAATAACGACATCAAAGAGTACCAAGTGGTAGATGTTCATTTGAGCCATTTCACCGTGTCGTACAAATTGGGGACCAAACACATTTTCTTGGAAATCCCCTTCACCCCACCACTTCACCAATTCCGAGAAGCCAGAGATAGATTGATAGAAATGGCCGAAGCCGCAGCGATCCAAAGAGGCCGTACTCATTTCCAGATCCTTGAAGTCCTGGGACCCTCCACTGCTCTCGAATACGCAAATATAGCCTTTTTTGTCTTGAATATGGCTTTTTTATGGGCCCCAAAACCGATTGTTGATGCTTTTCCTACCTTGGTGAAGTTTTCAAACATATTTCTTGTGCTTTATCTGCTGGCAAATCTAGGCCTCTATGTGTTTCTTTTGAACCCATGGTTCCAATTCTACCGTACATCAAACACTCTCCAAATCACATACTTTGCAATGTGCATGGTTGAAGGCCCATTTGTGTATGAACGACTAAAAGCGCGGATCAATGCTTTTGAAAATCCACCAAAACGAATCATTCGTTAAAGGAATAGGTACTCGCATTTGTGCGCTCCTCGCCAACTCCGACAGTTTTTGTAGTCCAATTGACCAGTGCCGGATGTTGCAACATTGGCCGGCGAACCACTTCTGGCTTGGCCTCGTCGGTATCATCATCATTATATTCCTTTCCTTGCAAAGTTTTCAAATTTCGAACTTTGTCTGCTCTTTTCAACAGCAGTTTGTTCAGTGTATCTCTTTTTTCCATTTCCAGCCTTTTGATAGAAAAGTTCTTTCTCTTTCTTGCATTTTCCAGTCGACGTAATTGTAACTCCTCTTCAGTCAAATGTTTCTTCTTCAATCTTTCGTTTGTAAGTGCAAGCAATTCTTTGTTTGAAACTTGGGCACTCTTTTTCGATTCTGAGAGCTCACTTTCATCTGCAGAGTCTAGATATTTTGACCGCTGTCTTTCAGTCATTCTGGTGATATCCGTTGAAGGACCCATCTCGTCATCGTCGTCCTCTTCTTCAACTTCTTCATCCTGTTCCCCCTCAATTAAATCCTCTTCCATTTCTTGGTCCTGGTCAGCAAAATCGTCTTCCTCTGGCTCCTTATACGTTTTCACTGTGCCACGAGACCTTCTGGACCCAGGATCACCCGCTCTTTTATTTCCCTTTTTGACAGATGCCGTTGGTTCACCGACCTTACTCTTTGCTCTGTTACTTGTTCTTTTTTTGACATTCACCACGGCCTCCTCTTCTTCGTCTCCGTCATCGTCAATTGGCCCATTAATATCAATGTCTTCGTCATCATCTTGAACCTTCACATCCAAATCATCATCAAATTCGTCCGGATTATAATCCGATTCCTCAAAATCATCTTCACCAAACTCTTCTTCGCTGTCGAGAAGCTCATCACTTTCGTATTCCTCGCTCTTTCTTGCCATTGTTGTTATCCAGAAACACAAATTGTATGGCACTTTCTTTTGTTTCGATCCATCTAAGAAAACTTACCATCGAAAATGGTGTCAACGTGTACGGATGTATTTGTTGCATAACCATCGCGCACGGTAGCGCAGTTTGTGTGCAATTTGTTTACAGGAGAACAAACAAGAAAAAAAAAAGGATGACAACCATTTGGAAGATTGTCAGACTAAACCATTCCTTAGATTGTCAGAAGATAAGATTCGATAAGCGAAAACAATAATAGGTGCCTTCAATTAGTGATTTACGTGCTTGTTGATCGCCAAACACTATTTGCCCCACCTGTCGTTCACCGTTTCCATCTCTAAACACTTTCTGATCGGTGGCAAATCCACAAATTGGGTTTTATATTATGTCAGCCGACACCAATCCCCAGATCGGGCAACAGGTTGATCAAAACAACCATCCTATTTCTTTGGCCGATGTCGATGACCAATTGAGATCGTTGCAACCCTCTGCGGCAGAGAATCATGCTGCCACTTTCCAAGGCCACCAGCTTCCCCCAGGTTCGCAGCAATATTACCACGCGCAGCAATATTACCCATACATTTCGCAAGATCAGAGTCCTTCACAACCCTCTAGAGCTTTACAAATGCAACCAGGTTCCCCTGACCAGGAGGATGGTCTTTCTAGAAAAAAGGTTCGCTCGTCTTCTAGAGGGTCAATTGGCGACGGAGTTAAAAAGTGTTCCAGATGCCGGGTGAAGAGATTGAATGAGGACCCCGAAATGCTCATCAAATACCAAACGTGTGTGAATTGCAGAAATAAAAGAAAGGTTAAGCAAAAAAAAGTGAGGTCGCCATCCAAACTGCCAAACTTGTCGGATGATTGGAACCAGTACCAACAAAAAGTCAGTCTTAACACCCAAATTGATCTGTACCAACACAATTACAGAAACTATACAGACAAGTCGATTTTCCCAAGATATCGTAAAGAGGAGTTGACTGAAGATATTGTTAAGGAGATTTCCGAGTTGGTGGTTCATCAGTACATCACCCCATTGCAAGTGCTGACCGGATTCAAATTTGCCATCAGAGATCATCACAAACCAAATTTGCAAGACACAAATCCTAACAAGTCCAAAAAATTGACATGGATGTATATTTGCTCGCAAGATAAGTATAGACAGCGAAAGTCCAGAAGCGAAAACAAGAGACAGGTGGTGAACAAATTGAAAACAGAGGAGTGTGATTCTAAAATCACTTTAAACTACGATTTGGTCACTGGAGTGGTGCAATTGAGTTACAATCATAAGCATCATCAACCATACAACTGGAAGAAAGACGGTGATCAAGACGATATTCCTTTCCCTCTATCTGACCAATTGCACGAGCAACAGTCACAAAGAAAATACCATGATTTACAACCAAAGGAAACAGATGTGGGCGACTTGTCCAAGCTTTTAAAATCTGAGCCTCTGGATACTAGTGAAATTGTGGAATTAGCTACTAGAGCTGCACAGAACCAAACTGGTGCTCAGTCGCACCAGTCGCAACAGAATCAGCAGGATCAATTGTATGATATCGAGCTTTTGCATCACCAACAACAGCAATTGGCCCAGCATGCCTTCCAGCAACAGCAACAATATGCCCAGCAAGCTTTTCAACAACAGCAGTATGCTCAAGAGCAAGCTGCTTCTCAGCCATCATCGAATGATGACAATGTTGACGAGGAGTTGAAGAAAGAGTTTTATCGTCAAACCGCATCCGGAACTAACGGCCGAGCCAATGTTGTTATTGACCATGATCTGATGCGGGGAGGAAGTGTTCAGCATTAAAATATGTAATGTGGTGTATTTTTCAAAAATCTTGTACTTTATTAGAAAACGGAGATCGAGAAAATCTACAATTTTTACTAATCAGATTGCTTCCCCAGATTTACGCCGAAATGTCCCGCACCCCAGAGGTTCCGTAGCTCGTTTAGCAAGCACGGATTGTCACGGAACCATCGCGGAGCCGACAGCCTGCAAGTTTTGTGTACTCCTGGTTCGGAAATGGCTGTAACCGTACATATAGTCCGAAGCGTGGAGAAATGGCATTTGCTTATTAATTATTGGTGGAACGAGGCCTTGGATTTCTAGGAGTGATTGGTCAAATGGAGTGGCTACTTGGTGCGAATCCTTGCCATTTATCCATTTATGTTGGGGAAATTTACGCCCTTGTCAAACAAGCTTCTGATGGGGGTGTACATCAAAGACGGGGTGTTCTTGTCTGTTCCGCACTCCCCGGTAGATTTAAGCTATGCTGCGTCTTCTAAAACCGGAGCATCGGAGGGGCAATGTCAGCAAGAGAGACGCAAAATACCTGTTTCATGTACCTATACGCATGATTACACAATATCCGTATCGGGACTGGCCAAAAACGCGAAGTTGAAAATTGGTGGGAGAATAGTAGCTAGAAAGTTTGAAACTGTTGAGGAGCCAAGGGGGGGCGAGCGGGGGTCGGGTAGAAAAAATCTCCACCCCACCATCCACACCCCGTACCAATAGACCATTGGACCAATAAGAGTGCTCCGAACGGGAATAGGAGCGGCTGAAAGCACCAGCACAATCGGCCTTATTAAGTAGTAATGGAATTCCACGACTTACTAATGCATTATCTTCCACCAGGATGCAGCACCCAACACCTATAGCCATGCGGATTTTCCCTAGGGGTGTGGGGAAACAGTCCCGCGCCGGGTGCAGGCCCCCTAATTTTTTGCACACAGGGTGTGTACGTCCGTGCAGTTCTATTGTCTAGCCAGGTAATGTTGGGCGTGGTTTTTTTTTTCTTCACCAGACAGGTAGCCATTGCAAGGAAGCCAGGAACTTTCCCAAAAAAACTATAAATAGGGCCTGAATCTGCCGATTGATTAAGGCCATGTATGGCGCAATGATACTTCGTCGCGTTAAACTTGTTACGACTTTTGGAAAATATCAAAATATCAGACTGAATTCAACAATGACTAACTCAGAGCTTTTCCAAACTCTTAAATTCCCAGTCATCAACAAAAGCTATGACCAACCCACTGGTTTGTTCATCAACAATGAGTTTGTTGCTTCAAAGTCTGGAAAGACTTTTGAGGTGGCCACTCCAATCACCGAGGAGAAACTCTGTGACCTCCAAATGGCTGAGGCTGAAGACGTTGATGTTGCCGTCCAGGCTGCTTACAAAGCATTTAAAGAATGGAAATTTGTTGAACCTTCTGTGAGAGCAAGATTGTTATACAAGTTGGCAGATCTTTTTGAGAGAGAAAAGGAGACTCTTGCTTCCATTGAGTCTTTGGACAACGGTAAGTCTCTCTTCTGTTCCACTTGGGACGTTAACCTCGTCATCAACTACCTCAGATCCTGTGCTGGTTTCTGTGACAAGAAGGATGGTAGACTGGTTGACACTGGTTACACTCACATGACTTACACCAAGAGAGAACCTCTAGGTGTTTGTGGTGCCATTACACCATGGAACTTCCCTCTTATGATGTTTGCTTGGAAAATCGGTCCAGCTTTGGCTACTGGTAATTGTGTGGTCTTAAAGCCTGCTTCTGCTACTCCTCTCTCCAACTTGTTTGCCTGTACTTTGATTAAAGAAGCTGGTTTCCCAGCCGGTGTGGTTAACGTTGTTCCAGGTTCCGGTAGGGGTTGTGGTAACGCTATCTTGCACCACCCATTGATCAAGAAGGTTGCTTTCACCGGTTCCACTGGAGTTGGTAAGAGCGTCATGACTGAATGTGCCAAGTCCATCAAGAAGGTGACTCTTGAGCTTGGTGGAAAATCTCCAAACATTGTGTTCCAAGACTGTAACGTTGACGAAGCTGTTGGTAACTTGATCAAGGGTATTTTCTTCAACGGAGGAGAAGTCTGTTGCGCAGGTTCCAGAATCTACATCCAAGCCACCGACAGAGAATGGTACGAATCGTTCTTGCAAAAATTCAAGACCGAAATCGAAAAGCTCAAGATTGGTAATCCTTTCGAAGAAGGTGTGTTCCAAGGTGCCCAAACCACTCCAGATCAATTTGCTGAGGTGATGCAATATATCGACATTGGAAAGAAATCCAAATTGAAGTTGTTGACTGGTGGTGAGAGAATTGGTTCTACTGGTTACTTTGTTCAACCAACCGTCTTCTACGACGTTCCTCAAGACGCACAATTGACCACCGAGGAGATCTTCGGTCCTGTCGCTGTCGTGCTACCATTTACCTCTGTGGAAGAGGTGATCGAAAAAGCCAACGATTCCGACTTTGGTCTAGGCTCCGGTATCCACACTGAAGACATTCACAAGGCTATCTACGTTGCTGACAGACTGGAGGCTGGTTCGGTCTGGATCAACACTTACAACGACTTCCATCCAAATGTTCCATTTGGTGGTTACAAACAATCGGGTATTGGACGTGAAATGGGCCAGGAAGCCTACGACAACTATACCCAGGTCAAGGCTGTTAGAGCCAAGATCAGACCTCCAAAGATCTAAGTAACACTTTACATAACCATTCACGAATGTTCATGAAAGAATCGGCACCTACTAGGTATCTATCACACCTCACACCGAGTAGGCATATATAGTGGTGTACACCTTGCACCTTGATAACTTAGTAAGGAACCCAGGCTATAAGAAAAAGTTGTTTGTGTAGGGAGAGAGAAAGGACTAGGAAGGTTTACTTTTTTGTATAGAAATTACCCCATGGTTCAGCAGATATCGTTGTATTCTGCCATTGGCACTTCTCATTTCCATGTGTTTCAGACAACCTTAGAGTCTTTGACTGGGATGAGACCCCAAGAAATGGCGCAACATACTGTCATTCTCAGACCTAAATTTCCCTTTAAACCGGAACAACGAGCAGGTAAGGTGAATCAAATTGAGTCCTACCGAATCCGTATGACTTGTTTATGGGATGGAAAAAACAAATCGTTACAAGAGTCGCCAACAGATCCGATTTGGAATGAAACTATATGGACACTTCAGCTATCAGATATACCAGCAGCTGGAAAGCGGTCTGTGCTTATTCAAAACCTATATGAGACCACAATTCTACAAACGGACGATATTCTGGGTTATGTCGACGAATTGGGATATATGCCGGAAACTGAATTTTGGCAAAAAGGACAGAGATTCTACTATAATGATATTATCATCGAGGTATTTCGGCTGTATATAAAATCTAAGGAACAGGTGGTGAAGGTTGAGGATGCTGAAGAATCCGAGATCAATCTGAGATTGCTGGACGAATCAGGACAATATCAAATAAAGTGTTTTGTGAATGTCGCAAGATTGAATGATTTGGACAATGTTGCAAGAAGCGTGAAACAATTGGAAAGTTTGAAGACAGAGTTATCTGGACTTGTGGAGCTGGATATTCACGACCGGATCAGCATGGATAGCAGAATGGATTCTAGAATTGTGCACAACCAAAAAAGCTAGCTATCGCCTTATTTCAAAAGCTCTGGAGAGTACACTTGCAATTTTTCAGTGTTGCAATCGAATTCGACGTTAGGATCGCTTGGGAACTCGGCATCTTCCTGCAATTTGATAAGTTTTTGAAATTGTTGTAAACTCACAGGCACAACACTCAAACGTCCACGTTTAAGTAGCATCAAGTCGTCGAATTTACCAGATTGTTTCAATTCAGCAAGACTGATTTTGCGTCTTAATAGACAAACAAAACTCACTTCCGGGCACCACCATCTAGGGCTTTCCTTGGTGGCCTTTGCATCAAAATATGGGGATGTCTTATCGAATTGGGTTTCATCCGGTATTGCCTGCTCAGTTACTACTTTGGCAAGTCCCACAATCCCTGGATTCTTGCAGTTAGAATGGTAAAAAAAACATATATCCTCTTTAGCCATACTTAATAGATGGTTCCTGGCCTCGTAATTGCGCACCCCATCCCACGATTCTTGATCAACATGGGCTAAATCTGCAACAGAAAATCTAATAGGCTTTCCAGTTTTTGGATCGATACGGGACACTGGCTCCGATTTCACCAACCAGTATCTCCTGTTCTTGGAATCTGGCTTAAACGCAGGGGGTTTTGAAGGTGTAGGAGCAGTCAATTTTGTCAGTTTTGGAATGACATTCTTGGGATTGATTTTTGATACCGCTTTGGCCATTTGTAAAATGAAAGTCCAAAACTTTCTGACTGAGTGGGCTTTCTAGTCCTCTAAACGTACTCCTTTAACTTTTTTCTTCATCTTGTCGTTTATTCTACATCTTGTCTCTCTGTTTTCACGGCTGTGCAAATTTCACAGCCCGATTAATGCTCTAGATGCTAGCTAAATGTACATAATCACAAGTATTCGTCGTCATCGCCATCCACATACGTCTTGATTTGACGGGAAGAGGTATAGTCATCATATCCATCATTCAGATCATCAAAATCCTCGAATTCCATATCGTCTTCGTCTGCTGCAGTAACAGTCGCCACGCTTGGTTGAGGCTGCTTCAACATCGATAGCAGATCATGTGCTCCATTCGCTTGTCTTGTATTTGATGGTTTTTTCAAGATGTCAAGAAGCTCATGTCCATTAGTTCCTAATTGAGCGGTTGGAATTGTGGCAGCATTGGCTTGTGGAGCATTTTTCAAAATGGACAATAAATTATTGGCTGGCGATGACACCGGCTCACTTGTAATTTTTTGTGAAGGTGAAGCCGTTGGAGATGAAATGGTGGATCCACCCTTAAGAACAGTAAGCAACTCATTAGAAGAAGTAGTTTGGTCCTTTAGTGTTACTTTCTTCTCCGGTCCAACTAGCAAGTCCAGCAATCCTTTGGTTGGATCTGAAGGTTCATCCTTCTTACGGTTCAAAATACCAAGAAGAACAGAAGCACCATTACCGCTGGATTCAACAGCAATTTCTTTTTGTTCTTGCTTGGGTGAGTCTTTCTTCTTCAAAATGCCTAAAAGTTCTGCGGAGGCGTCTTCCTTCTTTTGAGGTGGCGACTCTTTTTTCAAAAGACCAAGAAGCTCGGCAGAAGCATCCTGTTTGTTTTCCTGTTCTTGAGGTCTTTTCAATAGTTGCAAAAGCTGGTTGGAACTTGAGCCTGTTCCTTCCTCAGTAGGTTTGATAGGCTTTGGTGCTCTCAAAATTTCCAAAAGTTCACTGGAGCCTGAGGATTCTGGCTCATCCGAACTTGAAGTCAGCTTGGTAGTGTCATGTGTTTCTTTCTCCTTGGGGTTCTTTAAAATACTCAACAACTCACTCGTTTCACTGGAAGTTTCGGATGTCTGTGAACTCTTTGGACGCTGTAAGAGAACGACCTTTTTTTCCTTAATAGAGGAACCAATTGAAGGGGCAGCAGGCTTTGTCTCGTTGGCTGGAGTCGTGATGTCTATCTTTTCATGTATTTTACTTTCCACCTCGCTTCTCTTATCAGTAGATTTTCCTCTGTATTTGTCGAAAAGACCTTTTAAGAAACCGGTGTTTTTCGGTTCCTGGGGCTGCGGACTTAATTTCGGCTCGGGCTTTGGTTCTGGTTTTGGCTCTGGCTTAGAGTTAAGTATACCTAAAAGGAGCTTGCTATCCGATTCTTTGGATCTTCTGGTAGGAGGTAATATAGCTGGCTTGTCCAAGCTCGAAGGAGCAGGAGGGAACAATTCGTTCTTTTGATCTTCCGTCTGTGGACCAGGTCTGTTGAAATGCATTGGAGGAAGAGGTGGGAACGAATTCATCATTGATGGACTGAATGGTAAATGACCAGCCATCATATGCGGAGGAATCATAGGATTGAAAATTGGGAATGGGAACGGTGGCATTCCTGGCATCATGAAAGGTGGAAGCTGGCTGTGAGGAAGAGGGAATGGAAGATTGACAGGCATTTGAGGAGGAGGGATTGCAGCTCCTTCCGCCGGCTGTTGATCCACAAAGCTGGGTTGTCTTGTTTTGGCAACATGCTGCAACATATTGAGCAATTCTCTTCCAGGATCCAACTTCTCTTGAGATTCTTTTTTTTCTTCGTCCATGCCAACACCCAAAATTTGTTTGATTTGAATGGTGGCATGTCTTTTGAGCTCTTCCTCTGTTTGCAGACTTTTTCTTTTGTGTATGAAGTTCATTAATTGTTTCATCATGCCTCCGACCAAATAGTATTGATTGTTGGATTTGCTATTTTTCGACAAAGTCTTTATATCTTTCCACTCAATAGCCCCAATTTCGTTTCTGACTTTTGGTTCAAACTTGGTGTTTTCAGGAACACCAGGAATAATAAAAATCTTATAATTCTTTCCAGAAATCGTTCTTTCAATATATTCATCCTCATCGATCAGGTCTCTTGCGTCAAAACTGGTCTCCTCGTCAAGCTCTCTCAAAGCACACTCCATATCTGTCTCATCCTTAGATATCTTTCCTCTTGGAAAACTCCATGCCGAACTTTCCATGCCTTGTACTAGTAATAATTTATCAAGGTTCTCGTTAAGCAATGCACAGCCTCTCACTGGAATCAACGACTTGTATTTACCAAATTTGCTAATCGCCTCCTGTGGATTTCCCCATCTCCAGACTAAAGGGCATTGTGCTATTATTCTGGAAGTGAAGCTTTTCATTTTAAGTGGAGGAAGCAAGTCATTCAGGACTCTGGCGAAATCCTGGTAAAACCATTGTGCTTCTTCGATCTGGAAAAGCACACGCTCAATGGACGAAAGGTCTTCCTCTGGACAATTTATCACAAACCGTACCAAAAGATCCTCCAATACTCTTTCCAGCGAGTCTTCCGCAAACCCTTTGCGCAAATTAATCGACATCTCGCTATGTCTCCCAGTTATGTATGAAGCGAATATCTAATTTGTTATCCTATCTGGATGCTTCAAAATTCTCCAATCTATTCAATTCAAAGCTTAGTATTATCCAGATGTGTTTCTAGTGAATCCAACTCTTTCAAATCACCAAATCTGTCTTTCAGCTTTCCCTACTCTTCGTAAACACTAACGTTCTTTCTCCAACGATTTTTTCTCCCAGAGCTGGTCACCCGTTTGCACACATGGCAGTCGACGTATTAATTCTCGCCAAGTTTCCAGGCTGTGTACCAAGTTTTAAAGACTGCTGAACAAACAAGAGCTTTGGCCAACCAAAAGCTACCCAATAAACAGCACCATGAACCGTCCTATCGACCCAAAAATTCAGGTCCAAGTGGATCCTAACGAGGACACTGAATGGAATGATATTCTGCGAGACCATGGAATTCTTCCTCAAAAAGAAAAAGATCCAACCGAACAGCTGGAAGAGGCCCTGGCAGAGGCTGTGGAGAAACAACATCAAAGCAGACTGGAAAATAAAGATCTGGATGAGCTTGATGAGCTTGAAGATGAAGAAGACGAAGACTTTCTGGAATTTTACAGACAGAAAAGAATAGCAGAGATGAACAAGCTGGCATCAAAAGCCAAATATGGATCTGTCTATCCAATCACTAAACCAGAATATAAACAAGAAGTGACTGACGGATCAAAAGATTGTTACGTTTTCTTACATATGTCAATGCAGAGCTCTCTCCAGTCGAGATTGCTATCGAATTTGATGATCCAACTTGCTCCAAGGCTTCCAGAAATCAAATTTGTCGAGATCCCAGCAGATAGAGCTGTGGAAAACTACCCAGAAGCCAACTGTCCAACAATCTTGGTCTACCATCACGGAGAGTTGGCCAAACAGCTTGTAACTTTGGCTCTTTTGGGAGGAAACCAAACCAAACTTGCCGACCTGGAAAAATTACTATGTGAAATCGGGGCTGTGCAGCATTCGGACTCGAGGTTGAGCATCAATCAACAAGACGAAGATGAAGAGGAAACGTATCGAATGAGATTCCAGAAGAAAAGTGTCCGGGAAGCAGTTGGAGATGAGTATGACGACGACTTCTTTGATTAAGAAAATGTTAATTAATATTATTTTTTGTATGGAATGTATAATGCTATCATGGAAGTTCGTGGATGATGTAATACAATAGATAAGCTTTGGAGTTGAGCACTTCTTGTTGTGAAACTTTGATCACTGTAGAGTCATTGAAACGGAACCACATCCCGTCTCTGGTCTTAACCATGCAAACATAATGGCCAGTGTTGACAGATCCAATATGGCACACAACTCCAAATAACTCGTATAAGTTTTGGCCAGGGTGAGAGCCAGTATCGGAGAGAATGTAATCGGACATATCCAACACCATTGGAATGGCCACATGGGTGTCTATTTTGGTGGACGTTGCTAGATGTTCAAATCTTTTCAGCTGGATACCTAAAGTGTATGGTAATTTCTTCACCATGAGCTGCTTAGTGACCTGAGTGGACTTCTGACAAGTGGAGCAGTTATACATGGTGTCTAATTTTTCAGGCTTTGTGAACTTGTCCAGACATTCTATAAGGCTTGTGATGGGGGTTCTGGTGTTGTCAGGGTGTTTTTCCTGGATCTCCAAAGAAAGATCCAACATTGGATCCACTGTTGTTCTAACAGAGTTGCATTCTTTACAGACAATCGAGCTTTGCAGTTCTCCAGCAAATGTTCTATGTGTGATGCAATTGCAACTGGATCTTCCATGATGATGCAAGCTTTCTCCAGGAATGGGAGTCTGTTCTTTAATTGAATGCGATCTAGTGGTATCGTTTTTGTGCAGTTGGTGTACTAGAAATTGCCAGAATTCGTGAGCATCTTGTTCTGAGTATCCAGCCAAAGATCGCTTTACCTTCCATGCTGCTGTCAATAACGAAACTGGACCGTATCCTGCCGTGCTACTTGAGGTGTAGAAATCTTGAAAAATCTCTTCAACACAGCATGAAAGACAATCGGTGACACTTTTGGGACAATCGGTGTGGCTCCCTGCCAAATAGTAATCTCTCACAAATGGATTATGAATCAGTGTTTGTAATACTGAGCTCATAAAACAAGTGGATCCCATGTTAATAAAACCCTTAAGTCCAGTGCTCGCTCTGAAAGTCGGTACTCTCGACTCCGATTGTATGAGTTGTTGTTTCTTAATTTCATGTTCGTGTTCAAAAATAGGCATTCCTGGGAAACACGAGAGCAATCCGGAGTTTTTGATCTGGTTGACTCGAATTCGTTCAAGTCGTGGGTCGCTCACGTAATCCCGACACTTCAAGCACAACAAATGGCCAGTTTTGGGGTCGATGCCGAATATATGGCCGCTATTTTTTGCATGTAGCACGGCATGTTGACCTTTCAAACAGCCCACATTTGAGCATTGCAAGCACATATAGACAGATGTATTCGAATGGCAATCTTTACAAGACAAGATTTTAGACCGCAACTTCACAAGAGTCTTGTGGTGTACTTTGGACCCATCTTTAGCAAGATACGCTCTTTCCTCGTGGACGGGAACTGAAATTAAACAGATTTTCATTCCTGTATTGTATGTTTTCAACACCATATCTCTGGCAGACGAGTTGAGAACCTTGTTCAGATGTGCGCAGGGCGGAAATGACACATAAGTGGAGCAATCTTCATCAGCCGGAACAGCTAGACTTCTAATTTTCGAGGGCGAGGAGGCTGCTGAAGAGGCTGGAGAACCGAATTGGTTGAAGTTCTTGGCAGGCGTGCCTGGGGAAGGCATCGAATCCATTTTCATTCAACAACAAGGAACAAGATGAAAGATTTAAAACAGCTTATCTCTTGTTTCAGAGCAGAACAATATAGACCACTTAACGGCGGGACAAAATAAAAATGGTACAAAACCGTCAAATCACTAAAACACTCAAACGGATCAGATGCTAAATTGCAACTCAGTTTCAAACTAGCACTATTGTACAGTGTGTTCTGGTTGGGACTTCCCCTGATAAAAGATCCTGCAAATCATCGCTACGAAGAAAAAAAGGAGAGAAACACAGTGGAAAAAAACTAATTTCCAGGCTGTGCTAGATGGTGTAGGCTCGGGCTGTGTATTAGCTATAAAGAATATACCAGTGAGGAGCTTCAGAGAGCAAAAAGGAAGTAGATAGTGACACATGGAAGAAATGAAAGTGAAAATAGAAGGTACAGGAGGAATAAAATGATAAAATGGGAATGTCTTTAGGTTGTTTTTTTGTGTTGGACAGGAAGTTTGATAAGACTCAAGTATTCAACAATGTTGGATCTCAAACTGGTGTAGAGCAGTTTTGCTTGAGGAGGCACTAAAGGGGTTCCAAAAACAAACTGCGACAGTCTCTGGTCGTAGCTGGCCACTAAAGTTCTGGTGTACTTGCTTTGATCGTATCTGATCTTGTTAAATGCCAGGACGATCGCAAACAATGCCAGGTTCTGGATGTTTTGAAGCAGGAAGTTTGGGCGCAGGAATTGAAGAAAAACGATCATTTTTAGCACTGGGAAGAAGAATGTGGTGATGAGCAGAATCTCCATATTGGAGGCCACAAACAAAGATTTCTCGTTATACTGCTTGATAAAGTCCGATATGATGGACGAATAATGTTGTTTGCGGGCTCTTGATAAATACGGAACACTGGCAAGAATATTGTTGGTGAAGTAACTGAGACAGTGGAAAAACGCAAAGATTGAAAACGGATATAATGTAGACGAGTTTGCGGTCTTTCGGGACGACAATCTAAACACCAGGGCCAGCAACAAATACTGTACGTTATCATCTCTCACCAAACTTGTGAACTGAGAAAATACAAATGTTATTGGCTTGCGCTGATAAGTTTGTCTCAACACTATCAAATAGGTGATGATAGTGGAGGTGATGGAGTAATTATAATATCTGACCGCAGTTGGCGACTGTTGTCCCCTGATAGTGGCCACCAAAGTGTGCAAGACCATGAATTTCAGTGTGGCCAAATGCGACAAAAACCAGTAAAACTGGGCAGTGGTAGCCAGTTGCCGTGTTTTCTGGACAAACACTCTCACTGGAGTTGTGGCTGTTACGGCAGTATTGGTGCTTTCAGTGGATCCCGGCATACTCAAACAGATTGGACAGCAAAAGCCACAAGATGTGTTTGTATATTCAAACAAACGCGGCGATTTGTAGGCTATCAGCACAGGTTTGAAAAACGGGTTTACAAAAGATTCGCTTTGTCGTCGATGCATCATCTGGAAGAATAAAGCTTGCACTAGATAAGCGAGTCGATCGGCGAATAGAAAAAAAGCCGGTGCGAGGGGTGGCTGCGACGATTTCGTGTACTAAATCAAATCAAATCTTTTGATTTCTATACTAAATAATCAAGAATGACTCTGCCACGATCCAATGAAGAATCCGGCAGCGACATTCTATCAAAAAGAAAAAAAAAGTAATAACAGAGTGTAGCAAGAATAGTACAAAGCCTGAAAGTTGGAATAATTCCCACAAATACAAGTATTGTTCCCGATTGTGCCGAGCACGTTTAGAAACACTTGTGGTGGACAATAGATGGTCCGGACTCGTCGTATTCTTGCTTGGAAATCCACATTTGTTGGAAAGTAGACAAAGATGCCAAAATCGAACCACCGATCCAGACAGAGTACTTTCTTTCTGGAGGAGCAATGATCTTGACCTTCATCGAAGATGGAGCCAAAGCAGTAATCTCCTTTTGCATTCTCTCAGCAATACCTGGGAACATGGTAGTACCACCAGACATGACAATGTTACCGTACAACTCTTTTCTAACGTCGACATCACACTTGATGATGGAGTTGTAGGTGGTTTGGTCAATACCAGCAGCTTCCAAACCAAGTGGAGCAGGGTGGAACAAAACTTCTGGAGCTCTGAATCTTTCGTTACCAATAGTGATGACTTGACCATCTGGCAATTCGTATGATTTTTCAATGGCCGATGATTGTGAGGAGGTTTGCAACTCTTGATCAAAGTCAAGGGCAACGTAACAGAGCTTTTCTTTGATATCTCTAACAATTTCTCTTTCAGCGGTGGTAGAGAAAGTGTAACCTCTTTCAGACAAGATCTTCATCAAGTAGTCGGTCAAGTCTCTACCAGCCAAGTCAATTCTCAAGATGGCGTGTGGCAAAGAGAAACCGGCGTAGATAGGCACAACGTGAGTAACACCATCACCAGAGTCCAAAACGATACCGGTAGTTCTACCAGAGGAGTACAAAGACAACACAGCTTGGATCGAGACGTAGAAAGCAGGAACATTGAAAGTCTCAAACAAGATTTGGGTCATCTTTTCTCTGTTCGACTTAGGGTTCATTGGAGCCTCAGTGAGCAACACTGGGTGCTCTTCTGGAGCCACTCTCAACTCGTTGTAGAAAGTGTGATGCCAGATCTTTTCCATATCATCCCAGTTGGTAACAATACCGTGTTCAATTGGGTATCTCAAGGTCAAGATACCTCTCTTGGACTGGGCCTCATCTCCAACGTACGAGTCTTTTTGACCCATACCGACCATAATACCCTGATGTCTTGGTCTACCAACAATGGATGGGAAAACAGCTCTTGGAGCGTCATCACCGGCAAAACCGGCTTTACACATACCAGAACCGTTATCAATAACCAACTAGAAGCATGTTAGTATCCTGTAATAATATGTTTTTCATAATTTTTTGATTTTCTTCTCGTGAGACTTTGATGCTGTATCTGGCAAAACCTCGCGAAAATTCCACTCCTGACGTCCAATCTCAAAGGAGGCGGGATTAAAGAAGCACGCCAATTGGTTTTCACCGGATACCACAATGTCCATCAACGAGTATCCAAAAGATTGTTTAAGCCAGTATTACTTACGGCAGCAACGTCTTCTATTGAGGGGTGTTAGTAACTGCGCTATTTTGGCATCGTAAAAAAACAGGGAGGCAAGGGGAAGGGTACATGAGTTGTGCGACTAATTCGGCTTCTTGTAGTTATGCCTCGACAAGAATCTTGTTCAATCAACAATGCAGACCAACCCAGGTTCTAAGTTTGACTCCAAGATTCGAGACATAGATCTTGCTAAGTTGGTTTGCCCTCCCGATCTGCGTCAAATCTGTAAGACCATCGTTGTTGTTAAACAAACAAAACCACGGTCAATTGACAGCAAAAACCATTGGTGGCCCTATGAGAATGGAAGAAAACCATATCAAGTTGACGGTTTTACCGACGAAACCCGATTTTGGTGCCGTCGCGTTCAAAGCAAACCTTCTTGTTGCAAAGTGCAAAAACCACACCGTTTTCAGGGCAATTGGGTCAAACTTAATTGCTTCATATTCAAGCACGCCAAACTAGAAACTGGCGCCCAAAATCTGCCATGGTATTGCAAGTCCAAGATTGCCGTCTCTTGTCTCGTGTCCGCCCTCTTACCGGGCCTCCTGTAAAGTAAAGATAAAACATACCTCCGTCCATTTTTGCTATATCACAATTATTTGTATGTCACAAGTATTTGCACAACTAATTGACTAATTGACAATGACTTTTCAACAGCTTAATTTACAAGAAATATAAAGCAAAACAGATTTCTAATAAATTACAAAATCTCGCTCCCTTCCTCACGAAAGAAAAAAGTGCAGAGGACAACTCAACAACAAAGGCTGAGCCAGCTGATTGGAACTTCCTCGCGACATGAAAAAATTGTTGCGCCGGGGGAGGCTGTGGCCAGTGACCACTACACCAGCCGCAGCCGCGGCCGCCCCCTCCTATTGCGGCACGAGCACAAACAAACGTCCACTCATAAGACCAAGTTGCCCGGCACAAAACCACGGGCTGCCTAACCTCAATCAAAATTCACATCCCTACACCGCTAGAAACCCAGTCCTCCTATCCACTTCTTACCACCTTCCTTACGTCCTCCTTCACCTGTATCTCACTTTGTTCTTCCTATTTTCGAGTTTTGTTTGCCTCTTGCTCTTCAAAGGCTCGCTTTGTTCCGGAGTATTTGCCGATGCTGCACGTCTTCCGAATCCCAAAAGACTCGATGCCAAACCTTTCATTTTGTACGCTCCATAACCAGGAATGGCCAGCAATAAAAGCCAAACCTTGTTCGAACCCAACAAAACCATCAAAATGTCTATAATTAATGTCAAATACACCACATCAAACATGTACTCTGTAAGTCCAGATTGTTGAAGATCTTCTCCAGCCCTCACAAGAACAGAATAGCCTTGGCTGTTGATCTGGTACTGCGGTCTTCCCGTACGCTCCAAAACATATTGACAGCCAAATGCAGGCACACTTAGCAAGAAATAGTACAGTTTCGATGCTGGTCGTTGGAAAACAAAGAGAACTAACAAGGTAATTGCATTGATGATCATTGAGAGCAAATGTAGCTCTTTCAAAACTTTGACGTTTGTAACCGCTTGTTTTTTGTCAGAAGCCCCTGCCATTTGAAACAAGATAGATTATGAATGTCTATATGCAAAAACCCTTGCAAGAGCAAAACTCAATCTACAATTACAAGTTCTCGATTGGTTTCCATCTAGCTACAAGTTTTTTTCTCTTTAAGCTGGTGAGTCCGAGCACCCATGATGGCACAGCCTTGAAACGAAAACATAATTAGCCTTATGGAATATCTTAGCCCTATATAAGCTATCAAGAACTGACGAGCTAACGGTCATGGTACGGAAGACCTTTATTGTGGAGTAGCAGCTGGCGGATCACAAAACGAAAATTGCTCAGTGGGGAAATCAGACTAAGAGAAAAAAAAAGGTCATGGTAACAAAAGACACGTATAGATTAACAACAACCACTTTGTTGGTGAATCACTGAAGTACCGCTCAGGTTGACAGATGGCTTTCCACCAGCGTTAGTGGCCGGCTGCGAGTTGGCCATCTCGGATTTGATTTGTTTGGACATAACAATAAAGGCCTGTTCGACATTGGTAGATTCAGATGCAGACGTTTCTAGGAACTTAATGCCTCTACTATCGGCAAATTCCTTAGCAGCAGCATAATCAACCACCTTCTTATCAGTTAGATCGCACTTATTACCCACCAAAAGTTTCATGACGCCGCTGGTTGCGTATCTATCAATCTCCTGGAGCCACTGGTTGACGTTATTAAACGATTCCTGGTCTGTGACATCGTAAACAATAATGATTCCATGTGCTCCCCTGTAATATGAAGATGTGATGGTTCTAAATCTCTCCTGACCTGCGGTATCCCAAATCTGCAATTTTATAGTTTTGCCATCCAACTCAATAGTTCTGATCTTGAAATCAACACCAATAGTCGATATGTAGTCCTGAGTGTATGTGTCTTCTGCAAATCTAAGTAATAAACACGACTTGCCCACTCCAGAGTCTCCAATAAGGAGCAGTTTAAACAAGTAGTCGTATTCGTTGTTCATGATACAAGAATGATAGTCCGCTCAGATTAGTACAAAATTGCTCCCAGAAACCACAAACAATCAGCGTATGTCTGTTTTATCCAAAATAGCTGGGATGTTTTAAATATCTTTGCCACTAAAACCAACCGGGAACCTTTGCTTTATTTATTTGGGTTGGCTGGCAATTAATTCGCCTGCCTACAACTACAAAAACTTGACCAGGGTACGTGCTTAGCTAAGCGTCGTTTTTGTTCCCTTTGCCAGAAAGTGTTACCCGGAAAATAGGGCTCCCCATGGCAGGTAATAGAATAAAATGGCGTCGCCAAGCACCTAACAACCCAGCCGAAAATCCTCTCAAACACACAATACCTGTTTCACCAACACTTATTGTCCCTTTTTTCTACTTGCATTTTGTGTTTGGGGATCCTCGTTCTGGAACACTGTGGCTGGCACCACTTCTTTAGAAATTGCCTGGTCGGCCTATATTTTTTTGCAACCTGTCGCGTGGCTGGTCTCTATATGTGGCCGAGTTTGTTATTTTCGGGCTGTGCAGGACCCGTTTGTATGTGCTCTAGGTGCGCTAAGTAGAGGCATGCCTCCTGGCCAGGTATCCATTTTAGGAACATCTAATTGATGTGTCAGGACTCCTAAAGGGGCCAGCCATTTGCAGTGTTAGTTATATATAGTTGGTGGATCTTCTGGCTTAGAGCTAAGCAATTTAACATCCCATGCACAAGAGTAGGGGTTCTTTTGGAAGCTACTTCTTCCCTAATTAACACTCGAGTCACTTCTTCAGTATGGAGTCCAGTTGTGATGGCCATGAGTGCCTGAGAATTCCAAAACTCAGAAGCCCCAAAACAAGAAGAGCCTCCATAGTGGACCATCGGCCATTGAAACGCACCTCTTCTATCTCATATAGAATCAACACTCCAACTCCAGCAGACATGGAGCGCTCGAGTTCGGTCAGCTCCTTGTCTTCCTCAGCTCGGAACATGATTCTGTCTAGGAAAAAAAGCAGTTCTTATAATTTGGCTGGAAAGATAAAGTCCAGAATCATGACTCCAATCTTTGGACAATCTGCCTCCTCAGACACTCCCCCATCCAGTCCGTGCTCCATTAATTCCCAATTTTCCAGTTTGGACCTCGAGCCATCCAGCCCAGTCACTCCCCGTGTTTTTTCCCCGCTGCCACTCCGTCTACTACACAATGTCGAAAAATTATCGATGCAAGAACCAGCCCATGCAATATTCGAGATTCCGGAAATCTTGGATATCATTCTACGCTACGTGGGGCATGACGACTGTGAAAAGATACCTACCGAGCTGACTCCTGCTCGTCGAGCACCCATGTCGCTTAAGCATGCCGTTTTAATTCATGGAGAGTCCAAGGGAGCTCAAATCTGGACCCGGTCTCTTTCCAATTCATCGCAGGTCTCCGGAACATCTCCAAGGCGTAACCTCTACAACTGTTTGTTGGTCAACAGACTCTGGTATAGTCTTACTTCAACACAGCTACGGGAGAATGTATTCTTTGATAATGATTTGATGTTCACTAGCTACCAAGAACAATCTTGTCGCCAAGGTGCAATTTCTAGACCACAATCCCTAGTTCTTCATAAATTGAAATCAACAACCCAGCTGCAGCTAGACAACTTGGCTTTAACCATTGATGGCACACAATTGAAGTGGTTAGAACTTTACATATGCCCCAAATTGCTGCCACCACTCTCGCTATTCACCCCCACTTTGCAAAAACTCGTGCTACCAGGATCCAAAACGTTGGATGATAATTTTCTCGCCGCTGTGGCACCCCTTGTTAGCCAGCTAATTCATCTGGATATCCGTGCGTGTGAACAAGTCACCGATGCAGGACTGTATGCTATTGGAACTCATTGTCCTCTACTTGAGAGTCTAAATTGTGGTAGACATACCAAAGGCCATCTGATCACAGACGCATCCATCTCACATATCATCCATAACAGTAATCTCAAGACTTTAGGGGTGGCAGGGTGTGGGGTTTCTGACAAGCTGGTCTGGGATCTTGCTCTACACAGAGGTGACCAATTGGAAAGACTCAGTGTGAACTACTGTTGGAAATTGACCGATTCTGGCCTGTGTCATGCGATGAAAATGGACCAGTTCAGGAAACTGGCTGTTTTAGAAATCCGCAAGGTGCCAGGATTACGGTCGGTGGCTCCAATTGTTGAGTTCAAAAAAAGACAACTGAGACGCAAAATCAGTGTTCTTGTGGAAGCGTGCGAAGAGCTAGAGGCTCGGCTGAAAGAGGCCGAACAAGCTTTGGACCTTGAGATAAGTGCCCGCATTTTCCAGGACATCCGTGATTGGCTAGACGGGGACCAAGACGCCTTAGAACAAATGGAGGAAGAAAACCTCCAGGCATTTGTACAACGCAGAAGAATGATTTCTGTATGAAGCATGTTTATAATAGTAGCATTGAAGCCCAATTAATTAATCAATTAATAATAATAGTTAGAATAGTAGTAGATTGTCTAAGCAGAAAAGATCTTGAAAACAGTATTATAAAAGGCCTTCTCTAAGCTTCGCAATAGGCTCTGTAGGAAGTGAATGGGGTGTCTTTTGACTCGCTCACCAACTCAACTGGAGTCTCAGGAGCAATGAAGAAAATGTTACCTGTGGAAGCATTCAAAGAGTCGGTGGAACCAGCCAACTGGATCTTACCTGAACCCTCGGTAACAATCAAGATCGATGGACCTTTCAAGCCTTCAAATTTCTCAACACCTTCCACGTCGTCGAAAGAGGTTTGTAACACAGAGAATTCATCAATTGGAGGGTCATACAAGTTCAATTGTGCAACACCAGTTCCTCTTGGGAATGGAGCAGGCTTCAACTTTTGTTCCTCAACAGGGTTGAAGGAATATGTAAGACAATCGACCAAAACCTTAACATCCTTGAATTTTGGAGTGAATCCAGCACGGATGACGTTATCGGAAGCAGCCATACACTCCATGATATCTCCAGAGATGTAAGCGTGAGGATCCTTGGCTTCCAAGAACATGGCCTCCCCAGTCTTCAAGTTACAATGGTTGAGCATCAAACAACCACAGAAAAGACCAATATCATTTGGAAATTGAGCGTCCAATCTTTGGATTAAATCAGCCAAAGTTTCGCCAAAGAGCGCAGGGTCCGACTTGGTTTTGGCGACAATCTTGGCAGCCAAAGGCTCGAATTTTTCTTCTGGACTGTTCATAACCTGACTGAAAACACTTTGCAACAACTTCTTTTTGGCACTAACATCAGACACTGGGTTGACAACGATTCCCTGATGGAACTCTTCAGCAACCTTGGATCCCACCAACTCCATGAATTCAGGCACTTTTTGCAACAATTCGTCGATCTCAGCAAGAGGCTTGAATCCACAAAAAGCTTCAAAGTCAGTGATTGCAATGGCCATTTCTGGCTTGTGGTTATCATCTGGATAATGTTTAGGATCGGTGGCATGTAATTGTTTGGCTAAAGCCTTATCAGGATGGGCTTGAATGGACAAAACTTTTCTGATGGAAAGGACTTTGAACAAGAATGGAATTCCTTCTTTATCTCCGTACTTGGTAATGATTTCTTGCCCGAGCATCTTAACAGGATCTTCCTTGATGGCAGCACGAAGATGCTTTCCTTCACCATCAGCTAGAACTGTAGGAACAGAA
This sequence comes from Ogataea mattraensis, assembly GCA_030564055.1. Classification (NCBI taxonomy): domain Eukaryota; kingdom Fungi; phylum Ascomycota; class Pichiomycetes; order Pichiales; family Pichiaceae; genus Ogataea; species Ogataea mattraensis. The sequence goes on along the minus strand of JAJMLE010000009.1, from coordinate 410,336 downwards.
GGATGGGTACCCATCCATAACTCTGCATATGGTTTTTCCTCATCGATCGAAAAGTTTTCTGAGTCGTTGAGCTTGGCAAATCTGGCCACTGCAGAGGTTGAACCTAGTTTTCCCCAGTCGTAATTTTGTGCTCCTGTTCCTTGTTAGTAAAGCTGGGCCTATTTCTGCTCATGTATCGCAGTGCTTACCTCCAATCACTCTAAACAATTTATCACTCATGATTGTTCTGATATCAATAATCCGCTTTGGTGAAGTGCCCTGGAAGACTATCCAAAAACTATTAATCCCAAGTGTATATCAAGAGAAAGACACCTCATTCAAAAACATTCTGACGTTTCCATTAAAATAGTGCAGCTAGCAAAAACGTTTCTGGGCAGAAAGATTAGCGGTGCACGGGTGTCGATCATGTTATGCATTAACACGCAGAACCAAAAGTTTTTCCGTTCACGTCTGATTGTTAAAGGACCGGCTGTGATTGGGAGCAGGTGTGGATGACATAATCGCAGAGATTGAGCTGTAGGAAGGGACCAAGGAAATTACCGAACGTGCTGGGGAGTTGACTGTTGAGATAAATTCTGTTTCTAAAAGTGGATCTTTTTCGCTAGCTTGGTAAGACGGAAGGGTTTGCTGGTCAAGTTGTTGGTCGAGTTCTGGTTCAGGTTCGACTTCTTCGCCAGAATCATCAACCTCCACCACATGTAATTCTTGTAATTCTTCCACGGGACCGGTTTCGTCGTGCCGGTTATAAAAAAAAATTGGTAATTTGGACCGTATTTCTGAACTATGGGAGTCTGGGTTAATCACGGAGATTCTCACTATGAGAAGGTGTCTGACCTTGAGTATGTCGTCTGCAAGACTAAGGTCACACAAAAAACTGGGCACTTTTTCTGGTAGTCGGATTCGTGCTTCTAAAGACCATACGTCCTGATCGAGTTCCTGTGCCGGAAATGGAGGTAGATCGCATTTGTACACTGTATTTTGGATTTCATCGATGGAACCGTTTGGAGATTTAATCTCGATTGATTGTAAAATCGACATTCGGATCGGACCCAATCGCAGCTTTTTGATCAATGGGATGAACAGTAATTGAACGCGGATAATCTCATGGAGAGACACTGCTTTGTGCACCAACTTGACTTTGTATTGAATTTTGTCGGGCCAAATCTTGGTCATGCTACAATCTTCGGTCAAGATGCTTGCTCCTTCCTCAGGGATTCTAACAACTTCAATTGGTTTTTCGCACCTGGCAATCATGCGCGAGCTTCGAACAGGCTCTAACTTGCCTTCCAGCTTGTATCTGAGTTGCATTTCTGGGTGGTGAAAGGACTCGCAAATCGATCCTGGTAACACTATTTTGAAAGGAAAGGCGTATTTTCCCCGCTCCAATTTGAAGGTGCCGCCATTTTTGCCAGGAAATGGCGTTCCCCCAGAATAATTGCTATCAAGCTTCATTAAACCATTATTTTGCCGGGAATTGGAACTTTCAAATAGTTCTCCCAGTCGATTCGACATCCGATGCAAATCCAAATGATGATATAATCTGACCTGATCTGGATTACAAATCGTGATTCCATCTGGAGAGCATAAGACGTTATCCCATTCGCATTTAAGTACACATGCCTGTGTAGCTATGGTATCAACTGCCAATACATAAACACCAGTCAGAACCACCGATATCCGTTCTAACAAGATAGATTCCTCCAAGAAAACACATGCCTGTCCACTGAGCACAACAGGTCCAGCTTCAAGAGGTTCACCAACCACCAAGATCGGCTCATTATCAAGAATGATGTCAAACCGACTAGATGAATGTGGGGTAAAATGCATAAATTTCAACATGACTAGCGACAAACAACAGGAAATCAAACACCAAAGTCCATCAGGACGCTTTCCAAAGCTAAACGAGTTGTTTGGAATAGCAAATAACAATAGCTTAAAAAATATAAACGGGGTTGTGTCAGCAGCCTGTTTGATACAAAAAAAGGTTATTTAAATTAGGGACGACACCGGCTGCACAGCCAGAAGAAGGGGTTTGATCTGGACCGAGTCATACGATAAAGCAGGCCGAGGCAGTAGGAGCATCCTGCTCAGGCAGAAGAGAACTAAGGCAGACGGCTAGGTCACACAAGCGGCTGTGCAGTCATTCTAGACACATCAGCCCATCGTCTCGCACCAAATTTCCAATATGTCCTCCCCACACCACCCTCGAAATCTCTCCGGCTTCCTTTTTTTCTTGTTATTTTTACTTTTTCTCTGGTGTCCCGTTTCGGACGCTCGTGCAGACTTTTCGAGCAGCACCCACTACCCGATCCGGTCCTGGTTCGCTAGTTAAATTTAGAAGAAACCCTGAAACAGCTGTACAGCTTCGTAAATCTCCCAAAGTACAGTTGCTCATCACATAACCAACTACATTCTGCTTGTCCACGCAGCACGGTCATTCGTCGATTCTCAGCAGCAACCCCCGTCTTTGTACCTGGGTCGAATTTCAACAAGCATTGTTTGCAAACAATAGACAGGTAGAATTACACTTGGTGAAAAAAATATAAACACACATTTCCCAAATCCTCTTTGTTTGATTTTTCGGTCTCTATTTTCTTTCTCTTGCTGTCTTGCTGGTGTTTGTATTTCCACTATGATCAGCTCTGAACTTCCATCCTTGAAAGAGGACAACCTGTTGGAGGTGCCCATGACCCCAAATACAAATCCAAACAACGTTCGTTCTAGCCCGTCGCCGGTGTTTCAGAGATCACCAGGAGGTCTTGGAATCAAATTCTCCAAAAGACCCAGCGACACCGTTCTTTCCACTATCAGTAACAGGGCCTCTTCTTCATCTTCGGTCTCCACCATAGCACCACCGCAAGGATCTCCAGACCTCTCAAGACCTCTTTCCACTGGAACAACAGACGGTCCCGACGCCCCTGCTGGATCCCGTGGCTCAACAGGCTCTACTGGCTCAACGGGATCCTCAGGATTCTCAGCCTCGAATGGTTCAAATGGTTCAAACTCAAGACTTTCCTCCATGACTAGCATCTCTTCCAATGATATGGCCAAAATCCACACGTTTCAAACTCCTCTGCCTCAAAGTAGACCACCCCTCCCTTCAGCATGTCCCTCCCAGCAGTCACTTCAGAGTCTTCAGAGCCTGTCTGTCAGAATGAAAACACTTTCGAAACTGGAAAAAACAAAACTTTACGAACAAATGGACAACGATGACGACATTCCAATGGATTCAAGCATGTTCAACGTGCCTTTGGCTCTCAGCTCAACAGCCTCACTCCTGGATAATTCCCGTCCTGAACGATCGTCCAGTATGTTAAGAAAGGCATGGACTGTCGAAGCCTCAGCAATGGCCCCCAGCCCTTTGCCAGGTGCCTTGGGATCTGAGTCTTTCACTCACGTGTCAAACCCTGCATTTTCAAAACATAACTCCTACAATAATTTATCGCCCGTGGCTAAAGAAATCACCAACTTTTACGAATTCTCAATCCACAACCATCTGGAACACGAGTTTGATAGAAGATCCAAGATTCTGCACAAGTTTCCATCCCAACAAAACTTGCTCAGAGACTCTACTCAGCAACTGGAAGATTTGAAATTGGTGTCTTCTGAAAAAATGGACAACCTGTCAATGACTAGGCCTTCATGGCTTCCGCCAAAAAATAAACATGAATCGCTCAAGCATGAAAAAGAGTATAAAAGAATTCTCGAATCTTATGGTAAAAATCAACGAAAGGAAAGCTTCAAGAGGGAACAGCGAGAACGGGACAGAATGATTGGAGACGCTCGACTAGTTTATCTCTCCACCAAACCAAAACTAAGTGCATCGAACCTCGCAGAAATTTGCAAACTTATGTGGAGATCCACTATTGAACCAAATCAAAGGGTTGCAGTTTTCGTGAAAGTGCTGGAATATCATAGATTAGACACGCAGGTTCCTGTTTTGAAGAACACCAGACAGAATTTGGATCTGGATTCATTTATCAACTCACATCCGGATTTGTACAAGAGCCCTAAACTCATCATGTCGCTAACAAACTTGTTGAAGATCACAGCTAGTCAGGCGACCTGGAAACTCAATAGTTATCATATTTGCATGGCGTTGTTGGCCAATAAGTTCAACACCACACTCGCACTCAACACATTGTACTATTTGAATCAGTACCTTGTGACTGACGACTTCATATCAAAGTTTAACGCCAACGTCAAGACCAACAGTTATATGAAATCGGCTTTGAAGAATTTCAAAGATGAGCACAACCTAATCACTTTTGGTTCATTCACCAAAGTGCTGAATCATTTTTCCAATGACATAGTATTCAAACTTATTTCCTTGCTGATGGTTTATGGGGACTACAAGCTGTTATATTCTGTGATGCTTACTGTCCTTCTCCATAACCATTTCGGCTGGAACAACTTGCAATTGGTCCTTCACAGTACCAGTGACCGACTCATTAGGATTGACGACGAGGAACTGTTTTGGAGCAAAGTTTATACGCATTACAAGAAGCTATGATGTATAGTTTGTAATTTTATAGATAGACCGGTTGTCACAAGACAACATGGTTCTGCTTTTGCAAAGAAAACTATAATTGCACAGCCTTGCACAAATGCAGGAGAAAAAAAAAAGTTTTGAAAAACACTTTTAAAGGTGAAAAGTTTTGGGTTAGTGGTAGATACATGAATCAGGCCAGAACAAATGTTTTCACGATGGTGTGGATGTTGTTTGAGACACTCTCGAGCGATTCAAAGGTCTAGTAGGTCTGTGGTTAATTTGGGTGCCCAGCCAACTTTTCAAAGACGAGGTGTAGTATTTGTTAAAACCAGAAGAGAGACCAAACCCAGGAAGCAGAAGTCTACAAGTTATGAAGGTTTATTGTCGACCCAAATCAAGTTTTTGGAGCAGTTTACTAAGAAAGTGGAGAATATTGCGAAGAAACAGGCTGATAAGGCAGCAGAGTCACAAGTGAAGAAAGAACTAGCAGTTGATGAAGATGATTCTGAACTGACGGATGAAGACGCCGATGAGCTTTTTGAGGCCTTGATGTTGGAACAAAAGCCCAAACAAGACAATAATTTGCAATTGCGGTCAGGTGAAACACAGATTGTGGATGGAGTTACTAGTTTATTTCCACAAGTTCGACCGTACGTGGTGCTTCCAACAACAATTGTTAAGAAACTGGACGAGAATGCTACCAAACATATTGCAACACAAGAAACACAAGATTGGGTTCCAGTGGTTGATAGGTTATACACGACTACTGGGTTTGAGAAGTGTTCTGAATTTGACATTCACTGCTTGATCAAGACAATTCCCAAGTCTCAAAGACCGTTTGTGATATCCAGGATTCACGAGATGGCTGTGAAAGCTAAAAGACTCACTAATGTGCACCTGTATAACGACATTATGAGCTCATACAATTTGATCAAAGTTGGTGAAACTGTTCCAATCCTTGAGGGTCTGTTTCAGGAAATGAAGAAGAAAGATATCGAACCCAACATCACCACCTACAGCATAATGATCAATCTCTACAGTAAGACGAAGAACCTTGATATGGTGAAAAAATATGTTGATATGATTTATCAGGCGGGCCAGAAGCCAACAATGGTTGTTTATACTACTGTTTTGCAACTTTATGTTCGTCTAAACCATTATGAGAAGGCCCTGGAGACTTTCGACACTATGAAATTTCTGTCATTAGAAACTTCACCCTCTGCAAAGACCTATTCTTCAGTCATTCTTCTTGACGTGCTTAATAACAATATTGAGCATGCTTTGAGTTTGCATGAGGAGATGACAAAGAAAGATATCACTCCCGAGCCACAAGCTTTGTTGGCGTTGGCCAAAGGTTGTTCTACTAGAAGCAATTTGATTGAACAGGGTTGGTTTTTCATCATCGAATACTATTCGAAAGACTATCCAATGGAATCCAAAGTGATTGAAATGATGATGTGTTTGGCTTCCAAGGACTCCGATTTGAATTTGGTCAGAGCATTGTATCTCAGTATATTTGATGCGAAAACCAAATCTAACATTCAACTGACCCCTGCAGGGCCAGTGGCATTGAAATATCTTTTCAATGCATATTCGAATTTTGATCCTGCCAAAGTTCCTATGAGTAGATTGAATGAGAAAATCAGGGCCATTACTTATCGAAGTCTCGAGCTTTGCGATTTTGATTTTCATTCAGAGGCCCCTCCATTTCTGCCAACACTGAGTTTGATGGATGAAAAACTCGTCTATAACGAATGTGAAGCAATCTTCAATTACCATCTACTCAAGTTCCCCAAGATCATATCAAAAGAAGTCTTGGAAAGTTACATTTATGCTACTGCATTTAAAGGGCCTGATCTGCAATCTTTTGAAAAAATCTGGAATAAATACACTTTTTTTGATGGTGAAGGAACTACCGTCGAGGAGCCTACCATAGAACAGGAACTAGAACAATCGCACGAAACTCAACCAGTTGCCAAGCTTCAAAGCGAATCTATCAACCTCAAATATCCTAGAGACGACCGTCTTTATATTGGTTGCATGCATGCAGCCAGACGGTTTAAAAACGTTAAATTTGCACAGAAAATCTGGTCTGAAAGAGGCCGTTATCGAAAGACGGTTGATTTCCAGAAATTGAAGCCTTGGCAACAAGACGAGCAAGATTTCAAGTTTGCAAGAGCAATATTGTCTTGTTTTGTTGAGACTGGAAACGTCATTGATGGGTATCAGCTTGTCCTTAGCTCCCAAAATAGATTTGCATGGACATCATATCATTTGAAGTCCTTGATGGCATTGGCAGAAACAATGGGCTTTGCAGATGTTAAAAATGAGTTAGTAAAAGTGATCAAAAAGACCAACAAACAATTGAGACGACGCTGAATCGATTTCTTGTATATAGCACAAAAATTGGATACTTCATATTTCCTCTGCTTCTGTTTGGTACAATGTATCCAAGAAACAACCAATTAGTTTGTCTGCCACCGATCCGGTTTGGAGACTGTTGGCAACACCGTATAATTGAGCAGTTTCTGACTCTTTCTGCTTTGTCTCCTTCTTTTTTTCTTCCATCATTTTGGCAACCTCGATTTTCAAATCCTCTAACAACTTATCAATAGCCGGAACGGTGAGTTTGGTCACTGCCAAGTGAAGGGCTGGAGGGTATTGTAATGCACTCAAATGCCATCCTTTTTCTCCTAGTTTATCACCCAGTTTGTGAACATCCATCAAATCCGACTTGAAAGCAACAACAGAAAGTAGCGGATCACCGATAACTTGCAACTCAGGAATCTCTTCTTGGATGGTTTGTTTCATTCTTCTGGCAGTTAAAATGATATCTTGACAAGATTTTGTGTACCCGTCTTCTCCCATGTAAACCATAGTAGCCCAAGCACCAACACTAAGAGCACCTGGTCTTGATCCAGCCAAAGTAGGAGACCCGTATAATCCACCACTCCATTCAGTGGTGATGAAATATTGATACTTTCTGTAATCTTTGGATCTGTACATGATGATGGAAGAACCTTTAGGAGCAAATCCGTACTTGTGAGTATCACAACTTATTGAAGTAACACCATCGAGTCTAAAATCAAATGGGGCCAGCATTTCGTCAAATGCTTTTTCATAGTACGAAATCACGAAAGATCCCAAACAACAGTCAACGTGCAATGGGATGTTGTGTTTCACGGCCAACTTCGATAGACCTTCGATATCATCAACGATTCCATGAGGAAAATTAGGGGCAGATCCAATGAGAAGACAGGTATTTCTGTTGATTAATCTCTTCACCTGTTTCAAATTTCCAACATAATTGTCGTCCAGATCCACCAATAAAAGTTTCATCTTGAAGTATTCTGCAGCCTTAAAAATGGCAGCATGAACAGTTCTTGGAGCAATGATCTCAAACGTAGACAGACATTTTTCAGCCTTGGCTTTTTCCCGTGCGGCCAAACAAGCAAGCAATAAGGATTCTGTACCACCACTTGTGGTGGTTCCACAACCGGATTCAGGAGCGTTGAACAATCTCAACACCATAGACACCAATTCACTCTCCATCTGTCTGACCCCAGGAAATGCGTCTGGATGCAATTGGTTAGCAACCACAAACTTCTGGTAGGCCTTTGCTTGCAACATCGTAAGCTCGTCTCCACCATGGTAAACTGCTCCAGAAAGCCTGCCTCCTTTCCAATTCGCAGCATCTAAAGAGTTCAGTTCCTCAAGTTTCTCCAACACCTCTTTATCCGTAAGACCGTATTCAGGAACTCGATCGTACGAAACTGAACTCTTGATAATGAGCGACTTTTCCAAAGAAACCTTGGCAACCTTGACTTCATCATTCACCTTACGAGATAGTGAAGGTAATCTTAGCAATGTTTTATAGAAACGTTTGACTGTTGATCGATACCACATTTTTGTTGCACCACATAGTCCAAAGGCATAGACTGTTCTTAAAACCCCTGAAGTCCAATCCAATACAAACCCCAGAATGATTGCGTCTCTTAAGATCTCCCATAATGATTTTGTCTGGATATATTTAAAGAAACATAAAGTGAGTTCGGATAGGTTATCCAATCCCTGATCTGATAATTCTTTCAATGATGGCATGTTGAACTTTGAAATAATCCAGTGTTCTACGTTTCAAGTGGAAATAGATTTAATGAAGGGTTCAGATTCAAAAAACCGAGCTGTATCACCGAAAACAGTTCCGTGACCTTCCGAAGGTGCCGGAGCAATCGTGCCTATACTTTCTGGAAACTTTGCAACGAATGTCTCTGATAATGAGATTCCGTGTATACAATCTGCTGATAATTAATCCAAACAGTCAATTTCCCGAATTCAAGGAACTTAATGTCTGGCTGCTTATCGGACTGGCCTGCTTAGTAATCTGGAGCTCTTTGGAATGTTGCTAATTTGGGTGGATTGGCAAAGTCAAAACCCACCAAACTATTCAATTCAACAAGTGTGTCGATATTTCTGAAATTGAGCAGTCAATAGCAGAAGCCTAGGTACTTATAGCGCAAAGACACGGAAACAGGATGCAAACAGGGGGAGGTGAGATTTATTTTCGTTATCTTTCCCGACTATTTCCCTATAGCTGCTGAAGCCGTAGCGTCGCGTCGATCGGCGGAAGAAAGGCAGCCAGGGCTCAGCATGAGGAAGGGACAAAAAAATACCGGAGAGGAATCGGTGGAGAGATCTTGTTGTCGAGAAAGGGCACATTTGAGTCTCCCAGATACAAGAATAGGTGTATTTTTCCATGGTAGACGCGGTCAAAAAAAGACCTCTTCAAGAATTTTTGAAAGAATCTCCTGATGATGATTCGAAAAAACAGGATTCTAATAGTTTGTATCGGGCAGCTTGTAAAAGATGTCGCAAGAAGAAGATTAAATGCACTCCTGATTTTCCCAAATGTGCTGGGTGTTTAAAGGCCGATGCTGAATGTGTGTCTTTGGATCCACTTACTGGAAGAGAAATAGCCCGCTCGTACGTGGTGAGTTTGGAGACCAGAATCGAACAGCTAGAGTCCAAACTTCGAAGCATTGAAAGTTCGACAAACGAGTCGTACAGAACAAGTCCCGAGATCATTTCGCCTGCAGACACACAAACCCCAACTTCTATTATTATCGACAAGGTTCAGAGTTCAACCACGGACTCGGGATCTAAAGCCCCATCTTCGTTTCTGGGAGCATCTTCAGGCATCTCGTTTTCGAAATTAATGCTGACAGCGGTACAATTTAAAGGTTCTGAAATGTCTTCCAATGGCCGTTTATCCCAATCTCCATCACGCGGGAACAACTTACAACCAAAGCAATCCATAATTGACCCTTCAGTTTTAAAAAAAACAGCAGAAACTTATCGAATCGCTCTTCTGCCTCCAAAACAACAGGCATTGAATTTATTGTCTGTTTATTTTGCTCAGTCCAACTCCCAATTACCCATCTTCCATAGAGAAGAATTTCTCAGAAAATATTTCCAACCGATCTACGGAGATGTTCCTGGAAACGTTTCGTTTGCCTCAACTTATACTTCCCTCAATAGAGCTGCTCTCATACATATTGCAGAAGAAGATACCTGGTACTATCAATATAAGAAGATTCTAGATTCTGAAATCGAGAAAGATAAGGTTGCAGACCCTCTGAAAGTTGCCAGCCTTATTGAGTGTCCAACAAGATTTCAGATTCCCCTTTATTTCATGAATATGATATTTTCTATTGCATCCTCGGCCTCTCTTCTCCAATATCCAAAAAATACCTCGGACGACTTCAAAAACACTGCCTTAGCATATATTGACTCCGTTTATGGATCACCAGACAGATTGGAATCGCTCCAAGGAGTGTTGTGTTTGGCCCTATATTCATTGATGAGACCGGCAGTCCCAGGTGTCTGGTACATTCTGGGTTCTTTATTAAGACTATGTGTTGACCTCGGTCTTCATTTTGAAAATGATCGTGAGTCATATGATGCTTTCACGTTGGATTTACGAAGACGATTGTTCTGGTGCTGTTACTCCTTAGATAGACAAGTCTGTTTCTATCTTGGTAGGCCGTTTGGAATTCCTGAAGAGAGCTGTCATGTTCCATTCCCTAGCGAATTGGATGATGCTTTGATCACCAGGGATGATAATTCCATTCGTGACTACTCAACAAGAGCCAGCACCATGCCAACTTACAAAGCCGTGTCTCTTGCCATTTTCAAGATTCGACAACTACAATCCGAGGTGCAGAGCATATTATACGACAAAAGAGAGCTCCCAAGACGTTTTGAGACTTTGCATGATTGGTATAGAGACGTATCAAACAGACTGGAATTCTGGAAAGCTAATGCACCAAAGACCCCGCGGAAAATGAACTGCGATTTCATCTTCGAGTTCTTCACTTTAAACTACAGTCACACTAAAGTGATATTGAATGGTCTTTCTCCTCGAAATTATACCTTGACCCTGGAGAACTATTTCAATGTTCTGGAGGCGTCCAAAGACATTATCTTCTCATATTATGAGCTTTATCAAAGCAAGGTGGTAAACTACACCTGGGCAGCCACACATAACCTGTTCATGGCAGGATCATCTTATTTGTATTCTATTTTCAACTGCACAGAAGCTCGTGAAAGAACCTCTTTGGCCGACGTCCAAACCGCAGCCTTGTATTGCAATATTGTTTTATCGGGATTGGCAGGAAAATGTGATGCTGCAAGCCATTGCAAAGATATTTTTGAAATCCTCACGGCCGCAGTCATAAAGATGAGATACACAGATAACATTGTCAATTCCATTGACTTCAACAAACCCATTCCGTCTCCAGATCTGATTGAGAAATTCCAGCCAGGAAGACACATGAGTGAGAACCTAAAAAACTTGGTCAATACGTTACCCAACTCGTTGCAGGAACACGAGCGCGCACACTCGACTCGCCAAATGGACTCTTTACAAAAAGAAATGAACGGCGAAATGTTTCCTTTTGAATGGTCCACAAACGAATCTGACCTCACCAAATTCTTTGAGCAAGTGAACAAAATTGAATCTCCAGTCCAATCCAGCAGATCTTCCAGTGATGGCCTCTCGCCCGCCCGATACCAGCACATGGGCCATTCGTCTGAATTCTCATCATTCGCCATCCCCGAACATCCAAATCCAACTTCACCTCTCCAACAATTAAAACCCTTGCATAACATGAAGTATGACCAAGATGTCGATAAAAAGCTTTCAAAGGAAGGCCAGAAGATATACAAGATGATTTTCCAAGTGCCTACGGAAAGTATCTGGGACCAATTTTTCGCAGGTCCGTTCTCCTCTGATGAATGATTCAAACTGCTTCCATTCGAAGTAATGTTTTTAATCTATTCAACACAACACTTGCGTCCTGGACCTCGTACAATTCGAGTCCAATCACGTTATTAGGGTTTCCGCTCACCATTACTTCCAAATTGACCACTGTTCCTGGACATAAATTGATGTTGTTCAATGGTAGACCTGACACAATGTGGTTCATATCAACGCGGACAAATTGTATCTTGTCGTTGTCTTTGTCTGCAATTGGTGGAACAATACTTTCAACCGTAAGAAACCCACTCACTCGGTCATACTCAACCACCTGGACAATCAACCGCAGATACGACGGGTGAGCCTCGTCACTTCTCACGTGATCCAGTTTTCTCAAGTCGACCAGTAACTTGCCCATCCGCAAGAAAACAAAGCCAACTGATGAGACATTTTCTTGTTCTTTCTATAATTGTTTTCTTTTTCAAATTTTTTTAGACTACAGTCGCGGGGGGGAAAAAAAATAAGGCCTGCACAGCCTTGAACTGGGCATGTCTACGTTTTAAACCCAGATTGTGTCCGCCTTGTACTATTTATAATTTGGTGCTCCATTTATCCTGCTAATAAGAAGTACATATCATATGAATGATGACCTGCGTTGTTGGTGAAACTGCGTTGGAATGGTGAAAAGCGTCTAGAACTTCACTCTGGTCTTTCTTGATCTGTTCTTCAACAAAATCTTTTGCGCAGGCATTTCTTGCTCGCTCTCGTCTTCGGAGGAAACCTCCATATCTTCGTCCTGGGAAACTTCCATTTCGTCCTCGTCTTGTTCTTGTTCTCTCAACTCCTTGGCAGCAGCCTTTTCGGCCTTGATTCTCAACTCCACCTCTCTCATCTTCAATAACTCTGGATTGTCCTCCACCAATTTCTTGTCGGAAGCAAGCTGTCTTTCCTTGTTGCCCTTCATTCTGTTCTTGTAGAATGCTCTTTCTCTCTTCTGTCTGATCTCCTCGATTCTGGCCATGGCCTTCAGCGTCGTGGCCACAAGATCTCTATTGTATCTCACAGGCACATTTCTTCTGCTTGCAAATGTCAATGTCGAATCAACAGCCAGCTCTTTTCCAGCAGCCTTTCTGAACGCTTTAGTCCATCTCAACTTTCTAGGGTTTCTCTTCTGCTTGAACGCTTTGTGGCACTTGGACCGACAAAATCTGAACTCTTTGGCATCGTTTCTAACAAACATAATCCCGTGACCAGGATACACTGGCGAAGAGCAAAAATGGCATGCATACACTCTCATGTTTTTGCGCTAATGGGTGTCCTTGATATGTCTATCCAATGTACGTATTACACTGAAAAAAAAAAAAAAAAAATTTTATAAATCTGAAAAAGTTTATCACCTGCAGAAGTTGAGTCACGTGATGTAAAGCGTCGACCGACGCGCGACGCCGGCTGGGTTCTCTTTTTTCCACAAATTTTCTAAAATCATAGTCAGCCCGACATACTCCATGATAGACACTGTTCAGCAAGCAAACACAACAAAACAAATGTCCGGCATCCAAAACATCTCGATACCGACACTTCCTGTTCCGGGTGAAGAGTCTAGTAACGACACTGCACGTATCCCGATGCAGCAACAGTACCAACAGCAGCGCACGGTGAGTGCAACCGAGAAGTATTTTGACCAGATGTCCGAGTACATGTCGCAGCATCCAGTGATAAGCTCTGTGGGAGCCTTTGCTGCTGCATATGTTGCTGCTGGAATGTATAAGCGTTTCAGTTCTGGAGGTGGTATGAAGTATTTTAAAGGTGGGTTTGACCCAAAAATGAATGCTAAGGAGGCTCTCAAGATTCTCGAACTAAAAGAAAGTACGTTGACCAAGGCAAAACTTAAGGAGAACCACAGACGGATCATGTTGCTAAACCATCCAGATAAGGGTGGTTCGCCATTTTTGGCCACCAAGATCAACGAGGCCAAGGATTTCTTGGAGAAAAGAGGCATTAATAAATAAGTCAATAAATATGTATATAGATCCGGCATAATCGTGCTGCGCAATCATGTCACCAAAATTTCCAGAATGGACGGGACTCTGGTCGAGTAGCTTGTTCTTTAATCTGGTTGAGTTCCAGCTGTCGTTGGGCCAGATCCAAGGCTCTATAAAGAGTTTCTTCTTCCTTTTGTTGCAGATGTTCTGCTTGGACCACATGTTTAACACCAAATCGGTCTTTAATAAATTCATTATTTGTGTCCGTGTTTCCCATCCGATGATCTATTTCATTTTGCTCATACACAATCGAAGGCAGTGGTTTCTGTGGAATCGGTTTGTTTTTTTCGTAATGGTACAAGTCATGGAAATCTTCCTCGGAAAGCCCGCCAAATACAATTTCCTTGGCCCTTAATTGCAGTCGACGGAACGGGGAAAAGATGTTATTATGATCATTCCATTTCATGAAAAAAACCCCAAAAACAAGCACTCCCCAGATGAAAGTCTTGCCTACCAAATTAGCTCCCCTAGTGAAAGAAGAGGTGTGATTCACTCTCCGTAGCACTTTGTATCGTCCTGGATAAAGTTCAGAGGGAGGTCTTGGGAAATATTGCAGTTTTTTCATTTCGATCCGGATTTTCTCGTAATCATTGATATCTTGGGCCACTTTTCCAGTGTTTTGCTTCAACTTCCCTGCAACGTCAAACTCGCTGGGATATCCTCTCGCTGGTCTCAAATCCTCTGGATCGTACGGATTATATGGGGCTTTCGGCTGAACCCACCCCTGTGGATTAGGCCTCCGTTCAAGAGAATCCAGCTCCTTCATCTTGTGAACCCCTTGTATATTCTTTCTTCCTGTCTTCAATCCTTAACTTATGCTTGTTAGCTTTTTACCCCATTTTTTGGTCTGAGGTGGTCCAGTCCGCGAGGCCAAACAAGTTTTGGGGCTGTGCTCGTACATCTGGCAAGAGGTAGAAAAATTCTATTTTGGGTTTGCAATGTGTTGGTGTTTGTTGGTCAACAAGAGCAGCAAAATGGGGGTTTCTGCTGTTTTGAAGTTCTTTTCGCTGGAAACACTGGACACGCGGCTGTTTCCACCAGAAAATGCAAAGAAAAAACTGGAAATTGTCAACAGGACGCCGGCATCAAGGTGGGAAACAGCTGAGTTCCGATTCTATATGTTGGCGTTCGCCGTGGTTGTTCCATTGATGTACAAGACCGCCATGGACGCCAGTAATGAAACAAACCCCAATTATTACAGATATGAACGATTGTTGAGTCAAGGATGGTTATTCGGTAGAAAAGTGGACAATTCCGACAGTCAATATCGCTTTTTCAGAGACAACCTGCCCCTTTTGGTTGGTTTGATGGGCATTCATTTGTTGGTCAAGAAAAGTATTTTGAAATTGGGAGTTAAAAATATTACCTTCGACTGGGCCTTTGGTCTGTTGTTCCTTTTCGGAGCCCATGGATTCAATTGTCTACGTATCTTGTTCCATGTGACTGTCATGTTCTTAATTGGCAGGCTTCCCAATAGAAAAGTAAGTGTGTTTCTCCTGTGGACTTATGGAATTGGAACCTTGTTCTTGAACGATAGATATCGGGGTTTACGATTTGCACAGCTATCTTCTGGTCTTGCTTTTATGGATTCGTTCAAAGGTATCATCGAGAGATGGGACGTTTTCTTCAATTTCACGCTTCTGCGTCTTTTGAGTTTCAATCTGGATTACTGGAAGAAGAAAGAAAGTAACCAACCAGAGCAGAAGTCAGATTCCCAAAAGATGGAAGGCAAATCAGACAAACCTCGAATCTTAGGAGAGAAAGAACGGATGGATGCTCCATTGGATCTTGCAGACTACAACGTGCGCAATTATCTTTCGTATGTGTTCTATACCCCCTTATTCATTGCTGGACCTATTATTACATTCAACGACTATCTTTACCAATCTAGAAACACGCTTCCATCAATCAATTGGAAAAGAACAGCTATATACGCTCTGAGACTCTTGTTCTGCATCCTGGTGATGGAATTCTTGCTCCATTTCATCTACGTGGTTGCTGTTTCAAAAGCAAAAGCTTGGGACGGTGACACACCTTTCCAAATTTCCATGATTGGATTGTTTAACTTGAATATTATCTGGTTGAAGCTTTTGATCCCATGGAGGTTTTTCCGATTGTGGTCCCTTTGTGACGGGATCGACCCACCTGAAAATATGATCAGATGTATGGACAACAACTATTCTGCAATTAATTTCTGGAAAGCATGGCACAGATCGTATAACAAATGGGTGGTGAGATATATTTACATTTCGCTAGGAGGCTCTAAAAGCCGCTTTTTGGCCTCATTGGCTGTGTTCTCTTTCGTGGCTATTTGGCACGATATCGAACTCAGATTACTTATTTGGGGCTGGGCAGTGGTTGTGTTCTTACTTCCCGAAATGATCGCCACAAAATTAGCAGCGCCGTATGCTGATAGATGGTGGTTCAGACATCTCTGTGCATTAGGAGCGATTGTGAATATTTGGATGATGATGCTTGCGAATCTGTTTGGGTTCTGTCTGGGCAAAGACGGTATGGTGTTGCTATTGAAAGACATGTTCACCACGCTAGATGGCTTTGTCTTTTTCATCACTTCAAGTTGTTGCTTGTGGATTGCTGCACAAGTGATGTTTGAATGGCGTTATACTGAGAAACGACGTGGTGTGGATGTCAAGTGTTGATATGCTGCGCTTATGGTCAACCATACATGTTTTTATATTCTCTAGGACTCATGAAATTTTTCTTATTTTTCCAAAGTCCCAGTCTCTGGTTCCGGGCTCTATGTTCCCATGCCTTGTATATTTCCTCTTTTCCGTCAAATTCGGCTCCTTGTTTGGCCTCATAAAGAGTGGCTATTCCGTAGCGGATCATCTCCTCGCTCACGTCTCTGAATCCATTCCATTTTAACACCATCACTTTCGACACGATACGGTTATATTGGTCCAAACTCAGAGGTTTCACGTAGAGTCTTCTTCCCAAAATGTAATTTCGAAGCCAGATCAACGCCTCTTCGCTGTATGGTTGGGCAGGTTTCCCAAAATGCGACCGTTCTGGTGCATCCACTCCGCACAATCGCACATGGATTGTTTTGTTTTTCAACTTTCGAAACTGGTTGATTCTTGGAACCTCTCGAATCCAACCCCATCCTGTAAAAAAGCCTCCTGGTAGATGATACAGGTGGAAATTATCGCCATCACCCACAGATGTGACTTTTCCAAAGAGGAACCGTCGTCTATATGCAGACTCAGGAACTTCTGGAGCTGTTGGAATTCGCCTCAAAGCACGCTTGTAAAATCCATATCCTGCAAGAATGGTGATAGCTGTTCCTGTGCCGTATAGAAGCACTAATGGATGTGTGGGTGAGACCTGTGGACTTTCATGCTGTTTGTCGGATCGAATCATAGCAATGTAGTCGGTCGGTCACTGGATGAGCTAACAAAAATAAAAATGGACCGTAGTTTGTGCTTCTTTTCCAACGGCTAGAGAAAGCTCTAGTTCTCGCACCTGTCCTGGAAGCAGTCAATAAATAAACAAGAGAAGTAATGCCACAGGTTTGATCCAGGTTTTGAAATTTTCGAGTGTTTAGTAAACATAGGGGAAAATACAAGCAGGGTAATTAGGGAGCCCAGAACAAGACTGGATATAGTAAAAGAGCAGTGATGAAAAACATCAAAAAGTAAGTGACAAGTGGTAATAAACACCTGGTTTTTGATGTGAGGCCGTTGTTTGCTGGCATATCAATCGAATTTGGTGGTCCATTTGCCAGCAAGCTCAATTGGTGGTGTCCTCCCCCCACCAGACAGATGCTCCCTTTTTCTCGCGAAATGCAGTGTATATTTAAATAATAAATGTCTGGCTCTTCTGCTTCTACCACATCATGTTCCGTTTTGCACGTCGATACGCGACATATAGGCACTTTGGAGCTCAGACCTCACGGTGGGGATGGAACTTTCAGCTGACTCCGACCGGTAGAAGATACGCCATTATTGGAACCACAGTGGTCGCTGTGGCCGTTGCCACCCACATCGAACAGGCTCCTGTCACCCACCGTACAAGAATCATGTTAGCTCCCGCATGGCTTGAACTCTGGTCTGCAAATCGGAGCTACTCCAGTCTTGTGGCCCATTATAACCAAGCGTTCTTGCCTGATAGACATCCGGATTCAATTCGTGTGAAAAGAGTCATGGAACGACTCATCCGGGCTGCAGAAAACTATATTGATCCAAACACTGGCGAAAAATTGAATCTATTTGAAGATACAAAGAGTCATACTGTCCCTATGGTCAATTGGAAGATTCATGTTATTGATGATATCAATCTGGTGCGAGGAAAACCAACTCCCAATGCTTTTGTCATTGGAGACGGTAAAGTGTTTGTGTTCCGATCCATTTTGCAAATGGCTCCAAATGACGACGCTTTGGCTACTGTGCTGGCCCATGAATTAGGCCATCTTCTTGCTCATCATATTCGGGAACAACTGTCGGCCTCACCGTTTTATGTCACTGCTGTGATGATTTTCCAAGGTCTTTTTGGAACCTCCAATCTCAACCAGTTACTCACTTCATTGATTTTCGAAAACCCAAAATCCCGTTCCATGGAAACAGAGGCAGATTATATTGGATTGATGGTGATGTCTCTAGCATGCTACAATCCACGCGAGTCGCCTAAATTTTGGACTCGTATGGTGGAATATGAAAGGCGTAGTGGTGGAAATATTCCAGAATTTTTGAGCACCCATCCTAGTTCTGAACGACGGATCCGAAACATTGCCGAGTGGACCCCTATCGCTAATAAATTGTACGAGGTTGGCGGTTGTGGTGCTACTTCTGTGTACAAGGACATGTTTACTGGCTGGTGAAAGCTTTCTGTATATAATCGACGCGAGTGACATCAATACACATATATAAATTTATCGACGCGTCGATCCTCTGTATTCTTCATGCACCATGAAAAAATGTACCAAAAGAGTGTCCCTGGACTATACCAAAACAACTAGTTAGTCTATTTTTCACCCTCCATCATGAACTTGCAGTCTCTTTTAGGTGGATCTTTGGGATCTGAGAATGTGAATAAGTCCACGGATGGAATTTATTACCTTCCAATTGGCCAGACTGTTGTTCAGCACGAGCTGACCGAGCTGGTGGTTAGATTACACAAGCCTCATTTGAAACAACTGTTGGCCAATAAAACCACAGAGGACGATCCAATGGTTGGCAGCGAAACTTTGGATGATAGCTCGATGCTGGATCTATTTGTGTCTAACATCAAGCAAATAGCAAACCATTCGAGTTTGTTAGTGAACCATTTTATGTCGAAGAACCTGTTGTTGATGGATTCAAAGGAGAACTTGAGAGAATCTTCTTACAAGTATATTAAGACAGATGAAATTCTCAACATGCTGATGGAGAAAAAACAGTCAAAAACACTTATCATCACCGCCACCAGCTCCAGAGAGTTGGATTTAATTGAGTCGTTATTGATAGGAAAGCAAGACTTGCAATATTATCGTTTTTCCGGGTCTTCCTTATATTATGATAACCATGGTTCTTTTGATTTCAGCAAGTTGGCTGATCCCGATACTCTTGCTGTTGTTTCAGAAGCATCGAAGAAAAAACCTAGAAAGCGTGGTAGCAAAATGGATAACGTTGGCAATGCTGACACAAATAATAAGAACACTGGAGATGACTATGTTCCTAGGATCTCGAAAAATAGTCCACTCTTCCAAAAATTGCAAGAACAAACAGTGCACAAGAGTGTTAGTGTGTATTTAATTCTGTCGAATCAGCTTAAAAGTTTGATACAATTTGAGGAGCTCAAGAGCGATCTGATCATCTCATTGGATTCAAGCTTAGAACAAGTTCCTTTGATTCCTATTCTCAAGCCAATATGCATTAACAGTATTGAATATTTTGAGATGAAGGTGCGAGAGCTCAACCCTTCGTTGGCCGGAACTGATTTGAACAGAATCTTGACATGTTTAACTTTGGTCAACAGAAATCAGATACCCAGTCCTCCGTGCGCTACCAGTTTAGTGGTTGATTGGATTACTGCAGAACCAAATACCCAGTATCCGCTTGATTTGGAACTACCGAGGCTGGAAGTTCCTGGAAATTTGGACGAATTGGCTTTGGAATCTCTGGGCTTTTCCGATTGCGAACAGATGTATGCCATAGAAAAATACCAATTTTTCAACTCCAAGCTTCAAAAGCCAGAAAAGACCTACAAAAAAATGAAGACTGGGTCTGACGAGTTCGAACCGTATGTTACTTTCAAAGATTATCAATTGAGAATGGGAAGTCTGATTTACGACAGGTTTGTGGACTTATGTTCAATGGTGGACACCCAACAGGACACCGTTGCAGATGTTCATCTTGATGATTCTCAAAGACAAGTATTTTTGGAGTCCCGTGTTGCTGAGATCGGAGACAAGTTTCACAAATTGCAGAGCACCAAGACAATGTCTGCAAACTTAGCCACGCAAGTCGAGAAATGCACCGAGGATGTGAAAAAATTTGACAAGATAGAGCAGGATCTAAAGCTCAGGGTTGAAGAATACCAATTGAAATTAGAATCCGGAGTCAGTCAAGAAGAGCTTGCCAAACAAGACCAGCAAATACAGTCGTTGGAGTCACAAGTATTGGATATGGAGCAAAAATCGGATCAAGTCACAGCCCGTAATGAAAGTGTACGGATGGAGTATCAGGGAAAGTCGTCCAGGGCTGCCGAATTGTCGTCTGGCCTTGTGGAGTTGAAGAAAGAATTGGAAAGACTCCATTTGGTTTCTAAAGGAGAATTCAAAAAGTTGGAAGATTTGAAGATACAACAAGAAATCGAAGATTACACCACCAAGACACAGGCATTAACCGATAGCAACCAGTTTTTGGAAGGATACATCAAGAATTTGGAAAATTTCGTCAAGGAAAAAGTGACAGTTGGAAGAATAAGAGCCAGCAGAAGCACTACTCCCTATCAATAAGGTGTGTAAATCAATTATAAAACAAAAACTCCAGGGAATTTAAAAACCACCTACAAAGACGAAACAAACTGAATTGCATTGATATGTTGGCAATACATTCCTCTGATCGCAGCCAGCTCACGACCATCCTCAATTGTATGCTCTGCCAACTTTCCACCAAAAGTGCTGCGATTACCCATAAAACCAGTATGAGACCGCAAACTGGTGTCGAACTTGATCCGGTTGAGGTAGCTGGAGAACTTGACACTAATTTTGGTGATTTGCTCTCCTTGCACCAGTTCCATTTGCTGTGTATGCTTAACCGGCTTGAGATAACCGAAAGTATGGCTTGCTCCGCAATGATCAACAAACCGGATCCATTCAATGTATTTGTTATAACCGACTTCAATCCGCATAACTTTGCGAGGAACTTTGATCTGGACGCTGCTGCCAAACTCTCTGGAGCCCACCATTTTGGACATTTTCAAGTATGCGGGAGGAGGGGGGTAGATCGATTCATAATATTTGGTCAATTGCGCTTTTTTGCGGTCGACCCTTGCCTTCTCAAGTTTTTTGTCTGTTTTGTCCAGCAGAACTATCCCCACAGCTATCAATCCCAACATTGTTTGTTGCGCCTCCGATTCAAATAAAAGAAGATCAATTGAAACTTGTTGCTATCTCCTGATATCCAGTGCTGTTTCGCGGCAGTGCTGCGGTAAAAGAAAAAAAGAAAATCGCGCTCAAAGCTGTGCTGCGAAGCCCGATACAAGATGTTCTCATTGAGGCTCTTCTGTTTGCTTGTTGAAGAAATACCGGATTTCTTCCTCGGTGACCACCTTGTTCTGCTCGGCAAATGGTTTCAAAAACTCGGTCAATTTCGACTTGATCTTCTCATATGCATTGACTCCACTGATAGCACTATCGACCGGCAATTTGTCAAGGCTCTTCAGTCCAAGCTCGAATATCGAAGAGTTCTCGTCATCTTCATCCTCTTCAGGCTTGTATACCGGATCCTCGAGATATAGATACGGATGCATTTTTAATAAGTTAATCAATTTCTGTGTAGCTGGTTTGTTGGCTGTGATGATTTCTTTTAATTTGTCTTTAAAGTCCTCTGTGAGGAAAATGGTAAACGAATAATCTTTCCTGGCCTTCTTCGTGACCTGTTCATCTTCCTGCTTGACATCAGAAAACGAACGATGTTCAAGTTTTTGACAGTTCAACTCGCTTGCAAGAAGCTCCATTTCTGTTCTGTATTTGTCCACGCATTTCCAACAGATGATGGTCTCGAAGTCATCCAAATTTGGAAATCCGGGCAGGGGAAGAATCTCATCAACAGTCTCGTCTTTGCACTTCTGGTCGTAGTCGGCATCCAAGCCAGGTTCCGATAACATATCAAGTTTGTTTTCTCCATCTTGTACTCTATGGTGTCTACGATCGACCATACCCGGTCTCAAGCCCATAATACATTCTTCATGATACCAATCTTCACCACAAACATCACCAAACACACATTGGAACATGTTGCTATCATCTGTGGGGTTGTATGGCTTTTTGCAATCACAGAACAAACCCTGATAGTTCTGGTTGTAGTTGTTAGTATACGACGGAATGTCGTCTCCAGCAAGCACCTCAGCATCTCGAAGCCGTCTAATGTCCATGATCTTATCCTCCTTAGTTTTCATTCTCAATCTGCATTGCCCGTGAGTCTTGGTTCTTGTGGTTCCACAATCGCAAGCAAACGACCTTTTGGCAAATAGCTCGACCAACTCGTGCTTCGAATGGCATTGGATTGAGCATGCATAGCAGACACCACAGGCGGAACCATTCTGCTCAAAACAAGTCACACATGCAAACACTGGCTGTCTGATCGGACCCATCAAATAGGTACACTCATCTGGATCGTACGGCATCAGTTCTCTTGCCTCCTTCTCCAAAAGCATCTGCCGCTCAACATACTCAACCGCAGTGATTGGCTCGTCTTCTTTGATCTGTTCCAACATGATAAATGGCGTGTTCAAAAGAACAAAAGACTCGGACAGGATACGCGTGCACAAATAAATATGTGAACTTTTCATTTTGCGTCTATCGACGGGTCGAAATTGGCTTGTGCTGGCTACAAGATATTTTTTTTCTCGATCTTGTTCCTTCTCCTTACGTGGACCTTAAAACAG
The DNA here is from genome assembly GCA_030564055.1 of Ogataea mattraensis. Lineage (NCBI taxonomy): Eukaryota > Fungi > Ascomycota > Pichiomycetes > Pichiales > Pichiaceae > Ogataea > Ogataea mattraensis. Next base: position 387,439 of record JAJMLE010000009.1, on the reverse strand, counting down.
CATCTTCACCAAGAAAATGCAGTTTATTGCGCTTTTTTTCCTTATCTCATTGGCCCAGGCAGATTTCTTCCAGAACTTCTTTGGCCAGCAAAGGCAGGCTCCTCAACAGTTTGATTACCAAGAAAAACAACTCAACTCCAAGTGTAACAGATATCTGTGTCCAGAAACCTTTGCTTGTGTTGATAAACCATTAGATTGTCCATGTCCGTTCCCAGATTCGCAGCAAAAATGTGTGCTGCCAGACCAGAAAAACTACTTGTGCATATCCAAGATGGACAAAAAAGAATTAGACGGTTTTAAGGGCGAAATTAGAGATTGCAAATGGGTTGAAAAAGCATGGAAAGGCTTGGTGTGAGATATTATACACTATCTATTCCCTATTTCTGCCAGGCGACCAGCGGCGGTACACAAATTCGTCAATATTGTACAATTTTAATAGATCGGTCACCGAACTTAAAGAGTTCCATTGTCGATCAAACTCTGTTTTGTCGGGACATTGCACAAATGCAAGAACCATCGACTTCTTGACAGTCCCCACAACCCTATTGATTGACCCATAATATCCCCAGGTCTTGGTATTCTCATCTGTCATGATGTTGACCGTATATTTAGAATGTTGATAGGGGGGGCCTCTCTCATATAAAATATAGTCTGCCGAGAATTTCATTCCTGATTTCACGCACCATCCCAGCGATCTATAATGATAATACACCACAAATTGCAAAAGAAATAAGTTGTCTGGCTCTGCAGATCCATGCTGTAGTACAAGCTTATTTAGTAGATCAACCGGTAACATAGTAACATCTTCAAATTTGATAGTAATCGAATCAATGAGCAGCAAAAACAATGCCTCCACAGGCATCAATTGCACATACTCGAGGTTTTTCAAGATTTGCGGTCCAATGATTAGTTGTTCATCTTCGGGTCTTAAAAATTCAGGCACACGGGCCTTAGGAATTTGCTTGCTGATTGCATTTCTTTCTTGATTCAAAACGTGTTTAGCATCTTGAATTTCTTGTAGCTTAGCCACGTCGTTCTGTAGCTTCGATATCTTTTCTTGATCTTCAAGTTGTTTACGTTTCGCCTTAAACTCTTCGCGCAATTTACGACGATACTTCACAACTTCTTCGTTAGTGGATTGATTTGGGTTAATTCCTAGCACCCGTCGATTGGTTCTGTCCAACCATGTGGGCTCGGATCTCGACAGAATACCTTTACCAAAAAACCCACATCTCCAGAGTCGTTGCATTCCATCTGATGAAAACACTCTGAATTCCTCATCAACATAAACTGTTTCGACAGGTATCGTTCTAGCGTTCCATAATTGGTACAAGAACGAGCACAAAGACCAGCACCAGGAAAAAGGGTTATGCAGCACCAGCGTAGGGACTTCAATCACTTCCACAGGCAGTGCCTGTGTATATTTAGACAAATGGCTAGAGCCTCTCTTCGCAGGCATAATACACTGTTAATGTTAGTACTGAACGTTCAAAGGGGAGTCAGTTTGTTGATTATCAGATACCGTTGTAGTCTATGAGAAATCGTGTGCTCACATGAAAATTCAAGCAACAAATAAGAGTCATCATTATATCAACAGAAAATCACATACCTATGAGAGAATAAACAGATGTATCATCGTAAAGAAAGCTGGTTAGAAAAAGAGTGTTAAGTTTTGATTTGGGACGGGGACGATTGGGTATTTATAGGACGGAAAATTTTTAAAGTAGGGTAACAATACTCACAAAATGGAAGCGAGAGCCAATGGTTACATGTCACACGCCTTCTGATGAAGGAATATTAAGGCAGAAAAGGTTTTGGGAAGGTGGGAGTGAAAATATGAGACGATAATGGGGAATTACTGGGGTTTTTTATTTGAAGAGATGACTATTGAAAGTTTTGGGTATGGGGATATCTAACGTTTTCCAAGTATCCAATGCTGACTTAGCTCAGTTGGGAGAGCGTCAGACTGAAGATCTGGAGGTCCTGAGTTCGATCCTCAGAGTCAGCATTGTTTTTTTTTTTTACTAAAGTTTTTTTTATCTATTTGCTGATTTCACGTGATTAATGCTCCACCAGGATCTTATCAAAACCAAAAGGGGAGACCAGCAAGAAGAACAGACTTGTTTCTTGCTGGTCAGTCAACCATGACAATCGACTATAAACAGGGTAGCAAAAAATTGGATGGGGTGGGTTTTGAAGAGATGAAAAAAGAGTTTTCCAGGCTTCTAGACACTGAACAAGAGTTGCAGACGGAGCAAGTGGACTACAAAAAGCTAATGGAAATAATGACAAAATACGATTCCGACGAGACCGATTGGGGCAAATTTGCATTTGCAGACGAATCGAGAGCGTACACAAGGAACGGAATCGAAGATTATGGCATCAACGCCAATCTACTACTGCTGGTTTGGAATCCAGGAAAATGCTCGGCTATTCATGACCATGCACGAGCACATTGTGTTATGAAAATCTTGAAAGGAAGTTTGACAGAGGAACTATTTAAAGAGCCGCATGGGCAAAACGGGGACGACGAAATGAAACCGTTCCATAAGATGAAACATCAGAAAAACGACGTTACACACATTGAAGATTGCATTGGATTGCATCGAATATCCAATCGGACAGGCGAAATCGCAGTGAGTTTGCATCTGTACACGCCTCCATATGCCAAGAAGTATGGATGCTATTCTTTCGACGAGCACGGAGCAAAACATCACGTTGATATATCGAAATTGTACAGTTGGCAGGGCCATATAGTCAACAAGGATCACTCGATCGTGGTTCTTGGACAGGACATGCAGCTCCAAAATTAGCTGCTGACTCCCCGGACCCAGTATTGGGCCTTATCAGCACCATTGACTCCATATAGCTTCTTGAATCTTCTATTTAATTTGATGCTGAGTTCATATTCCTGTTTCTTGAGAGTCTCACGTTTTTCTTCCAGCTTGGTTTTGGCAAACTCCAGCTTTTGCAATTCAACCGTTTGACGCTCGGAGCTCAATCCCACTGTTGGAATGATGGAGTCAAGAAACGTTATTTCTTTGCCGATCTTGTATATTTTGACCGAGAGGTCGTCAAGTTTCTTACTCATCTGGTCAAGTTCGGCTTCCTCTGGAGTGACCACTTTCTTGGTTGCTGTGAAATGCGATGAGGATCTTCTAAACTTGTCGTATAACGCGTCCAACACCGATTGGTCGATTTCCGGCTGTTCCTTGGTCCGGTTTTTCACCACTGTCAGTTGCGGAACAATTTGTGTTTCGGACAAGTCTGCAATTTCGTCGTTGAGAGTGGATTCATGCTCTGTTTCTGCAGTGGTATCACATACTAGTGATCCCAATGAGCCGATCGATTTAGAGTCGGAAACTGCCCGACGACCAGACTCTGTTTTCTTGTCGGCAAAGTCCGTGAACGAACCATTGAAAGTATCGTATTCAAGCTCCAGCTCGTTATAGTCCACGACCAGGTCGGACGTGAAAGTTCTACTAGCAGGAAGCGATGCCATTGTCTGTTGTGCTCCAGTGTTGTTTACAACAAGGGTATGAAATTCAGTCTAAAATTTTCGGTCCTGTTTATATTTACTTAAAGCTACACGGTCTCGCGTGGCGTGGCGTGGCGTGGCGCGGTGCCGCGAGCAAGCGTGTTTTTTTTATTTTCGGGCTGTGCAGAATGGTAGCACAGTCAAGTATATTAAAACACAGGTTATTTCATTTATCTCGATACAATCAGCTAGCGGAAGAGCTGAGAGTCACGGTAGCAACAGTGACAGTTAGGGTGATGGTGGTGGAGGCATAGTCGTCGCTGTAGGTTGCAGTTTCGTCGTCTTCAGCGTAATAAACGTAGCATGTTCCATCGACAACGTCAGTCTCGTAAGCGGTGTAATCACTGTAAATATCCGAACTTGTGGCGGTCGACGACACAGAAGTGATGGTTGCAGATGAAGAGCTGGATGTAGACGAAGTGGAAGACGAAGTGGAAGACGAAGTGGAAGACGAAGACGAAGAAGAGGATGAGTCAGCAGTCGAGGTGGCAGAAGTCAACGAGGTGGTTGAAGATGGCTCGATACTGCTTGAGGAAGACGATGTCGAAGTTGTAGATGACGACGACGACGAAGATGAAGACGACGAGGATGAAGATGAAGACGAAGAGGATGAAGATGATGAAGACGAGGTCGAGGTGGTGGTGGAAGAGGTGGTGACGGTCTCAACCTGACTGGAAACATCTCCATCAGATTGGGTGACCGCAATAGTGGTTTCGTAAGTATATTCCACCACCAAAGTCTCAGCAGGAACAATTGTGCTGGTGTAAATTTTCTCCAACATGGTGTAGACTTGCCCATCAGAAGTGGTGGTGATGGTTTTCTCTATCACCTCTCTCTTTCCCAAATAGACTGCGTCTTGGTATTTATAGTCAGGATCGACCTCAGGGTATGAAACGGTGGTCGGAACCGTCTTCTCTCTCTTGTGGAACATATTGACTGGGAAAGCCAGAGCAGAGGAGCTCAAAAGAGCCAGTAACACAGATGTCTTGAACTGCATTGATAAGGAAGGACTATAGTTGGAAAAGAGGGACTTAAAAAAAAGCAGCGTAAATTATTAGTGGCTCCACAGAATGGTTTAGTGCCAAAACTGCAACCATTTATAACTTTGTGGACCAGCACCATCAAAAAATGGCTAGTTGCAGAATTGTCCATTTTTGGACTTACATTAGGGTGAATCATCCAGGGTGAACCCTTCGGGTTACCCAAATCGGCCATCTCAAGACTCCAAGAGTTGATGGCTAGTCTGAAAAATTTCCTTATCGGGAAATGAAATTTTGGGCTCGAGCCGCACGCCGGTTTTCAACCTTCTCTTCATACTAAAACAGATGCTTAGATAAAAAATAAACCAACAACCCAGCAATTAGTTCAATTCTAAGCACGTTGTATACATTCTCAACTAGGACTGTTCCAAGCATAAGTGGGTCCACCTTTCCTTCTCATTACATCTTCTCTATAAAATAATGGTCGTGCAAAACACGAGCCAGCGATATAAAACATATATACGGCTGTGTCAGGCTGTGCCAAATCAAATACGGCAGTGTAAGGCTGTGCGCCAAAAAATTGGATACTGTGCAGCGGAGTTGTATTTCTGTGCGGTGGAGTGAAGAGGAGTTGATGGGGAGGAGCAAGACAAAGCAAAAATGATCTAGATTATTTCTTACTAAACAAATATTGGTGCAGATATGTTCTCATACATAACTGTGCCAAGTTTTGAGATGCATCAGCGATTGGGGGAAATCAGTTGGTTAATGTGGTTGATTAAAACCAGGCATACATAACTTGAATGGGGCAAGATGTGTGGTAGTGGGGGAGGAAGGGGGGGTCCCACACACAATCAATATTGTGAAACCAATGGACTTGCATGCCGAACATCAAATTCTGCCCTGAGAGGACATTAGTATTTGGTTGATCGTGCTGCACCCCGCAAAAAAGGGCTTACTGTGAACGTCACAAAAAAACCAGCGAAGGATTTTAACCAGGAGGCAGCTGAAAAGATATCCGTGATAAGTAGTTGCAACGGCAGCGGTAATTGAAATGGCTTTTGATAGGAAATTGGTATTGAAATCTTTTCGACGGGGTATGATTCACTCGGTTAGAGTCGCATTGCTAGCTGTCTTGCGATTTGTGTCGTCATAATTGAACGTCAATTATTATTTCGAGACTAATCTATATCAATTAGTCAATGCACGACCTTTTTATATTATTTCCCTGAAATGTCAATAGTGCAATTTTCCTATTTTGGATGTAGACGGGGTAAAAGTCGCAATGTGAAGAGAGGGATTCGGAGAACGGAAGCCATGGAAACGCTGTGGAGTTAGAGTAGACTGTCACATAGTCTCGGATTTGCTTCTACAATTACCAGGTTACTTACTCAACTCACTTGCCTTTCAACTGGAGGTCGACTCTATCAGTATAAACTGGCAATTAAATCGGATGTCCTAATGCTTGATCAGTATCTTTATACAACCGAAATTTTTTTTATTAACCTGTTATATCCGGATGTAATCAGCAGGTGTACATATATTTTTTACACAACATTTATCGGCCTTGTGGTGTTACGGGGAACAAAGCGCGCATAAAAATTCAACAAAGACCCCAGAATCGCATGGGAATCAGTTCATAAAAGATGCGGTTGTCGGCTGATTTTCAACATGGTACATGTCCCTCACTGCTCACGATTCTTGAACAAGTGGAACAGAACGCGCTGTATCGATGTGTTTCATTTCAATCTGCCTCGCTAGAGGGGAGGCGTGAGAGCATGCTGTGATTTCACCTAAAATAAATAAAGGGGCAGCGTTCAACAATATTAATATCCCCCTGTCACGAAAAAAATTTAAGCGAGTTGGAGCGTGTAGCGATTGCAGAAATTAATCGATGTCGTGTGGGAAGTGTATCGAGGGACCTTATCGGAGAGGCACAGTATAGCATATTAAAATAAGGTGTTTCTATGGTGTGATCCGAAATTACGGTGTTGGGCACCATCAGCCATGGTGATTGCTTCGGAGTCCTGAATGACTCGGATGATATTCCGTCTGTTCCGAAAAGTAGTAATCTGCAATAATTTGAAACTAAGACGGCTTTTATTTTGAAATCTCACCCACTTTGTTGCTATTATCCCTGTTGGCTCCTCCAATCTTCAGCATTGTGGCACACTCTCCACTTTGATTGTATAAAACTTTTTAAAAGCATCGTAGTTGCCAAAGAATAATTTCCTGATAATGCGGGTTGTAAAAGAAACAAGTGAGGAGATCTTTTTGTTTTGGCTGCATGCTCAGCATGCAAAGGAAAATTTTATCCCTCCTTGTTATAAACGCTATGTTTAGCTAGCAATGTTTGGGAAGTGCTCCGCAATAAACCCGCCTCTGGAACATATATATATATACGGATCACTCGCAACTTGAAGTGTCACTATCTTTGATAGCCATCGGGTTTAAGAACCAAGCCTCTTGCAAGAAGTTTTGTATATAAGGATAGTCGTGACCAGCGCTACTAGCCGGCCAGCACAAGAGCAACCCACTAACGCCATCACATCACATTCACGTTAGTATGCCATACCTTGGTCCAAGGTCCTTTGCCACCGCTCCTCTCACAACGAACAACCTTGCTTATTTAAATGACAAACTATTAGAGTCACAGCAATCATCAAAAGCAAAACTGGAAAGCTTATCCAGTGCTTGCAGCATCGCATCCTCGCCTGAAGAGCAAAGTCTCTCTATTTCATCTCCGTTGTCCACTGTTTCAAGCTCAAGTTCGCTGACTGATTTGATATCGGTGCCTTCATCTTGTGAAACACAGCATGTGCGGCGCGACGCGGAATCAGCTGATGATGAAACCAGAACCGTGGTGCTCGAAAACGGCAACTCCTCTTCATCGTCGCTATCGACCATCACAGAACTACCAATGAAACCAAAACTACCTAGAAAGAAGTCAGGCGAGCTAGTTAAGTCTTCGCTCAAACTTCCCTGCCTAAAGAGATCGAGCTCTATGCCAAACGCCAAGTCCGTGAGATTTGCAAACAGATTGGAAGATATCAAATTTTTCGACAAATTGGAAAAGCCAACGGCAGTTTCAAATGAGTCTTCACCATTAGGCTCCCCATCATTGTCCCCATCGTGGGAGTTTTACAGTTCATCAGACGAAGATGATTCCGATCAGGACGATTCCAACGAGTATTGGGAAATTTTGGAAAACGATGTTCCATACAACCCTAACACTTTGAACTTTAGCAAGCTGAACACTGATAAATCCATTATTCTGGAGAGTGTCAAATTGAACACGGCTAAGAATTCATTGATTGGATTCGTTTATGTCCGCAATTTGAACTACGAAAAGAAAATTCTCATCAAATTAACATTTGACAATTGGAAAAGCTTCATTGAAATTGACAATGCCAGTTACATTTCATCAAATCACATATTCAGATACTCGAAAAGCGATGTCAACTATGACAAATTTTCGTTCATCATAAAATTATCAAACCTATGCCATTTCAAATCATTAATGAAACTGAACTTTTGTATTAAATACGTGGTGGGCGGCATCGAATACTGGGACAATAATGATATGAAAAATTACAATGTTTTGTTAAAGAAGAACAAGAGACCTGTTAAAAGGAAACAGAAACTCAATGCCAACATTGATTTAGATGACATTAGATTCAAATTGAAAACCAATTTGAATTTTAACGATTCATTCAGCTCATCGCCGCCTGTCATTTCGAACAATGGCAATAGTCAAAGTTACTTTAGTTTCGAACCAAAAAATTCGAAGCATTATTTATTGAGAAAGGTTAATTCTGAATCATCCTTGTCTAATTTGAATTCAACCTCAGTTTCTGACAAGACAGCACCTGCATCGAGACCAATGTCTAAAACTTCATCCTATTCTGCATATTCAACCCCATCTTTACAATCGCACGGAACATTTGGAAATAAATCTAGTGTTCCTTCCATCCTACCTAATGACCATCAACTATACAACAAAATCATTGAAAACTATTGCTTTTTCGACCCATCCTCGCACTTGAAAGCCCGCCAGGCAGATGAAATGGCTGACTTGACCCCTGAGTTTGGTTCTTCTTTCTGCCTCGGCTAGCTTGCTGTGCCCACTCGGTTTCAAAGAACTGTCATTGTGTTTGATAGCTCATTCGCTAACTGTATTATGCTACCGATCCCTCGCTGTATTTATTTATCTCTTTTCGTCTACTTCCGGTGAAGACCGGTGTTCTACACAATACGGAGAGAGAAATAGATTTATTTGCTTTCGGTTTTACTTGTTTTCAGGCCTCATTACGCCCATCAAAATGCATGTTTATATTGGATACGCCGCAGGGCTTGCTTTCTTTGCTACTGTTTCGATCAGTTCAAAGTCTTTTTTAATTACACATCTTTTCTGTCCAGCCATTTCGGGCCTACTTCCTTGTTCTTGCTTTTGTGTGTGTACATCCTTTAGATCAAAATGTATGGATATTTAATATAATTTCCGAGTCCTCGATAAGACGTCATGCAGGACGGAGTTCCTCAAACCTAAAATTTCAATTCACAATTGCTGCACAACGGACTTGTCACTTGCTTATTTTTTAAACATGCATTTCCGAAATAGCAGGTGTCAGATTGGCATATTAACATTTCAAAGGTCTTTGGGTCTGGGCAAGAATTAAAAAGTGGGCTAAATTAAAATAAAAGGTAAAGTTTTGTAACTGTGGAAGTTTAAATATGAAAGAATAAACAACGCTATTAGAAACGGAATCATTTGCTCTTTCATAGAGAAAACAGTTCCATCTCAAATGTGGGCACTTTGCAACACAATTGAGTGTCGCGGGTTACCCTACGTTATTGCTGTCAAAACGAAAAACGGTCAAATTTTGGTTTGACTCTTCTTTTTTTCCCTTGTTTCCAGAGATAGAGATCACATTTGCTAGAGGGAGCATAAAAGGGCAGTATTGTCAGTGGCTTATAAACTTGAGAATTGGCTATCTGCGCAGAATAAACACTGTAAAATGAGTGCAGAAGACGAATTGGTGGAACGTTTTACCAAGATCGGGTTCACCGAGCCAAAGGCCAAGGAGATTTTGAAGAACAAGAAGGTGAGCCAATCTTTGGCAGACCTGATCAACATTTCGGGAGACAATGTCACTTGGGACAAGACAAAGAGCACCTTGGTTCATCATCTTGCCACTTTGCTCAAAGGCGAGCAGGTCGCTAATGCCAAATATATAGTTGATGCTATTGAGGACGGAAGGTTGGCTTCCACTTTACAAGTGACAGAGGCTTACCAGTACGCCAAGGAGGCTGGCAAGGGCTTTGATCTCAAGACGATGGAGGAACTTTCAGGAGTGGGTATCCATATTTCGGAAGAGCAAACAGAAGCTATAATTAGGAAGTACATCGAGTCTGTGAAAGAGGAACTTTTAGAGAAAAGATACAAGATGGTTCCAAACGTTTTGGCCAACATAAGAAATCTTGCAGATCTTAAATGGGCGTCTCCAGCTCTTTTCAAGCCTTTAACAGACAAAGTTGCTCTCGAATTGTTGGGACCTAAGGATGAGCGTGATGTGGTTAAGAAGGAGAAGAAAAAGAAGGCTCCAGCTGTTTCCACTGCCAAGGAAGAAAAGAAAGAGGCTACAAGAAACATGTTCAGTGAAGGATTCTTAGGTGATCTCCACAAACCGGGTGAAAATCCTCAAAAATGGCCAGAATTAATGAAAGAACATTTGGCATTCACCAAGGGAAAAGTTTATACAAGGTTCCCTCCAGAACCAAATGGATTTTTGCATATCGGACATTCCAAAGCCATTATGGTTAATTTTGGATATGCTAAATATCATGATGGATTATGCTACTTGAGATATGATGATACCAATCCTGAGGCCGAAGAACAGGTTTATTTTGACTCTATTCTTAGATGTGTGAAATGGCTTGGATATGAACCATTCAAAATCACCTATTCTTCGGACTACTTTGATCAGCTATACGAATTGGCCGAGAAATTGATCACTTCGGGATACGCCTATGTGGACCATTGCACTCCAGAGGAAATCAAGGCTCAAAGAGGTGTTCGTGCGGACGGTACTCCTGGTGGAGAGAGATTCCCATCTCCATGGAGAGCTCGGCCTATTGAAGAGTCTCTTATCGAGTTCAGAAAAATGAGAGACGGTTTCTACAAGCCTGGTGAGGCTACTTTGAGAATGAAACAGGACATCACTTCCCCATCCCCACAGATGTGGGATCTTATTGCATACAGGGTGCTCAATGCAAGCCATGAAAGAACCGGAGACAAATGGAAGATATATCCGACTTACGACTTCACTCACTGTCTGGTCGATTCTTTTGAAAACATTAGTCATTCACTCTGTACTACTGAGTTCTATTTGAGTAGAGAAAGTTATGAATGGTTGTGTGATGTTTTGCATGTTTATAGACCAGCCCAGAGAGAATATGGAAGACTCAACATTACAGGAACTATTATGTCCAAGAGAAAGATTGCTAAATTGGTGAACGAAGGTTATGTTAGAAGTTGGGACGATCCAAGACTGTACACTCTAGAATCTTTGAGAAGAAGAGGTATCCCCCCTGGAGCCATTTTGAGTTTCATCAACACTCTTGGTGTCACAACAGCTACCACCAATATTCAAACCACAAGATTGGAAAGTGCAGTGAGAACATTCTTGGACCACACCACCCCTAGATTGATGATGATTGAGCACCCATTGAAAGTGGTTATTGACAACCTTGCTGACGATTACGAGGAGTTGGTGGAGATTCCATTCAAGCCAGGATGTCCCGAATTTGGTTCGAGAAAGGTACCATTCACTAGGGTGGTTTACATTGACAGGTCGGACTACAGAGACAGCATTTCTAAGGACTACTTCCGTCTTGCACCAGACCAACCAGTTGGATTGATGAAAGTTCCTTTCAACATCAAGGTGAAATCTGTCGAGAAGGACGATTCTGGAGAACCAATTCTAGTGCATGCCGAGTACATGAACGATCCATCTGCACATAAAAAACCAAAGACATACATTCATTGGATCCCAGAATCTAGCAAACACAATTCGCCAGTGAAAATCCATGAGGTTAGAATTCATAACAGACTCTTTTTGTCTGAGAATCCCGCTGGTCATCCAGACGGCTTTTTGGCTGACATTAACCCTGATTCTGAGCAGATTTTGACCGATGCTCTTGTGGAACCAAGTTTCTTTGACGTAGAAGCCAAGTCTCCTATGAACATGCCTTTCACAGACCCTCAATTCGACATTAAAGAGGAGGCTGGTCCAGAGACAGTAAGGTTCCAAGCGTTGAGAGTTGGATATTTCTGTATGGATAAAAATTCCACCAAGGACAAGCTTGTTTTGAACAGAATTGTGACGTTGAAGGAGGATTCTTCTAAAGATTGATGGAGGGATAAATAGTATGGGAATATTTTTGAGCCGCACCAGGAGGAACTCAAAAATTTTTTTATAACTTTAATTTTTTAGAAAATTTTTTTAATGTAGTAGCTTATCGAACGTTCAAATCGCTAGCTCTTGTGGTGTCATTTGAGACAATGTCGGTTGCTGTTGCAAATGATTACATTGATGAGTCTGTGGATTTTGAGTCCTTCAATTTGGATCCTCGGTTACTCCAGGCAATCAACAAATTAGGGTTTGACAATCCGACTTTGATTCAGACTCAGACTATCAGGCTGTCGCTACAAGAAAAGAAAGATATCATTGCGAAGGCTTCTACTGGCTCAGGGAAGACTGCTGCATACTGCATTCCGATTTTGCAGTCTATCCTGGCTGATACTGGTGCCAAAAACCAAACGCAAGCAGTTATTCTTGTTCCTACCAAAGAGTTGAGCAAACAAGTGTATGAGTTTGTGAGCAAGTTGACTGTTTTTTGTGGACGACTTGTCAGAATATTGAATCTGAATGATAACATAAGTGACCAATTACAGAGTTCTTTGGTGAACGAGCTCCCGGAGATTTTGGTGAGCACACCATCCAAGCTTGTTTCTGTGTTGCAAAAAAACAAGAAACTGGATCTGACCGGTCTCAAGTATTTGGTGATTGATGAAGTTGATTTGATTTTAAGTTATGGATACAACAGCGATTTGGATGAGCTTTCGAAATACCTAAGTTTGAAACAGAACACCCAGATCTTCTTAATGAGTGCGACATTGAACGAGGAGGTGTCTGTTTTGAAGGATAAGTTTTGTAACAAGCCAGCAATTTTGAAATTACAGGATGTTGAGAGCGAGAAAAAGAATCTTGTGCAATATTATATCAAGACCAATGAATTTGACAAGTTTTTGTTGATCTATGTGATTTTGAAATTGGAATTGATCAAGGGAAAAATTCTACTTTTTGTCAACGATCTAGATCGTGGTTACAAGCTCAAATTGTTTTTACAAAATTTCGGAATCAAATCATGTTTATTGAATTCGGAACTGCCATTGAATTCAAGATTGCATATTGTCGAAGAGTTCAATAAAAACGTGTATAATTTATTGATTGCCACCGATAGTTCAAACGAATACGATGATGGTGACGATGCGGCCAGCTCTGGAAAGTCCTCGAGCGATTACGGAGTCTCCAGAGGAGTGGATTTTAGAAATGTTGCTTGTGTTCTGAACTTCGATTTGCCTACGTCTTCCAAGGCTTATATCCACAGGGTGGGCCGTACAGCAAGAGGAGGAAAGTCTGGAATGGCCCTTTCGTTTGTTGTTTTGGAGAAGGAATGGGGCAAACACAAGGCCTCGTCTCTACCAGGAGCCAAGAAGGACGAGAAGATTTTGAGTCGGATCACCAAATCGCAATCAAAACAGGGTTTTGAGATCAAACCGTACCAATTCAATGTCAAGCAATTAGAAGGATTCAGATACAGAATGGAAGATTCGTTCCGTTCGGTGACCAGAGCAGCTGTCAGAGAGGCCCGACTTAAAGAGATTAGACACGAGTTGATGGCATCTGAAAAATTGAAAAGACATTTCGAAGAAAACCCTCAAGATCTTGCCACTTTGAGACACGACAAGGTGTTGTCTCGGGTCCGTGCAGACCATCATTTAAAGCGAGTTCCTACGTATTTATTACCTGAAGGAGCTCGTCCTGATCAGAAAAAAGTTGGGTTTGTTCCATTCAACAAGCCTCATCAAAGACGTAAACAAGGAGGAGGAAGACATGGTGGAAAACGTAAAGTTGATGCACTCAAGAAGTTTAGAAAATAGTTAACTAGGAACGAAGTTGAAAACTCGGATACATTACGTTGTAGATCTTGGGCTCCCAATCTCGGTTGTGTGCACAGCCTGAAAAACTCACACCAAAACTGCTGGATTAATCCGGTTGTGAATAGATGGTAGTGTACTTTGCCCGATGTTTTTCGTTAAAAAAAAGTCCCAATTGCGTGTCAAAACAAGCCAGTTGGTTCTTTGTAAACACGTCTTCAGTGGTCAGCATTTGCAATCATAGGCAGTTGGATGGACAAATCGTGCATCGGAAACGCTAATTGAACAGAAATGGCCGGAAAGAAAGCAAAGCCAGCTAGTGTGTTGGTCGAGATCGACACAACCACAGAGCTGATCTTAGAAAAGGGGAATATGAGAACGTACATTAAAAGTGAGCTTTCGCAGGACAAGGCTGCTCAAAGAAGGGTCAACGGATTGTATGAGAGAGTTTTTGTGCTTGTGCTGACAGTGTTTAGCTTGGCAGTCAGATTCAGAAGTCTTAAGTTTCCAGATTCGGTGGTGTTTGATGAGGTCCATTTTGGAGGATTTGCCAGAAAGTACATTCTTGGAAAGTTCTTCATGGATGTGCACCCTCCATTAGCCAAGCTTTTATTTGCAGGAGTGGCCTATTTGGGTGGGTTCAAAGGTAATTTTGAATTCGAAAAGATTGGAGATAAGTTCCCTGAAGATACACCATATGTTTTAATGAGAGAATTGAGTGCTTTGTTTGGAGTTGGAACTATCGTTCTTCTATATCTTACAATGAGAGCATCAGGTTGTAAGCCAATTGTTTCGTTTTTGACTGCTTCTTTGTTGTTGCTTGAAAATGCAAGTGCGACAATCTCCAGATTTATTCTTTTGGATTCTCCATTGCTTTTCTTCATTGCGGCCTCGGTTTACTCGCTCAAAAACTTGTCCATCAGCAAGTCTTTCTCTTTCTCTTGGTGGAGGTATCTAGTTAGTACCGGTGTGTCTCTTGGTCTTGCTTTATCTTCTAAGTGGGTCGGTCTTTTCACTGTGGCTTGGGTCGGAGCTTGTACCGTCATCAATCTTTGGTTCACTATTGGTGATTTATCAGTCAAGACTAAATCAATTTATGCGCAAGTTCTTGCAAAGGGTACCATTCTTCTTGGAGTTCCTGCCCTACTTTACTTGGCATTTTTCCAAATCCACCTTTCTCTTCTACAATATGAAGGAGATGGCGCAGCTTTCCTCTCGTCTGCTTTTAGAATCTCATTTGCCGACTCCACTGTGCCAAGATCTACCTTGGCAGATGTTGGGCTTGGTTCGATTGTCACATTGAAGCATCTTAACAGTAACGGTGGCTATTTGCATTCTCACAACCATCTTTATGAAGGAGGTTCCGGACAGCAACAGATCACCTTATATCCTCATTTGGATGAAAATAACAAATGGCTTATTGAAGCATACAATGAAACTGAAGAGCCAATTGAATTCAGACCTTTAACTGACGGAACTAAAATCAGATTGAAGCACATTTTGACTCACAGAAGATTGCATTCTCATGATGTGAGACCTGCTGTGTCAGAGATTGATTGGCAAAATGAGGCCTCTTGCTATGGTTTTGAAGGTTTTGAGGGTGATGCTAACGACGACTTTGTTGTTGAAATTGTCGAAAGCTTGTCTGTTCCAGGCAACGCCACAGAATCTGTTAAAGCTATCGATACTGTGTTTAGATTGAGACATGCCATGACAGGATGCTACTTGTTTTCGCATGAGACTAAACTGCCAAAATGGGGTTTTGAACAACAGGAGGTCACTTGTGCCACTCAAGGTATTAAACCGTTATCGTACTGGTACGTTGAGCAGAATGAAAACAAATTCCTAGACGATAGTACTGCAAAGAAGGCCGCATACAAAGAACTTACTTTTGTTCAAAAGCTTGCAGAACTACATGACAGAATGTGGAAGATCAATAGGGGTCTGAAAACTCCACATGCCTTCGAATCTCGTCCAGAGCAATGGCCAATCTTAGACAGAGGTATCTCGTACTGGAAGGAAGGAGATAGACAAATCTACTTGCTCGGAAACCCTGCTGTTTGGTGGGCATCATCTTTCCTTTTCATTCCATTCTTCTTTTTTGTGGTGGTTAACCTGCTGAAATGGCAACTTGGATACCAACTTCCAGACAACTCTGTCGTGTTCAACTATTCTTTGAATTCTCTTGAGTTTCTATTGGGATGGTTCATTCACTACTATCCTTCATTCTTGATGGACAGACAATTGTTCCTACATCACTATCTTCCGGCATTATATTTTGGTATCCTGGCATTGGGACAGACATTTGAATTGCTATACTCTTACACTTTTAAAAACAGAAAGTACGTTGCGCTCTCGTTGTTTGTGCTAATGTTTGGTGTCTCTGGATACATGTTTGTGCAAAGATCACCGCTTGTGTATGGAACTTCCTGGAGCCAGGACCAATGCGAGGCTTCCAAATTGATGCCAAGATGGGACTATGATTGCAAGATCTACCCAGAGGCCACCGAAATCTTTGCGGCCGCCTCAGCACAACAAACAGCACAACCTGCTATCAATTTTGAAGAAGCCATAAGAATGGATAGAGCACCAGAGACTCCTGGCAGCGAGGAGGCAGGTCTTGAACTTGAGATAGAAGAGACTCCTGTGAATAAAGAGAGCCATGCTGCTCTTGTTTCTGACGAATCCACAGTTGGTGAGCCTGCTGTTGAAGATTTGAAGACCGATGGTGAGATTCCTGCAAAAGACGAGCTATAAGTGTGAAAATTTATGTACTGATATCCCCAATAAACCAGGCTGTCTATCATTTGTCAACTAGCCTTCTCAACATTTTTATATCCTCTGGTTCTGTGCGACAGCATCCACCTATAAATCCAATTGATGAGTAAGTCAACCACTCACTTGCTCTATTAGCAAACTCATTGCCTTGTAGATCTGATGCCAAAGTCCACATCTTCGTGGTTCCGTCGTAGAGTTCTCCAGAATTTGGATAAATTATAATTTTCAAGTGTTTCAAGTTCTTACTGTGTTTCAATTTCGCATCTAAAGCGGCAACGAACGTTGTGGATGTTCTGATATCACAGCAATTGGATCCGACGGCCACCATATTTTTGTCTGGATAACTCTCGAAATACTCAAGAATATCATCCAGACTCGATCCATCCACCAATTGAAGATTTTTCGTGCTCATTGAAATAAAGAACTTCTTAGGTCCTAATTGCTGGGAGAGGTTGATCATCATCCGACTAATAACCTTAACCTCCTGGATTGAAGGAATAGTTTCGAATCCAATAAGATCGACGTCTGGCGATTCCATCAAGAATCTCAGTCTTCCATAATGAAACGAATAGAGTCTGTCATCACTGACACCTCCATATTCCCCAGAGTATTCGGCTCCGTTAGCCAAAAACGCTCCGTACGGGCCAGCAGATCCGATAATGCCTCCAACCTTGCCTGTCTCGTGCTGACACTGGTCACGTGCCGCAGCACACAGACCTATAGCAGTTTGATAAACGTTGAGGGGTTCCAAGCCCTTTTTGGTCAGTGCTTCATCAGAAAGCTGATATGTGGCAGAAGTGATAAAATCAGCCCCGTTTTTGTAATAATCCAGATGAAGCGCTTCGACCTGTGCTGGATTTGTGAGCACTGCCAAGCCAGACCACAACGGGTCATGGACATTAACTCCTCGTTTTTCAAGCTCTGTGCCGGTAGCACCATCCAAAACAAATGGTTTTAATTGATTTCCTTGCATATTTGAACTAAACATGTCACTCTTGTTCCAACCGGCTACTTGGGTATATCAACTTGCTCAAATCATTCACCAACTTCTAAAACTGTTGAGTGACGTAGCACAGCCTTGCACAGCCTGACGTCAATTGGAAAGTCAGATAATAAAAAAAAAAGCTACAGCTGGGGCGATACACAAGTAGAGGAACTAGTAAACAAAGCTTAGAGTATATACTCAATGCAACTAACAATTGACTTGGGTCATCTTCCAGATGAAACTGATAGCTCTGTACAAGTTTCAGAGCTTTGGGATCGGATATGTTGGACTTTACAACACCTGTTGACCGAACAAGACCACGAACTCACAAACTTTGATAAGCTGGAAAATTTGATTGAAAAGGTGTTTATCAATAAAGAATCAAATCTATTGGTTCTTGCTTTTTTAAAAACGTATGTTGATACTGTTTCGATTGACGAAATTGATGGTGCTGTTGCCAAGAAACTGCTTGAATTGCTGGAGACGTTCAGCAGGACTGTTCGGTTTTCCGTTGTTTGTTCGTGTCTAAAAGTTTACGAGTCCTTCAACAAAACGATCAGTTATCTTGGACAGCTACAGGAACGAAGCGGCCTGGCCGATTTCACCTGTTCGATACTGATGCAACTTGTCCGCGAGTTTAAAAATTATGATTTCAAAACGTTCAACTATCTACAATTTGCAGCAGCTGAGCTGCTATTCAATTATGGAAAGTACCAAGATTTGAGTCGAATTCACGTCATTCTGGAAGATTACAATAAAATCGACCCTTTGAATCTCTCGAGACACTCCATGGTGTCATTTTACTTGATTCTCGCAAAATCGTTGATGAATACTGCTGATTATATTGGTGCACATAAACTATTTCAGGTGCTGTTCAAAATTCCATGTGCCCTCTCTGATAAACCTATACTACACGACGTTGTGGACACATATTCTGTGAATCTGATATTGACCAACCAACGCAATAGAGACCCAAACATGATCAAATATACACCTTATCTATGCTCACATCTTGTGGAGTTATTTCAAAGCTACCAAATGCTCGACTCAACATGCTTTTTCCGCCTAGTGCATCTGATGCTCACCAAACCACAATTTTCTCTGGAAGGTCTGACCAGAAATGTGGCTGTCGACCTTATCAATCAGATGAGACTTGCCAGATTGAGGTTGACAATGCGCAGTTTTTGCAAACTCGAATTGGACCAACTTGTCAAGATGGATCCGTTGGCATGCCATTTCGAAAAATTTTCCAACATGGATCTTCAACTGCTAGACACAAAACAATTCCTCATTAAAAATGGATTCATCTTCGACTCTCAAAATATTCTCTCCATCGACAATCGCCAGCCAAAAGTCGATAAATTACAAATCAACTCTCACAACCAGAAATTAATATCCTCGATCAAAATGCTGGACCAGCAGATTGCTAAAAATGAGCGACTATGGCAATTCAAAGAGCTGCAACAGCAATTGCTTGAAGAACATGTTTAGCATCAAAGTTAATCCAACTCTCCATACGTTCCTCTTCTCTTTGTAGTATCGTACTTGCGCACAATGTTTTCTTGGCCTTCATCCTGCGAGAAAGCAAATCCTCTTTGCTTCCTCATTCTGTGGACCTGTCTCACCTTTCTAATAGTTTTCTGGAAAGACGAAAATCTTGGTTTGTGATCCTGTATTTGGTACTTTTGGATCTTTTGAACTTTGTGATAAAATTCAGGGTTCCAAGTCCTCTTGTAATACTTCCATAAAAGATCTCTCATCAAACACAAAACTGGAACCACAATAATAGTCATCCAGAATGTCAAACAACCAAAAACTCTTGGAGTAACTCCCCAATATTCTGTGGAAATGCCAATATGTGGAGCCACGCTGGCATAAAGTGGAAGAAGAATAAACAACAACCCCAAAGAGCCGGGAATGGCAACTAAAGTGAACTTTGTCCATTGCGATGAGATGAGCGCTGCCTTACCCAAAGAAGTCACTAAACAAGTCGTGTATATTGCAATACCAAACACCCAGTGGTCCACAATAGTTCCATTGCTTAACTGGTTTCCGTATTTGAAAATGTTGATCAGGGCAATGTAGATGATTGCACTATGATAAAATCCATTAACAGCCCATGACCAGAAAATCTCAACGTTGAAAAAGTGTCCAGCTTGCCCAATCTTGTACAATTGTGGATATTGATTTAACATGTTGGCTGTTATGTATTGGTCAAACACTCCAATGACAAAAGGTGGAAGAACCAGGAAAATCACATTGTAAAACGTCAAAGTCCAAGATTCCACCATAGATTGTCCACTGAAGCCGTTGCTGAACACATACCAAAACTGAGTCATGTAAAATGTGATGTTCTTGTAGAAAGAGTATAGGATTGCCAGCGATAATCTTTGATAAGACCAGGATCCATGCACGAGAAGTAACTTTTTCAAATATTTGAACTGACCAATAGCAAAGTCAGCACTTCTGGCTGCTTGCATACCCTCCATACCACTAATTCCAACCCCCACATGGGCAGCCTGGATCATCGAAACATCGTTTGCTCCATCTCCAATAGCAAGTAACAATGCTTTCTTTTTTTTCTTGACCAATCTAACCACCAAAGCTTTTTGGAGAGGTGAAACTCTACAACAGATGACTGCCTTACACATCACTGCAATCTCTAACAATAAATCTTCCAGATCAGAGTCCAAGGCATATCCGAGAGACTTACCATCTATCACCAACGCAAGGGAATCCAGGTCATCTTTGGATAGTTGGTTGCTTCTCAAAATGTTGAGTTTATCTAACAAATTTTCACGAGTTTCACGCTGGCTCTCTTCGTTTACAACCAGCAAATTCATATCCTCACTCAGCAATTTACAACTCATACCAATGTTAATTGCAGTTTCTTGTCGATCACCTGTGAGCACCCAGATTTTAATTCCAGCCTCTTGCAGAACTTGAATTGTTTCTGGAACTCCATCCTGGAGTTTATCCTCAATGGCTGTAGCTCCCAAAAGGAAAAGATCTTTCTCAATTAATTCTGCAGCATCATCCAACTTCTCCGATCTATCTTCAAGACTCGTAGATGCCTTGTTATAAATCTGGCACCACTCAGTATATTCTGCCTCTGGAATCACTCTGGTTGCAACACATAAAGTTCTCAAACCTTCAACTGCAAATTCCTCTAAATGCTTTGTAGTGGCTTCAACAAACTCGTTTGCGTCTGAAAGTCTCGACAGAATAACGGTGTCTGCTCCCTTGACATACAATCTGATCTGTCCATCTGGACATCTGAATATAGCACTCATTCGCTTTCTTGTAGAGTTGAACTCACAGATATTTAAAAGATCATAAGTTAGCTCCCTTTCATCCACAGTCATGCTGATGCTCGATGGCTTTCTTATATCAAATCTGTAGCCCAACATTGCAGCTCCTTCCACTAGTGCCCCCTCATCTGGTGATGCTGCCTGGTACTTAATGACATTGGGCCCAGTAACTTCAGGAATAACTGTGTGACAAGCTGCCAAAAGAGTCAAAAATTCATCAATGACTTTCTTATTTCTGTGCTCTTTCCTATCTATCTGCAGCTGATCAAAAGTATAATATCCAACTTCGATACCATCCGTGACTGTTGCTTGTCGATCTTCAGGAATTTTGTCAATATAACACCTACCTCCAATGGTACAGGTCTTGAACTCCATGATGTTTCTAGTCAAAGTACCTGTCTTGTCACTAAAAATATATTCGATTTGTCCAAGCTCCTCCACCAAGGACGATGTTCTGACCACCGTGGGAGTATCAGTTGGTTCATAGTACATGTCCAAATCTGAAGCAATCAAATAAGCCTGATAGTACTTGATGATTTCGACGGTGACAAATAAGGAGATCGGGACCAAATTGGAAAAGAGAACCCAGTAAGTGAGGATATCTGCAAAAAACAGCCTCACCTTATTAGTTCCTTCCAAATAGAGATATCCGAGATGGTTTTTCATGAAAGCAATGTTCAAGATATCCCCAATAGAAGAAATAATGGACAAAGCAAGCAAAATTCCAAACAAAGCAATGACTTGCAAATTAATGATCCGCTCCACATCTGTCTTCTTAATTGGTGCAGCAGTAGCATTTCTCATCAACTTAGTCTCGTGGCCAGTGAAGACAACAATTCCTTGAATCCACACTGTGTTTCTCAAACTGGCTCCTCTTAGCAACAACTGATCGGGATTCAAAGGGATTTCACGGCCGTTCAGGAACAAGGTCCCTTCATAGGTATATAAACTGCTGTTTGGTCTTTCGCTCATGATTTTACCCTGGCAGCGCACTAGTTCTTGAGAACTCATCAAATGTGCTGTTTCTTCCTTTGATTGTTTGATTTTCAAATTGGTCTCACCGTCTAAATTTGCAGTTTCAATATAGCACAAACCTTCTGGCTCTGAAGAACTCAGCAGAATCAAATCCGCAGGAAACGGTTGCTCACTCCTAACCTTGACAATATCGCCAACCTTAACGTTGATCCATTTTTTTGTAAGATATTCACCTGTAGCGAGGTCCAAGACTTCGATTTTGGACCGATTGAGCTCGTTATCTGATGAGGCTCTTTTGATATCCTCGGTAATCTCTTTCACTGCAGAAACCAACAGAACCACCATCAAAGTCCCTATTGTAGTATATCTATTTGTAGGCGACACCGATGGCACCTGCTGAATTACCGATGTGAATAAGAAAAACAGATTGGCATACTTGGAGAACTGCTCAAATAAAAACTTGGGAATGAATGTGACAAAGTTGTATTTGGTGGTACTGACATGGTTATCGTAGTATCCAAATCGTGAGTTGGTGGATGGGTCATTGATGTATATGGTTCGAGGACTGGTATCTTCTTCGGTATTACGTTTCTTGAAATATCGCCGGATATCAAACATGTTTATCACGTCATCTCCCAAATCTTTGTCTGGCGGAGGCCGATTGTCATGCAAGATATTATCATAGGGGTCCTGCGTTTTGGCTCTTTCTGCCGCTCCCACGTTATCGTATCTATTTCTGCCCATTTTTGACTTTATTTGATCGTACACTCCTCGTATTCCCCTCTTGTCGCTGTTCACATTATACATGTCTTCACTTTCGTAATCTGTTCCCTCGTTTTCATTGAAGATGTCACTGTCTCCATCCAGTCGGGTGTCTCTGCGAGAGTCCCTATGTGAGTCGTCGAAAGGATCATCTCTTCCAAATGACTCGTTGTCCATAAATGTATCGTAATTGGAGTTGTAGGCACTGGATAAATTTTTGTCATTGAATGGGTCGGCATTCGTATCATCTAGTTGAACAGGCTCGGTTTGACCAGATTGACGAGCCGTGGATCCGGAAGAAAGAGTAGGCTCGTCCATTCCCAGCAGGTCTATAAGACCCACGTCCTGTCGTTTGCCCCCTGCGCCGTTGTAATTATTGTCACTCATCTCCGCAAACCGGCAGGCCTATTTATATATTTGGCGTACACTTCACTGTTCGGTATGCTGAACAACGCCCGATTTCCTGAGCTGCCAATGCCGATTCCAACGTGGTTAAAGAAAAGGGCATCCGACCTTTGTCAATTTACGTGGTCGAGGAATCAAAATATTTACAAACGAGGCTGTGCATAAAGGCGTAGTTTGGTGGTATCTTTCGTCATCACCGCCAATCCGCCAATCCAACACCAGTCTTGGGCTGGTCAGAACGAGCTTCCACAGAATCAATCAGAGCACAAACTTCTTACTTGGAATCCATACAAACAACAAACAAACAACCAGATTACGAAGAGTAGAAACTTCTTATGGTATACAATATACTCAGAAATTTACTGTGGATAGTCAAACCACTACATTTGGCTAGGCTCAATCTAAAAAAAGATAAATAGAGGCAATAATTACAATTGGAGGTCCAAATCGAACGCCTGAATGTATGACTTAATTCGGTTAAGTTCACGGATTATTATAGAGAACTTTTCCAATTAAAGAAAAAAGCGTAAATGGTTTAGTGGTAAAATCCAACGTTGCCATCGTTGGGCCCCCGGTTCGATTCCGGGTTTACGCATTTTTTTTTCAATGGCGTACCGACACCACGAATCAACATATGTATCAAGTATACTACAAAACAATCAAATCTCCTAGTTCTACTGACCACTACAGTCCTTGTTAAACGCTTATAGCACATGAGTCAATTAATTTTAAATATGTAAAACATTTAAACCATTCAAGCTTCTAATGAAAGACGACCTTTTGGATTGGTGACCTTGACACCAATAGCCTTGGCTCTGGCTAGGATCTCAACTCTGTTCTTAGCAGAAACATTGTGGGCAATTTCAGCAGCGTAGGTCTTGGTGTGCATGAGCAAACATTCAAGGTCCTTGACGTTCTTGACCAAGAAAGCCTTGTGGCCAGAAGGCATCATGTGTCTTGTTTTCTTGTTGGAACCATAACCGATCTTTGGCTCTCTGATGGTACCTCTGAATCTTCTTCTAACACAGGAGTCAATACCCTTTTGTTTTCTCCAGTTCTCAGAAACTCTGTCGTATCTGTCCGAGTGGTGTCTCTTGAACTTCTTTGTGTGTTTCTTGACAATCTTTGGATGTGGTAGGGAAGCAGCCATCTAGAAAGGTTAGTATCAATGTGGAAATATGCTGGGATCTGTACTGTCACACAGGCTTGTGATTGCAGGTTAAAACTGGTTTCTTGCTTGTTCTTTTGTTTCTTGTTCAGTAGGTTTGAAAACTCTGTTTCTTTGCTCTGAAATTCTCTGCTAACGCTCTGTCTGCTCAATACGCCTCGTTTTGTTCGTTCAACATACCTTTGTTGTCTATTAACTGTGTAGTTGGACTTCTATCAAAACATAAATTCTCTTAAACTTTTCAAAAATCTTTAAAACTATCCTGCTCACTAGCCGTCCCCTGCACGCTTCCTGCCTACTGTTCCCGGTAACTGGCTATTGTCTGGATCCAAAAAATTTTTCACTTCTGTCGCCCAGCCCTAAAAGTAGTCACGTGGACAACCTTTTGCTTGAGAATTTCCTCAAAACGTCGTTCGACGCGCCGCCAAAATATTTGATAAGAGCATAGAATATAATACACACACATAGAATATCGCCTTCTTTGTTTTGGCCTTGCGATTGAATTCAACAATGTCAAATCCGCCGTCAGATTTCTACTTCATTGACCCAGACAAGAAATATGATACAGTTCAGCCCTCGTTTCGCTCAGACCTACTTAAATTGTACGGTCTACAAGACATAGCACAAGCGTTGGCAAGAAATAACCCAGACGGTACAAAAGGAGTCAAGCTTCGAAAATCATATAAAAATCACATCGCAGACATTCCTGGAAAACATTCGATACCTACAGAACGAGATCTATCGTCCGTAGTGTTCCGTCCAGATAATCCTGATATGGGTACCACAAAATTAGAGGTTTATGGAATAGAAGATTTGCGTAAATTGTTCAGTTTTGAGAAAACACCAATTAATGGAATTTCTGGGTTTGATTCCAGCAAATTAGCAATTGACAATCTTGATTCTTCGGTCAAAAAAGACAAAAAACGGAAACAAAACACTCCAAATACTCCTGGAGAACCTTTAGAGTCAAAAAGAAGACATGTTCAAGTCCATTTCGATTAATCTTATATCATATTGACTAGCTTATAAAACACTTTGTCTATGAAGAAACACGGATTTTGTTTTTCCGTCTGCGCCGAATTCTCAATTTATTACCAAGAAGCTTACCTGCATGGTTTAGCAAACATCTAATGATGTACTTTTTCAAATGATCCACCAAATCCAAAAGCTTCCAAATCTGGTTTTGGATTTCCAATGTTGGCAAAACTAGGTTGAAATTTGTCACGTTTATCAATCTCTTGAACCCCTTTCCATACAGTGAAACATTCAAAATCATGCTGTTGAGTTTCACTTGGTTGAAATTGAAATATGTATTTGCCCGCTCCATCATCACATTCATATCCTTATCATCCATCATTGCAAGCCGTCCATTTCTGGTGACTCCGTGTGTGCTAACCATTGAATAATGGTCTTCATCGTCTTCACTGTCATCGTCATCGTCGTCGTCCACCATCTCGGACAAATCTTGGTCGTTTTGATCATCATCATCGTCATCATCATCGTGTTCATACTCAGGGAAGAAAAATTCCATTAATTTTTGACCAGTATCCTGCTCAACACATATTTTCATGGGAAGACACACAACATCAACAGAACGAATAATCTTGATTCCTCCAACTGGATTTCCCATCGACCACGAAACCTCTATCATTTTGTCTGAGTCGGTATCAGAATTTGCCTTATTGTAGCTTGTGAGAAGCTCTGGAAATAAAACATTATGATCCAAATTTAATGCCCTTATAGATGCAATGGACACTGAATTATACGTGGATCCATCTGCAGACTCAATTCTTTTGAACAATCCATTGGAGATATCTACCGACAAAAATGGATTATTATCGGCCATCATATTGAGTCTTATAGCATCTGCTTGCAAGATCCATTCTAGCAGATAATCATTCCCATGTTCTTCACCCTTGGAAGTCTCAATTCCCTTCACCAAGACTCTCATTGTGGTATATAACTCGAGCAAAAGCTTATTCCTTAACGTTCTCAATTTCAATTCCTCTGATAAATCTGTAGCTGGGTCCCATCTCGTAACGTTTAAATCTTGCAAAGCAATGTTGATATGGAAAAGCTGATCAAGCAGCTTTCTCACTCGTTGGAAGGTGGTTTCTAGATCACTGAAATCGGTAACCAACACCAACTTATTGACGGTCTCATTCAATTTCTTCGACTGTGGCTCTGAATACAGTAGAAGATGCAGCACAAGTTGGTACAGAGTATTATACTGTCTTGAGTCGAGTGAGGTCTCAAAGCTAGCAATATTGAACATCAATGTGTCTCGCATTTGTGAATCGTTAATGAGTGTACTCAGCTTATGGTATCTCACCATCATGGAGGTTCTCGACATGATCTTGGAAGTCTCTGGACCTGGGCCTTCCAAAAACATAGGCCACTCGCCTACAGCTCCATAATTGCTTTCCATAGTGTTGACCTTATCCCCCTTATGTAGCACGAATAGATCGGTGTCTTGCAACACCGACCCAAATCTATTTTCCAAAGGCTTCGATCCAAGTTCGTTCAACATTTCGCTGTCTTTGATCGAAACAATACTTACGTTGATTTCAGGCGTCATTAAAATTACTAGCGATTCCGACTCATCATTCTCCATTAGCTGAATCTGTGGCTTATCAACCTTGATCAAGAAATCATCAAGAGCTACCAATGATGACGCATCTGAACTGATGGCACGAAGATCTGTTTCAAAAGTTTCAAGATTGAGTTTTTGTCTAACACTGAAACTTGGATCCGCAGTATTGGCTTTGGAAATCGTCTTCTGCTTCATATCGGCCTTCTTCTCAACCACTCTCAACGAACTGTATTGCCGATAATACGAATATGATTGACGATATTCAAGCTCATGAACATACTTGAACACCTCATCCCGAACTTTACAATTCCATTTTAATAACAACCCTTCAAACCAAAAAACGTTTGTAAAGTCAAATTGGTCACTGACGCTTTCCTTCCGTTGAACAGAATTTTCGGTACTTTCTTGATCACGTTTTGTGATATAGGTGATTTTTGGACAGTATAGCAATGGAAGAACTTGAGAATGAGATTCGCAATGGTCAACAAGAGGCATATCCACTTCTTCAAAATCTTTCAGATCAAACCAGTCGTGGTCACCGTCAAATACCGAGAAAGACGATTCTTTATCGGAATTGAGGTCAAAATCGGCAGTCAGGATTCTGAGATCCACATTCTCAAAAATGATCTTACCATAATCAAACTTCATCTTCATAAGCTGAATTTGTTTCCCAAGAGCCTCATTTTTCAACACCATTGGCTGTTTCCGTTGATGTAAGTGCATCTTGAACTTGGATATTTTACCTTTGAATCCAACCAATCCTCCATTAGACACATCATCAAGATCCATTCGATATCCATGGAACAAATAAAGAGGATCCACAACAAAATTATATGTCATGCTCTGCAAATGATTACCAAACTTGATTGATTCCGGTTTGTTGTGAAACAATGCTCCGTTTCGAATTGGTAAGGATAATCCATTTCCAAACATTTTGAACCACGAGAAGAAGTAAGAGAGAGATACAGGCGAAATATAGATCGAGTTGTTGGTCGATCCATGCGTCTGGAGATGAATTCCCATATGAATATTTTTGGATCTAAAATCCTTATAAGCGTCATAACTATCGAGGTCTTCGATATGGTCTGGATTGCGCATTTGGACGGCATAATGAGGAGCAAATTCCTTGGTTAGCTCTCCATTATCAAGTTTACGTTCGAACTCAAACGATAATTTGAAGTCAACGTCACCATTCAAACAAAAGTTGATCTTTTTGTACAAATGATCCATTGAAGTCTCAAGAACTTGTTCATTTTGATAATCATAATAATCATGATTCAAGTAGTATCCGAATTGAGAAGATGAAAGATAATTATTCTGTGTAACAGATAAAAAAAGCAATTTGTCAGAGCACCAGCATGGCAAACGATCGCTGACATGATTGGATATACCAAAAAAGACCTCATTGGCTTTAACCACCAAGAAGTCATGTGGGTCATTTCCTGGTTTGTGAACTTCAAACATGATATTCTTCTTGAAAACCAAAGTTAATCCGGAAGCACTTCCAAGAATCTCGTAAGGATCGATCGAACTCTTCAAATTGACTCTTAACTCGCTTTGAGGATTAGTCCATTCAAGACTAAAATATCCATGAAGAATGCTTCTAACCTTATCCCAAATACCCAACTTTGGACTAGGATCAACTTTTGGTTTGCTAAAGGTGTCGAAGTTCAACGAAAGTTGTCTGAGAATTGGAGTGATCGAAGTTCCCCATGTAAACATAACGTTTTGGTCGGTCAAAACCTTTGCATTAACCTCTGCCAATGTCTTCATAGTAGCCATCGTTCTGGGAATAGTCAACTGGAAATTATCATTTTCTTCTTCAACATAAGCAGGCATAAATGGGATGGTACACCATCGTATGGAGTCCTTGTCAGCATTGAGCTGTTCACAAAGAACCACAGTTCCTTGAATCCTCAATGCTGATTTTTCAGCAGGGTATGCTGAATGTCGAGGAATATTGATGAATGGAAGCGGCAGATCTCTCAAATGCGATCTCATTTCGCCAACGGAAAGATCCACAGACATCGGGATCGCAGTAGAAAACTGCGTGTCTTTAGGAATTCCTTTTCCTACACGATGTACGTAGGAAGAGAAGTCTCCATCTGATTCAAAAGTAGGCGGTTTTAGCTTCAAATCGACATCATTCAAAATGAAAGAGCATAATGGAGGAAGTAGTTGATCATCATTGATTTTGGAGTTGAAGCTTCTTGAGCAATTCAGACGTGCTTCTGTTCCCTTTAAGAATTCTGTGTTTTCAGTCACAACCTGTTTAAGTTTGAATCTGTACTCCTCAACTATAGATATCCACGATTTAGAAACATTGACCCTGAGTTTGTGAAGTTTCTTTTGTACATCTTTAACAAGTTGGTTATCGGAAGTTGTATTCGAAGTTTGTTGCAATGACTCTTCAAGTTGTTGTTTCAATTCCTCGTCATCAACCTGCTCTGATATTTGGTTAATGTAGGAAGAGAAATTTGTCATTTTGGCCATTCTAGAACGTTGTTCAACCCGGCCAAGCTGATAGATCATTGCCAGTTCGACTTCAAATGGATCGTCATCAAAACCCAAGCTGAGTTTGGAGGATTTCAGTCTTAAACCCGGCAAAGTAACTGGATCTTTGCCCTTAGGCATAATGTCCAAATCATTGCTATTGGTCTTTAAAATTGAAGCCATTTGCTTGACAGACTTGATGGTGTTGGAAATGCTGTCAAACAATTTGTAAATGACAAATCTATAAGGAATTGCAAGTTTGGTCCATTCAGTAACCACCCGAACCCTCTCGTCGGCTGATTTCGTGTTGAAGAAGATCTTGGTTTTTTGTAAACTGAACAAACGATCCCATTTATTTGGAGACGATGATTCCACACATAATCTTAATAATTTCGAATCCAAAGCAAGCACTCCTGTTGTTGCAATCAATGAAGAATCAAATGAGTCCATGCGGATTCTAAACTCGTTGGCTAGTTCCAAGTAGATGCTTGTTTCCACAAACTTACATTTAACATTGTAAAGATCTCTCAAGCCAGGAGATGAGGAGGTAGTAGCACCATTTTGTTTAGGTTTCTTTGGTTTTGGAAAGTTCATGATGGTGTTTTTCAAGAGATGTAGACAGGAGCAAAGAATAAAAATGGCAGGTAACGTGATGTTCAATTTAGCTTTTGCCAGGTCCAAAGTTGAATATAATTGCGTTGCATCTTTAAGAGAGTACATATGTGCACTTAAAGATGGCACAAAAACAACCTGTTTGGAACCCATATAATGGTTTCCGTCCGGATCTTTCATCTTGTAGCTCATTCGACTTTCTATCTTTGTGAATGCCACATCCACATGCCAGAAATAATCTTCCGCTGTCAAAGTCTCCAGCGAGTGACGGCTGGAACTGGTATCTTCAAATTCCTCTCCTTGATCAAGACTTTCATTCCTGACCGCAACTTCAATACGTGAAACGGAAAGAACCACATAGGAGAATGAATCGTTAGTATCCAAAGATTCGTCGACAATCTGTTCGGCAGAAAGAAGCATCGACTTTGCTCCCAAATTGATTTCTAATTGTTTGATTTCCAATTGTGCAAGGTCAAACCAGCTAGGAAGGTCTTTGAACAATTGGTGATTGGATTTGTTTTTGTCCTGTTGAAGCTTTGGTTCTGTTGATTCTTGGAAGCGTGACATCGTGTCCACCAACAGAATCGAAACCCCATTGAGCACCTTCAATTTGGAAAGATCAAGCTCAACGTATCGAAGAGCTAATGAGACTTCAAACCGTGGAGAAGGAATAATTGTGAATCGATTCATAAGTTGAATGTCTCTCACAGACACGATATGTTGCCTGTAAGAGTGTTTCTTTCTGACGTAGGACAGCTCAAGGTTTGGTAAGTCTATTCTGGAGTTGAGTGAGTATTGTCCCTTTTTATGAACGCTGTTGATCTCGACGTTCAACATCGAGACAGCCAAAAGGACTATGTGCAAATCATCATTCAGTTTCTTTTTCAAGACGAATGTCGGCTTCTCACACAGCAATTTCAACGAAAGTCGAGGAGACAATCTGGTAAACACATCCATGTATAATGATGTTTTGGAAGAAGTATCTTTGACCACCAGTTGCGACTTGGTAGCTGCATGGCGGCGTTTGATCTGGCTCAATTTTGACATCAATAACGCACACAATTCAGTGGTCGTATCAAAAATGATATTAGAGACTGAGCAGTTCAAATCAATCACAAGATTAGGAAACTCTTCTTCGTTGTAGATGATGTCAAAGAAGTTGGAAAGAATGTTGGAGTCCAATTGGATGTTCAAGTTGGGAACTTGCAAAATCTCGATTTCTTTAGGAGTTTCGCCCAGACCCTGACATTGGCTGAGATCCAGTGAGATCCTGCTCTCCATGAGACAAATCACGGTTCTCATAGGATGGTCAGTTTGTTGGAAGTTCAAATCGAAACCTGCCTGGCTAGCTTTCATCCGCGAAAGGTTCATATCGACAGATCTCACTTCCAGATTGGCCAACACCAGGTTTTCAGGAGGAGAATCAGCCTCAATCAAAGTATCAATTTCATCTAAAGGTGCCAATGGAATGTCAATCAATTTAAAACGGTCTATTGATAGATAAGTTTCTTGGAATATGCGATATAACAAACTGGTTTCATACACTTTCTTCTGCGAGATTTCACCAGACTTCTTGTGCGACTTTCTGGCTTTGACATAATTGTCCAACTTTCTCAGGTCAAGTAACGACAAACTCACACTATCTATACGTGCCTCAATGGTGAGATTTGAAAGAGTTCCTTTTTTCAAGTCTAAATTGAATCCAGCTCTCAAGGTAGCAAGGCTGAGTATGTTGCTCAGATAATTGGTGTAGTGACTGGAGATAAACACATTTGAAATGCTGAACTCGGTCAACAAAAATCCAACTTTTTTCTGCTTGGTATGTTTCCATTTGTGACGTTTAGATTTCTGGTCCAGAAGCAGGTCAGTGGAGAGCTGGATTCTATCTATTTCCAAATACAGATCTTCAGCCAGTTTGAGTTTTGAATCATATAAACTCAATTCGATGCTGGGGAACGAGGCCAACAAAATGTTCACTAATCGTCGTAGCCTGAAGTCTTGAGGATAGATTTGGATGGGTTCGTCGGGGTCGAATTGATAATCATCATAGTCTTGTTTATTCTTGGTTTTTGTAGGTTTGGGTTTTTGATAATTAGTAAGTTCCAAGAGTGCTGCATTCACAGAAACCACAATAAACTTCCGATGTGACGAGAATGGGTGGAATCTCAATTTAATGGACTTGATTTGCACATCTATTCGGGGTGTCTGAACCGCAACACCAGATAGTGAGAGAGTAAACAAGTTTGCATGTTGAATCTTGAGGCCAAAAGCTGCCCAGAGAACAAACAACAGTAGTTGATGGCCCAATGCCATCACAACTATCGTAAACAAGACTAGTTTTGTCAGGTCGAGCATGGGTGTAAATAGCAAGTCGAGTAGAATGTTGTTTCAATTAGTTGGAATCCATTTTTGAATCCTTGGAAAATGCACAGTAAAATAGCGAAATGGCTATAGAAAAAAGTGGTGATGGTTGTAAGATGGATTGTATGGCGGGAGAGAGAAACGGTTGCTGTTTGACACAATAGATTGAGTAGCAGATACAATAGAAAGTTTTGGGATTCTGGGGGTGGGCAAGATAAAGGCGACGCGCCGATCGACGCCGGGAGGATCATCACCTTTTGGAACTGGAGCTGGAGCTTGATGAAAAATTTTTTGGCGTACAGCCAAATTGTAAAAATTTAAAGGAGTTGGGTACAGATACTGAAAAGCTGTGGCACGTAGAATCGAACACAGCTCAGAACTACTGATTACAAGATGGCACCTAAGAACAAAGTGAAGATGGACCTGGGCTCGTTCCTAGCGGACGAGAGTTTCGGAGGATCGTGGGCGGATGATGATTTCGACATGAAAACTTTGGAAGTTCCTAGTGGAGGTGTTCGTGGAGTTGGACTCAGAAGTGGGGGAGATGATTTCGAGAGAAGAGAGTTACCAATTCCTGACCACCCTCCTTACACTGCGAGAGTCTCCAACTTGCCCAGAGATATGATGGATGAGGATATTCAAGGTTTTTTCGCTGATAGCCTGGAAATAATAGATCCATTCGAGGAGATCACCGACTTTTATGCGCCAAAGGATCAAAGCAGCGGGGTTTTGAAAGGATATGCTTTTATCACGTTTAAAAACAGAAAGACTTTGGAGGATTCTCTAAAACTCTCGGAACAAAAGTTGGGAGGTAGAGTGGTTTATGTTTCTGTGGCTGCACCATCTAACAATTCCCAATTCGGTTCCAGAGGTCCACGGGCTCCTGCTCCAGATATTGATTGGTCCTCTATGAGAGATGGTCCTGGTCCAATGAGATCCGACAGAGGTGACAGATTCGATGGTAGAGAAAGACAGAGAGCTGCAGAGCCAGATTGGGGTTCTGTGAGAGACTCGGAAGCTGCTCCAGAGCAAAGACGCGACAGATTCCCTCCTAGAAGAGAGCCTAGAGAGCCTCGGGAAAGACTTCCAGAGCCAGATTGGGGAGCAGCCAGAGAAACTGAGGCTGTTGCTGAAATCAGAAAAGATAGATTTGAAGGAGGCAGAAGAGAGCCAAGAGAACCAAGAGAACCAAGAGAACCAAGACCAAGAGCTCCAGAACCAGATTGGGGAGCCGTGAGAGATTCTGAGGCCACTGTTGAGCCAAAAAGAGAAAGAATGCCTTCTAGAAGAGGCGAGCAAACAGAAAGAAGAGAAAGAAAACCATCTACTCAAGAATTCAACTGGGAATCTGCTAGAGATGCCCAGGCAAGTCCGACTATCGCCAGAAGAGATTCCAGAGAACCAAGAGAAAACAGCCGCAGAGAAAGACCAAAGAAGCAGGAACCAGGTATCGATTGGGACAATTTCAGAGGCTCTGCATTGGGCAAGGGCTCTCCATCGTCCACCAACAAGAAACAACAGCAGGCTCAGGAGCCTAAAGCACAATCTTCCGTGGATGCTCCTAAACAGTCGTCTTTCAACGTGCTACAAGTTGAAGATGAAGATGAACATGAGACCGCTGCTTCAAGCAAAGTCTCTGGAACCGGAGTTGATGAAGTGATTGAAAACACCAAGAACATGTCTTTACAAGAAGACGGATGGAACGTGGTTAGTAAATAGGCATTTTTTTCTGTAATATGTTTCGAAATAAACTCGATTGAAGATTGACATGTAGTCATTTTGATCTAAAAGAAGTAAAAGATGGGGTTTATGGAGTAAGAATCAAAGCAGAACAAAAACAACCACACACCCAAAAAGAATTCCAAACACCATTGAAAGAACAAGAATGAAAAGATCACAAAAAAGTGCACATAAAATGAAAAAAAAAATACAAAAAAACGAAGCACTGAGGCTTCATACCAAATTGCTTACAACTTCTCTTCTCAAATCGTCCCTTGCACTGCGCTCTCCCTCGATGTTGTTGTGCAAATCAGCCATATTGCTTTCCATAGCAGTCCCGGCAAGTTCAGACTCGGCATTCATGCTCTGGCGCTGCTGAAGAAGTCGCTGCTCTCTATTGCGCTCATATAGAACAACCACATAATGATAATACAGATCCTCCTTGCGAATACCCATCAGCCTCCAAAACAGTCTCATATACCATTTGAACATTTCATGAACCATACGGAATGCGTCAATGTCTATATCTTTTAAATCGTCCGCATCAAATGGCCTGTCATTCACAATGTCTCTTATAGAACCTCTCAAGTCTGCCAAATCTGGCATTGGTGGACGGTGGAAATCATGGTTGCTCATAGGCAATGTGGATTCCTCACGTGGATGGAAAGGTAAACCATGATTTTCTTCGGTCTCAGGTGATGATGGTGAAGGTGCTGCTGTAGCTGCTGTTGGTTCTGTACGGTTGTCACCCGTAGCAGTCTCGGATGCTTGGGTATCGTCTGCCCGAAGATATTCACCATTGCGAACGAGTTGCAAACAGGCCAACAAGGTTTGTGCTTTAAATTTCGTAGATCTTGGAAAATACAGGTCGGTCACAGAATCCAAATCGTTGAAAATGCTATCCAGCTCTCTCTCCCCCTGTCTCCCCCGCGATCCACGCTCACGCGTGATATCAGCATCTCTCATGTAATAATCCCGTTTACACATTGGACAGCATCCTCTTCTGTTGACCAGCCAAGGGTCGATACAATCGGCATGGAACACATGGCCGCAAATCAAACCTCTGACTTCATCCTCATCCATCAGATTATCAAGACAGATGGCACACACTCCGGACGTGAAATGTAGGTCATCATGTCCACTTTCGGTGCTTTTAGGTTCTTCTGTGGCAGCTGAGGAGGTTCTCATTCGCGAAGTCTCAGCCATCTCGATGCATTCGGCCTTACAAGCTTCTTTGTGCTGCATATCTGCAATGTCCGCTTCTTCAATATAAGCACTGGTTGAAGGCTGTGTACCTGCAGACTCATCAGTGTTGTTATTATTTGTTGCAGCAGAAGGATCGTGAACTTCTTCCTCATAAGCAAGAACGCCGTCGTTTCTATTGATGACGTCCTCCTTACCTCCGTTGAGCCACTTGGAATACGTCTTTAACGGGAACAAATCGTCCACCTCCTCTTGGGTGAGCTTTCTTTTTCGGGAATACTGGCCATCCCGATGGCGGAATCGATGGCCACCAAGATGCCGACTATTAACAAAATTGAACGATATATCGTGCTCGAAATAGGGTTGTAGCCCGTTCATAGATGCTCTTCCTGTTGGGCCAAGGTAAAATGGGTTTCGGGCAAATTGTGGTGCAGGTATGTATAAACCAAAACGAGAACGCACCAAATATCTGAAGGTGAAGAAGATAAATAGAATCGCAATGATGACTCCGACACACAAGGCAATGAAGAAGAGAACCGTGGATGGTTTGCTTCCTATGAAATTCCCACTGGAGCTGCTACTCGAAGTCGACGATGTGGCCGTTTCCATACTTGTTGTCGACGAGCTCTCCATGAACTGGGACATTGTTTCTGTGGCACTCATTGTAGTGGTGAATAGTTACGGATCTTTTCCTGGGATGACGGACCACTTCGATATGGCGAATTATGGATGCTAATGGGGTCCCGTTTATTGGCAGGATACTGTTTCGTGCACCAAACAACAGTCCGCAGTGATGTCCAAGCCTGTGTACAAACTTAAAGCTGTAGAAGTCGCGCTTGTTGGAACAATACAACCGGGTCTTTTGAGATCACATTGGTAATTTTGTTTATCTGCGGAAAAAAATGATTGCACGGAGGGGGCTTTTTACCCGTAAAGACAAAATGGCAGCCAGACCGAAGATCCAGGGGTATGTATTAGCATGGCAAGAGCTGGATCGTCGGAGTGGGCTGTTGGTGGGAGAGGAGGTAGAGGCCATCAAAAAGCATGAGAAGGTATAAAAGGTAACGAGAAAGGTCAATTGCTAGCGATTTGGTGACTACAATTAGAGTAGATGAATTAAAACTATTCATTAGTGATGATTAGTGGATTTGAGACGATTTGAGCAACTGCAAGCTCGGAGAAGAAGAAGAAGAAGAAGAAGAAGTAAATCAAATGGATTGTGGATTGAATAGATTACAATTGAAGTCATCAACAACGACGGTTTTTTTGACTCGCCAAAACACCAAATATCGCTACTAGTATTTCCTCAAATCGAGTCGCGCAATTTTTCAATGCTTTCTTAGTAAGACCAGCAAGAATGCCACCAAAAGCCAGCAAGGGACTTCCGTTGACTCTGAAACTCAAGAGACAGTCGCAGACGGTGTTTGTGACTGTGTTTGGGGTCCAAACAGTGGGAGATCTCAAGTCACAGCTCGTGGATATTGTTAATCAATCTGGTGGATTAAGACTCGAAAACGAGCCATTGAAGTTGGACGAGACAGAAAAGACGGGACTTGATGAGGAAGAGATCGACATCGATATCCCCAAACCTTCATTCGATGTGAGTGATGACGAGGCCGACACAACACAAGAAACATTGGAACCAAGAAACAGGACCGGAGGAATATCTTTGGAAAACGGCGACATCATCAAGCTGGCACTGCCAAAAGATCAACTCGATCCATACAATGGGTTTCTAGAGCCTTTCGACCACCCTGATTCAAAAAAAATCGAAGAATTGGGCCTCGCAGACAACCATATGCTTGTGTTTGCTCTTCAAGACGAAGAATTTAGTGTTACAAAGCCAGAGGAGGAGACCGAATAGCAGCAGTAATAGGATAATTTTAAACAATAACGTATTGCAATATTCTTCCGTATATTAAAGTTATACAACACCATGCACACTCAGTTAACCAAAGCAGAGGCAGTGGCAGACTCGTATTTCCAGGTTGGAGGCAAGACTGCAACGGTTCTGTAGTATCTGGCCAATCTGTGGATTCTGGATTCAATCAAAATCAATCTGAATTTGGAGTCTTTGTCTTTTCTGTTTCTTTCCAAGTGCTTTCTAACGGAAACAGCCTTCTTAATCAAGTAGTACAAGTCTTCTGGAATCTCTGGAGCCAAACCGTTGGACTTCAAGATTCTCATGATCTTGTTACCAGTGACAATCTTGGCTTGGTTGACTCCGTGAGCATCTCTCAAAATGACACCAATTTGAGATGGGGTCAAACCCTTTCTGGCGTATTTGACAATCTGTTCAACAACAGCATCCGACGAAAGCTTGAACCAAGATGGAATGTTTCTCGAGTATGGGATAGCCGAAGAGGACATACCCTTTCCCTATAAGAAGTGCAAAAAGCACATTCGTTAGTATGTCATTCTAATACTTTACCAATACTATAGCATCAAAATTGGTATCGCTCAGTCATTTACGATTCGCATCGTCCAACTTTCCTTCCTCAACTCTCTCGGATATCACTCCATGTAGCTGTTTGGATGGATTATTGTGACCTGCAAATCGACCAATATCGATCCGAATCTTGTCCTGTATTCGTATTGTCTGTTGCTGTAATTAAAAAGTACCCACTTTACTGTGCATACGACCCATTTTGAATTAGTTTTGTTCTGTTGTGATGGACTTGCCGTTGGTACAAGAGGTCTTCTAATGCTAGAGTTTTTTTTCCATACTGAAAAATTTTAAAACCAGTGCTGCGAAGGTTTGTCTTTTGGTGTGCTCACGACTGGAAATAAAATTTTATAAATAGGCACGTGATATTCATAAAGGGTAAACAACCCTTATCAAGGCGGTGTCAAAGCAGATATCAAGTTGGCAACTCTTCAAGACTACAAACTGTTTAATTGGAAAGACTTTAGGGTGAATCTCTATTCCTCAAGTAACCAGAAAGGCTGTAGTTCAAACTTTCATTTCGTAATCTCATCTATTAAATCCGCAAACTCTTCTTCGTCATCGATCTCCACAAATTTGTTGGCACTCACCTCGCTCTTGAATAGCTCCAAACATCCAGCATACAACATCTTGGCTTCTTGTTTCGAAGTTGATGGCCTATAGTAAACAAGAACTAAAGGATTGCTGAGCCGTCCATCCGGAGTTTTAAAAGGATAGCTTAACACCACAAATCTTGGCGAATTGTCAGGGAGCTCTTCCACCAACACGTCCACAGAGTCAATTGAATCTTGTTCGGGTTCCTCATAGTGGACTTCATACGTTTTCGGATCAATTGCATATATTTGTGCCTCCATTTTTTGGGCTCTAGCACTGGATATTCTAAATTTGCGGAGCTTCTGCAAAGTCTCCTTGCCAAAAGTATAAAGCGATTGTGACATGGTATAATGATAATGGTCACTGCAATGGTCAAAGTCAATTGCACGGTCGATAGATTATTGATTTGATTACAGATTTACATACTGACTGCAACAGACTTCTGTTTTTTCGGTTTCCATATCTGAAAAGTTACATCGTTACAACATCCATACACCATGCGCAAAAGACAGATCTCATAGTATTGAGTTGATTGACATAAAGCTAGTTAGTTATCTAGACCTACCAGTTCAGCTTCTTCTTCAGCAGTTGCCCGTTTCTTAAGAACTAGGTCATGGCCGGTGACTCTCTTATAGATGTCCTTGACATCATCAGTGGTGGTTTCAAAATGAGAAGATGGATCGTAAGATTTAGAGATATAAATATGGTCCTCTGAGCCATCGGCAAGCGGTTCATAAAGCTCTGCAATTCCCATAAGCACGTCCTTAGTGGAACCAATAATCTTGAATGCTGGCTCCAACTCCATGTGCGGCTTATCAGTCTCGATGATGGTGGAAATAATTGCTAGATAATGGCCCTTGGCACAGATATTATGAGCGCTGGAAATCGTGGCAATGTAGATATCATTTTTACGGCCGACTTGGTTTTGAGGAATGATGATTTGGGACGAGTCTGCTTCAGAGGTGTTTGGAATAGGATGGTCAAGGACACACATTGCTCTGATCACTTTTTGGCCAGTTGATTTGACCTTTTCTGGGAAATAGGTTGGGTCTGCAATCACTATTGGAGCTCTTGCAGTTCCTTCTTTGGTCTTCACTCCTTCGAATTTTCCATCGGAATCGTATAGCACTTCATCAATTGGAGTATCCAACATGAAGGTACCCCCATAAATGGCCGATAATCTGGCAAATCCCTGGGGCAATTCGCCCAATCCATATAATGGATAGATATATGGAGACTTGCCATATCTGGCCACAGAACTTAAATACAACATGATTCTGTCGTAAGTCTCTCTTGCTGGCTCGTTAAGATAATTATCGTTTGACCACAATGCCATTGCATGCCCAATGAAGTCTTTGGTGCCTCTTTCCAATCCATATTTGTTATAAATTTCATCCATTGTGTTTTGATCCAAGTTGATGCCACCATGGGTGGAAGCATCCTCCTCACTGTATTTGATTATGAACTCCAAAAAATTCTTCATTCTCCGTTTCTCAAAAAATCCCATCAATGGCGACGAAATCGCTTCTGTCTGGTTCGAAGGCACCTTAGCAATTCTTCCGCCTCTGTAAACATATGATCCGGAAATCTGCTTGAATTCCATATATCTTGTAACATCTGTATGGACCAAGATGTTTGTCAACTCTCCGTTTGACATAAGGAACTTTGGAATCAGATCAACACACCAATCTCTATCTCTACCAAACTGGTCTGCATAATCCTTGCTGGGTTTGAATTTCTTGTACAATTGGGTCAGATTCAACGATGCACTTTCTCCCCCATAATAGTTTTGCTTGTCGATATGAAGCACCTTCTTGCCATCAATCGACAGCAATCCAGACAAAATGCACTCGGTTAGACCGGTACCCAAAACAATCACGTCGTAGTTCTCGTCCATGTTCAAAGTTGAATGTGGTTTATTGAAATCCTCGGCAGATAATCAATTGCTGGTGAAACAACAAAACAATACTTTTTATTCTGCTGCTTTACGATTGCCCTCACCAATGCTTTGGCATGAGCGCACGACGCACGTCGATCGACGCAAAAAAATTATATACATTCTTACACATTCAATTTTGTATGCTTGAAAACTCGCACACCGCCAGCTCCCTTGTAATCACCGGCAACTTGACCGTTACCCCTCAGCTGGTAGTAGTAGCAAACCAACCCCTCAAGTCCAACAGGACCTCTGGCGTGAATTTTGTTTGTGGAAATTCCCACCTCCGCCCCAAATCCATATCTAAACCCATCTGCAAACCTGGTGGAGCAGTTCCAATACACCCCAGCAGAATCTATTCCTTTCAAAAACAGTTCTGCGTTATTCTTGTGTTCGGTGATAATACAATCTGTGTGTTTGGAGGAATGAGAGTTAATATGGGCAATGGCTTCTTGAACACTGTCAACCGTTTTTATAGCAACGTCCAGTGACAAAAATTCCTTGCCGAAATCTTCTTCTGTTGCCGGGACAAATGTCTGACCAGCCAGCGAGGCAGGAACTTG
Organism: Ogataea mattraensis; assembly: GCA_030564055.1. Lineage (NCBI taxonomy): Eukaryota > Fungi > Ascomycota > Pichiomycetes > Pichiales > Pichiaceae > Ogataea > Ogataea mattraensis. The sequence goes on along the minus strand of JAJMLE010000009.1, from coordinate 346,794 downwards.
GGACATCAATTCTGAAGACAAATGACACACCACACCTGCATCTCCAAGAGACTTTAAAATAGATTCATATATTGGGCCCTTGATTAAGCTGTGATGAACCAGGACAGATTCCACAGCATTACACCCAGCTGGATAATTCGTTTTTGAATCAACTATGATTTTGGCAGCTTTTTCAATATCGGCATGTTCGTCCACATAGATCGAACAAATTCCATCGGCATGTCCCAAAACTGGGATCTTGGTATTATCTTTGATATTTCTCACTAGCTCATTGGATCCACGAGGAATCACTAAATCGATGTATTTATCCTGTTTCAAAAGATCTCCAACCTCACCTCTGGTACTGATCAATTGGATGGCGTTCTTTGGAACATCGGTCTCTTTTTCCAAAATGTCGTTAACCACACGTGCCATCACCTGGAAAGTATTTAAGGATTCTTTACCTCCTTTCAAAATAGCAGCATTACCTGACTTGATGGCTAATGCCGTGATGTTTGCAATCACCTCAGGCCGACTTTCAAAAATAATCAGAAGGACCCCCACAGGACATGTGAGTCTATATAAAGTGAGGCCGTCATCGAGCTCGGTGGCCAAAGTGACCTTGTTTAATGGATCTTCTAACTCAGAGACGTCCAAAACTCCTTCGCACATAGAATCGAACTTTCCATTTTTTGATAAGTCAAGTCTTTTGATCAAAGAAGAGGACAAATTGTGAGCAATGGCTGAATCCATGTCTTTCTTGTTAGCCTCGAGGATTTCATCCTTGGCAGCTATCAATCCTTCTTTGATTTTGTGGAGAGCCAATGATCTTTGTTCATCAGACAATGTTTTAAGCACTGTTGACGCCAGATGGGCATTTCTTGCGATTTCCTCCGACATTTGCATGAATGATTAAATTTTTAGCACTATGACTTCCATCATTTAGTCATCCTCTGAAAATTTGCATTAAATTTTTCAACAGAGCAAAACATGAAAAAAAGTGTCCGCACAGGGCTGTGCAAATAGCATTAGTTTCTTATCAGCAGCGAAACTGGAAACCAAAGCACGAAGAACTAAAAAAAGCCAAACGGTGCACAGATGCAGAGTAGATTGAAAGTCGGGGCAAGAGGAAATGGGGCCCAGCCAAGGCCATTGAAGGAACTAAGCATGTGGGAAGCGCGACCTACGACGCGGTGGAAGGGTCCAGCAGGGATGCATGGGGGGGCGACGCGTGGTGAAAGATGGGAAATAAAGGAGCTGGGTTTGCAAAGCACAAGCACGGACGATCAAAAGGGGAAAAAAAGATTAGCGTAATCGAATGCTGCAGAAGAGGGAAAAACAGACAATCGAAGGTTGCGAAGGATTCTCTAACAAAAACAGGCCTCGAGTTGGTAGACCCCGCTACCCCTGAATATTCGGTTAACCTGAAATAGCTAAAAATACACGGCTTCCCGAAGAAATTGTATGAATAGAAAATCTAGATTTAAGTTGCTGTCTCCGGATTAGGAGAAATTAAAAGATTTGAGGAAAAACCAATTTCCTATTTGGGTGACATCCTCGTTTCGTTGCATGTCAACTTATTTTTAGTAGCGACAGGAGCTTGGAATAACTATTGTTTCGATCCGGCAGGCGCAATAAAGGGGACAATTTTGATCAAAGAGCAATCTTGGGCTTCTGTGTAATGAAACTGCACACCGTGAGGCAGCAAATAACATCATAGCACAATAGCGAACATCCTCTACAAGCAAGAGTTGCAAAATTGTTTCTTGTGATTTGTCAATATTGAGTGGCTTTCTGGAAATTTCTTTTGCTTTTTAGAGTCGTGTATACTTTCCAGAATAGCGTGTTGCTGCGCAGAGTCCTAAAACAGTGCGCCCTTTTATATGACTTCCATTTTAGGAAACTCCTTGGATACTGGACCGTGAATGAAAATTTTTCCTGGAAAATCCCCTTCCAGGCTAGTGGCGAGATATAAAAGGGAGGTTCCCAAGCCAATTTGTGAAACTACACGCTACTTTTTTTCTTCTTTTTCTATCATAGATCATTAATTAAACTACAACAATGCAATTCTCCAAGGTCTTCGTTACTCTAGCTGCTATCACTGCTGTCCAAGCTGCTAACTCTAGCAACTCTTCTTCCTCTTCCTCCGTCTCCTCTGCCGGTGCTGCTGTTAACACTTACGGTTCCGTCGCTTTGGGTGCTGGTCTAGCTGCTGCTCTAGCTCTTTTGTAAGAAAGCCCAGAAGATTAACCAAATATCTTTTGAAAAAATTCTACAGTTACGATACTTAATTGCAATGCGCTTTCTTTGCTAGACTCATTACATTCCCTGCCAGGTGGATAAAGGAAGAAAGGACATTGTCTATTTTCATGGCAAATGTCTATTTGTATTAATTTATTTATACTTGGATGTTTTAATACTACTTTTTTTTAACCAACTAGCAACTCATACTCCTAACCGTTTGTTTCTAATAAGTAAGCTGCAAGATATGGCCTGCAAAGCCTCGTTTTTGTTAATTCACCGTACTTTTGCGTGCTATCTTCGGTTTTACTCCACTTTGCTATTTCTTTTTGCTGCTTGGCTTCCAAGCCCTTATGGGGGGTTCTGATTAGATCCAAGAGATTCTGCGCTACTCAACCATACCCTGCTTTCGTTCCCCTAGGAACCTTGATTGTTACTCATCAAAAGAAAGAAAAAATAAAATACTCCATCCCCGGTGCCTGTCCGCACACCCGTACACGCGGACGATTGCCGGTCGTCTGAATTTTCGACCTTACGCGTATTAGCCAGCGGCGACTTAGACAGAAGTGGTGAGCGACTAACAAGACAGTTTGTAAAGAGTAAATTCTGTTCCACCATGCGCATGGCAGGGATAGATCATGAGTCCGGGCTTTTGGGGTTGGATGACTCTACCAAACGTGCACGTGCTCCGAACAGATCAAGACTTCGCTCAAAAAGAAGACGTTTAATAGCTCCAAAACAGTCGCCTGAAGTGATCAGTCTTCCAGAAACTGATGCAGGAGAAAGCAGTGAATTGGAGGTTCAAAATTCAACTGAAAACAGTAGCGATGAAGAAGTTTTGAGCAGTGCAAATATACAAAGTTTGGCATCTCAACGGAGCAGTAGAGTACCGTCAGTGATTGACCTCATTTCAAGCAGTCCAAGACCAACTCCTAGCGAAACTGAAGCTTCTTCAACTGAAAAACTAGCAACGGACGATGGTGAGCGCTTTCCTGAACCGGTGCAACAGAAAATTATACCCCAACCCAAAATCATACAAGTTCCTTCCAATTTGGGTGTGAAATTAAACATTCCTCGACAACCCAAATATAGAGTAGGACTTTCGAAAAAGGTGCGAGTGGACCCATTACATCCATACTTGAAACAACATTGAAAATTAGCTACATTTATTTGGGACAAAAATACTGCTAAAGATAAAGGTCGAGTTAAAGCTCGTCCTTGGAAACAATATCGACAAGTTCGGTTTCAAACACCAATGTGGCATCTGGTGGAATCACTCCTCCAGCTCCTCTCTTGCCATAGCCCAATTCTGGAGGGATAGTTAGCTTTCTTTTTTCCCCAACGCACATATCCATCAATCCTTGGTCCCATCCTTTAATCACCTGGCCAACCCCGAGAGTGAATTGCAGTGGCTGGTTGCGATCTAAAGAAGAGTCGAATTTCTTTTTAGTTTCGTACAAAAGTCCTGTGTAATGCATCTTCACCAGGTCTCCTTTTTTGGTCTTGCGTGTGCATTCAGCCTCCGGGACCTTGTGAAGCACTCCAATTTGCAGCTGTTCAGATGAACTGGCCCACGCAATCGCACAGAGCGAGCTGATAAATATCAACAGATTGATAAACTTCATTCCACAATCACCTGAAACTATCAAAAGTATATGGACACTAGATGATTTGTGGTTTGCGCTGGTGTTTATTTTTTTAGCTATCCTCTATCTTCGCTGTGCGTCGATCGACCGTAAAACGACTCTCTTATTTTTTTAGGTCTCTCCATATTTACATCTTACCCAATTAGGAACAGTAATGAACCATTAAATTTCAATTTATCCAACCCTCAACTTAAGAAAACAGAGCAACCTTGGAACAGCTTTTACTCCTCCTATACTTGGATCATTTCCATCATGTCTGTGTCTACACCTGTTCAGTATAGGAAACCCCCAACTAAAGACTGTATTGTCGGCCACCCAAGCCAACAATCTCCTAGTTTACCTCTTCTTCCAATGGACGAAAACCAGCTCAACGTTTCAGGAAACACTGTTCTAAGAAGCAACTACAAATCCCCTTCCGATAAGTTGCGAGTCTCGCCTATCAGTCACCAGCTGCTCAACAACAACAATAAAAAGTCAATGTTTCTCAGTATGATCAACAGCTCCAGAGATTCCACATCTAAGCAGTCAAAGCCGCAGCTTTCGAGTTTGCAAAGCAGGCTGCAAGCACTTTCTTTGGAAAAATCCAGCCAAAAGACCGATTAATCCAATTACTGGTTGAAAGATCCGCATGGTGTATAATTATAGTCTGCGTCGATCGACTCAGACTTGACCACTTCGTTTGTATATCTATTCCCAATTTAAAGGCCCCGGAGCCTCAAGTTCGAAGCATTTCGTGTCGAAGCGTGACAGAAAAAAAAAATATTAATAATAAAACGCGTAGACATTTTAATAGCTTGGATAGTTTGTCAACATTGACACTACGCAGATGTCTACCGCACACCAGCTTACTTCTGAGGAACTTCTCGGGATCAGAGATGAGCCTGGCCTTGGCCCTACTGGAACCACCGAGACCCCCGAACCTGATCTTCTTTTGCAACGCAAACCTAGAAGAACCATTCATAAATTGACTGATGAGTTGATGCTAGCACCACGGGGTTTGCCGGCCTTGCAAAAGTCATTAGCCAAATTCAAATTCAAACAGAAGAAACAGCATAGACCCATGTCTTCCATAGAAAAATATAGAAGAGACGACTACAAGAACTCGCATCATTTTGATAATCTGACCCGTTTATTGCATGTGTACCAAGTCTGGGGACATGATGTCTATCCACAATACAAATTCAGAGATTTCATTCCTGTTTTAAATCGAGCAATGAATTATAGTGCTGTGAAGTTCTATAAGCGTTCGTTGATAGAGGAAGAGATCAATCGAAAACTACGTGAATTAAGAGGTGACAAGGGAGAGGAATCTATTGATGCTGGAGAGGATGCTGAGGGATTGTTCGTTGCTGGTGCTGGCGCCGGGGACGATTCGGATGAGGATTTATATACTCCATCGCAATATCCAACCACCACGGAGTCTGTTGTTACAGCACAGCCAAGCGAGGCTGTTTTGTCCGATGCAGAGCCAGAAGGCGACGTGTTTGATGGCATTCCAGACGAAATTCTCAATGCCAACTACAACGAGCACGATGACGAACATGATGACGAGTTGGATGTGCTTCGGGATATGGGATTATAGTGTCCTGTCAGTCCATCTGTACACCGGTATGTATACATGTATATAATACGCCCGTATTTAATAATGGCAGAGCACTAGTCCAAAATTTCTCGTGAAGCAAAAAGAGCTGTTTATAGTTGAGGTAGAGGAAAAGTGGGATCGAAGAAAAAGAAGAATTGCGAATTCTAGATCATATTTGAAAGGGAAAGTTACGTGTATTAGAGGCGTGCTTTTGGACTATTTGGATAGTTTACTTTGGAAGCTGGTTTTTTCATCTGGACAAGTGGATTGTTGATGAACCTGTGAAGAGACATATTAAAGAAAAGCAAATAGGATGGCCCGAAGTAGGAGAAGAAACTACCACGAATTTGATGAGGAAGACGACGAATTCCAAGAAGAGGGAGTTGAGGAGATTGACGATCCATCTGAGGAGTATGAAGAGGACATAACTAGCAAAAAGGCATACGGCAGGTCCGACCAAGACGAGGACGAAGATGAGGACGAGGATGCTGTGAAATCACATAGGACGCGAACCAGAAGGACAGTTAATTATAATGAGGATGCGCTTCTGGCAGCAATCAGTGATGAGATCGGCAATGCGAGTGATGAAGAGGAGGAGACTCGCGTGCCGACAAGGAGGAGGGGAAGACGTAGAAGAAATGAGGACGATGAAGATTTCGAGAATCAGGAAGCCAATGGGACTGGCGATGATGATGATGATGATGCGTTTGATAACGATAGTTTTTCTGTATCCGATTCGTCACTAAGGCCGCGGAAAAGAAGACAACCTGGTTTCATAGTGAAAGACGAGGAGGAAGAGGCCGAAGAAGACGAGGAATTTGAGATTGGAAATCACAGACGTCCAACCCGTTCAATCAAGCGAGGAAGAGGAAGACCACGCAAATATCCTAGGGAGGAAGATGAAAGCATGGAGGAGCCAGCTTTGACAATTGAGGACGAACTTAAAGCATTGCAAGACGATTCTCCATTAAATTCGCCTGTCCATCGTAACCTGCGCGAACGCAAAAACATTGATTACACTTTGCCTCCTCCTATATTCAATGAAAACCAGCTGGACAGAACTGGTGCAACAGAGAGTCCCAAGAGAGGCCGTAACGGTGGAAGATTTGGTGGCTTTTTAAATGGTGCAGGGTTCTCTTCATCTAGTACTCAAATCAGAAGACTTTTCCCAACTGTGGGGCCGTTTGGAGGTGGAGATGTGCATGCATTGTTTCAAAATGGTGGAGTACCTGATGGTTTAACTGCTCTTGGAAACGTGGAATCAAGTGATTCGGAAGATGACAACGAATTGTTCAAACCAACAGATCCAAATAAGATGAATATCATCACCACAGACTCTAGCACACCAGGGAAAAAGAAAAATACTTTAGCAGACACCGATCCATTGGGTGTTGACACCAACATCGATTTCTCGGTTGTTGGGGGATTGGACAATTACATTGACCAACTAAAAGAAATGATCACCTTACCTCTATTGTATCCCGAGATATATTCAAAATTTCATATCACTCCTCCGCGAGGAGTTCTATTCCATGGTCCACCAGGAACTGGTAAGACTTTGATGGCTCGAGCATTGGCTGCTTCATGTTCTTCACAGCATAGAAAAGTGACCTTTTTCATGAGAAAAGGGGCAGATTGTTTGTCCAAATGGGTTGGTGAAGCAGAGAGGCATTTAAGACTTCTATTTGAAGAAGCCAAGCAGCAACAACCTTCTATCATCTTTTTTGACGAGATTGATGGACTTGCTCCGGTGAGATCATCCAAACAGGAGCAAATTCATGCTTCGATCGTGTCGACACTATTGGCTCTTATGGATGGTATGGACAATAGAGGTCAAGTGATTGTCATCGGAGCTACGAACAGACCTGATTCGATTGATCCTGCATTGAGAAGACCTGGAAGATTTGACAGAGAGTTCTATTTCCCATTACCGGATATGAAGGCGAGAGAGGAGATCCTTAAGATTCACATGAGAAAATGGGATCACAAGTTGAACGATACGTTTGTGACAGAGCTATCAAGACTTACTAAAGGGTACGGTGGTGCGGATTTGCGTGCACTTTGTACGGAAAGTGCTTTGAATGCCATTCAAAGGGCTTATCCGCAGATTTATAAGTCCAACGACAAATTGAAGATTAATATCAATAAGGTCAAAGTGATCCCTAGCGACTTCACTAGAACTCTGGAAAAAATTGTCCCATCTAGTGCGAGATCAACATCTCAACTCTCTAGTCCATTGCCTGAAAATGTGGCTCCGTTACTACAAAGACAATTGAATTCAATCTTAGACAGGTTGAAAACAGTTATACCAAGAGACAAACCATTGTCTTTACTTGAAGAGAGTGAGTATGTGGACATGACCTCTTTACATGCAGATGGTGGCTTCAAGCACCAGCAATTGCTTTCGAGGATGAATCAGCTCAGAGTATACAAACCTAGAGTGGTCATTAGTGGTCGCAAAGGTAATGGCCAAGGGTATATTGCAAATGCCATTCTACACAGTTTTGAAGGATTCAACATCCAGGTATTAGATTTCTCAAAATTGTATTCGGATTCATCCATTTCTCCTGAAAACTTGGTTATTCAAATGTTCCAAGAGCTGAAGAGACATAGGCCAAGCGTTCTTTATATACCAGATTTACTCGGTTTTATCACCGATATCACGCAGTCTCTAAGATCAACCATATCAGGACTTATCAAAACCTTGGGAACGAATGATCGCGTGTTAGTGCTTGCAATGATTGACGACTCATTGCTCTTGGACGATGAGATGAAGGACGAGCTACGGAACATTTTCCAGTTTGAGGAAGAGAATTATATGATTCTTGGGGACGCTACAAGAGAAGAAAAAGAAAGGTTTTTTGAGAGCGTTTGGACTTACTTCCATTTAACTCCAATTGAATATAACGATCTTTCCCAAAGACCAAAACGGAAACTGAAAACCCTGAAAGTTGTGGAAATGCCAAAAATTGAAGTGATTGTTGACAATACCAAGAAAGAAGTTGAATTGGCTAAGAACGATATGAGACTGAAAAATACGTTGAAAGTGAAATTGTCAGGTCTAATGGATCTTTTCAAAGTTAGATATAAAAGATTCAAAAAGCCGACTATTGAAGATGCATTTTTAGTCCATTTGTTTGAGCCGAATCCTGATCCTGAGGCTCCTTACCAGCGTAAGGGTGATATGATCTTGGAAGTTGGTACGGGGAAAGTGTACTATAATATTGATCTTGAAGTCATTGAAGAAAGACTGTGGAATGGTTATTATTCAGAACCAAGGCAATTTCTATCGGACTTGGAAATGATCTTGAAAGATGCTAATACCACCGGCGAACGGGAAAGAATTCTCAAAGCTAACGAGATGTACGCGAATGCTCAAGTTGGAATTGAAGAAATGGAATCCCAGTTCCCACAACTGGTGACAGAATGGAGAGCTGTTAGGCAAAGAGAGAAGAAACGTGAGTCTGAATATTTGATGAAACTGAAGGAACAGCAAAAAGCAGAGGAAGCTAAGCAAGAGCAGGAGCAAAATCAAAAGGAGAAGCAAGAGGAGCAAGATCAGAATGCTGGTCATGTTGAGGAAGGGAACGGTATGATTCAAGAACAAAGACAAGTGATGGTTAATGGAATCACAGTAGCTGATGAACTCAGTGTCAAGCCTGTTCCTGTTGAACTTACACCACAGCCGGTGAAAGAAGAATTAGAGAAGGAAGTTAGAAAAGAATCTGAAGATTCGTCTTCTTCCGAAGAAGAGGACATTCAGGAGTCTGAAAAACAACAATTGGTCTACGATGAGGAAAAATTAAAGTTTGTTCAGAATCTAATATCCACAAAATCTCAGGGTATGAGGGTTGAGAAGCTCGAGAAATTGAACTCGAAATTGATTGAGTTGATCTGGATCCACAGAATGGAGCTCGATAAGCAACCACTGCTTGATGAGATGGAGTCTATAATAAATATCTTCTAAGGAACGTCCTTTTCTGCCTCAAAGACTTCATGATCCTTGTCCTCTTCGGACGAGCGTGATTTAATTCTATGTGCCTTTTTCAATTGCACTAATTTCTTCATGACCTTCATTTTCTTTTTGCTTTCTTTGAACTTATAACTTGAGTAGTATATCATGACAAAAGGAAGCAGCAGGTTTGTTAGCACAACCCATGCAAGCAAGACACATATGTTTCTAGCCAAGTTGGCTTCTTTATAAGTGTTGAATAGCAAAATTTTGAACAGTTCAAATCCATTCTTAATGGGCAAAATGTAACCGTATCTGTAAAATTTGGGACTGAGTATCATTGGATAATATGTCGGAGCAATGTTCGACACCATCCAGAAAAACATCCAAACAGGGATCAAATTTGGTTTGACTGCTTGTAAAATGATACTGACGTTTTCATTGACACCTCCAAGTGAAGAAAGGATAAGATATGTCACGAGCCAAAAAATCAAAAATCCAATTTTCCCACTGTAGGCAGAATATATGTCTATTTGGAAAAAGATTTGAACCAAGGTGTAGGCCAATCCAAGAACCAAGTAACTTATTTGAGACGATATCAACCGGTATGCAATAAAGGAGCGGTCTGTCAATTTCGCTGAAATCTTTATGTGGTAAGGCTGGAAGAAAGCAAATTGCATTAAAGACAACAGATGCAAATAAACTAATCCAAACTGTTGAGGACCAGCAGCAATGGGGACCAGTAGCTTCGAATCAGTAAGATCTGTTGTTGCGAATTGAATTGGTGTGAAAAAAGCGCTCATATTATCAATCACTGTATCGTTTGAAACTAATGCGGCCATTGAAACCATCATGTCTGATTGCAATGACAAAAATGCTTCCTGCAAATGAACGATCGATTTGGTGAGATAGGAGGTTTCTCCTATGTACTCCCTTCCTGTCTCGTAAAACGTTTCATAAACGGTGCTCAAATTGTACGAAAGGTTATCACGGACAGCAGAATAAAAATCCATGGTGGCGTTAGATTTGACTAGCACTGCGGCCCAGATCTTCTGGTGGTGAACTTTCTCGATCAAAAATTCACGAATATTATCGGTCTCTGTGGCCAAATCAGAACTGTTAAACAGATGCCAAGTGCCCCAACTAGGGACTGGATCGGTCAAAGTTGCAGTCTGCAACGTTTCGCTGAATAAATCGGGAAATGTAGAATTGTAGACATCAGAATTGTTATCTAGAACCACCCAAATATCAAAATTGACTAATCGTTTATTCCGCTGATACATTGACCCCCAATAAAGACCAAAGATTCCCATCAAAAGTGATGTGATCAGCAAATAACCTTTTAAAAAATGTATGATAGTCTTGATGAGATCGAATTTTGGATCAAAGAATCCAATTTTATCAAGTTGATCCTTAACGTCTTGTGTCACTTGGTGTTTTATCGATTGTAATTTGACAACTCCAGAACCCAAAGTGGATAACCGTCGTAAAGGAGTAGGTCCTGAACCATCTTTCTCATCGTCAGAGTCTGAAACATCACTATCTAGCATAGCAGAGACTGCTTCGTCATTTATATCATCCACAACACTTGGCAAATATCCATCTACTATAAACGGAGACGAGCCTGGATGATTTGGTAAGGTGAACTGCCTACTAATCTTTCTTGGAGCAACCTCGCCAGCTGTAGATTCGAGAGAATTGGTTCTGGTAAACCAACTAACGAGCGAGCCTGTTCGACGACGAGGAGTGAAATTGCGTCCTGTGCCGTTAGTATGCTGACGGGAATGCCATCCGATAGACGTGGAGTCATCGGTATGAGCTCTAGCAGGGGTAGAGATTTCTGGGGCTGACGCAAAAGAGGCAGGTATGGATGAAGTGTCTAATGGATCAGGAACTAAGGAATGTGTTCTATTTGGTCTATATGATCGCACCTGGTCAATTTCATGCAAGACCACTGATTCAGACGATAAGGACGATAAATCGTCACTGGCAGTTTCCTGAATTTGGGATAATCGTGTTTGTAAGCCCGGGCTGTGCTCAGGCGACTCTGAGGAAGGCATCACTAACAGACGTGTTTCAATGAGCTTTCCAAAAGTGCGAGAGTCAAAGAGAAGCAATGACCAGCAAGTTGATCAAGTATGATAAAACAACAAAACTTCATAAAGTATTGGTAAAAATAAGAAACAAAACTTTTTTCTTTATCTTTCTTTTCAGTAGGTCGATCGACGCGCGTCGTTTGTTTTTTAAGAAATACTTCTGTTTTTTTTTTCCTTAGATTGAAAAATTTTAGGTTTTATCTCTGTTTTATCTATATGGCCAAAAACAACAAAAACCAGCTTCTCCAAGCACAGATACAGCTGCGGTTATCGGAAGCTAATAATAGAATTGCATCATGGCTTTCTGGATCGCCAACTTCGAATGTCAAGGCGTCAATCGAGTCGCTGCCCATCATTAGACCCGGAGCAGGTCTCAATCTAACTGAAGACAGCGGTGCTAAGATCGGAGACTTTATCAACGGAGTTGGGCCCGTAAAGATCAATCCTGCAAACTCTAGAAAGACGTTGGATCCATCTTTGCAAGCGTTGAAAAATAAAGTCAGAAATTCGAACCGAGACAGGATCAAGAAACAGACTCACGTGCACAGCCCGAGACAGCGAACCAGTGGTCAACACAGCCCGAAAAAAGCACAAGAACAGGATCAACAGGATGAAGACGACGACGATGAAGATGAGGTTGTACTACGCAAAAAAAGTGGGCCAAAAAAAAGCGCGATAAACTCCAGAAGACCATTTTAATTATCATAAGGGTTTTCACTAATTTGTATAAAAATTGGGTATAGAAACGAATGGACATCAGATGTAAAGATTTATACACTACCACGCGCACAAGCGTGGAATACAACTGAACAAATATTAATACACTATTCCTGAACCAAAGAACTTAACTTGAGTTTCTTGTTAGTTCCAACATCAGGATCTTCAGTGGTGGGGAGTGCACTGCCAACTTCCTCATAATCGGCTGCAGACTCGTAAGATCGCTTTAACTCTGTTTGTGTCTCGTCATTAAGCAAGTCGGAGATGGAAGAATTTCTGCCACCACCTAGGCCTTGTGGAGGCGGTAAGTTTCCAGCTATTGAAGAGCTAACAGAGTTTCGGCTAAAGATGGAGCCCGAACCTCCCGTGGAAGCTGACGACACCGAGTTGAGCTGATGATGGAGCTCGAATATCGATGGACGCATTGCAGCGTGTCTTCTTGGCGAAGTTTTCTGGCCAATAGGCTGGAGTTGAAGAGGAGGTGGTGGTGGCGGAACTGGAGATTGTGAGGCGGGGGATTGCGGAACTTGCGGCTGGTATATTAGGTATTCGTTGGGGATGGAGCGTGGTAATCGAAGTTCCTGCTGGCCCATCGGCACAGAAATCTTGGGGAAAGATCCGCCCCTTCTTTGTTGCATAGAAATAGGCAGAGGTCCTCCAGGAAGCGGCTGGTAGGGTTGGTCGGGGTGGAAATAGAAGGGTTGAGTGAACGTTTGCTGCGGTGGATGTGCTCCAGGATGAGGAGCTGGTGCCAAGGGGTCAACAAAAATTGAAGGGTATCTGTTTCTTGAAGAAGATTGGAAGGACACATCAGTACTGTCTGTTATCGTGCTTGTCAATGAAGAATTCCTCGAATCTGCAACAGGACGGGGAACGATGTTTGGATCATGGAGTTGTACGTCTTGAAAAGGCATATAGACAGACTGTGGATAATCCACAGGTGGGTAGTATCCTCCTTCATAAAATGGGGGGTATTGGTGGATTGGCTGGTGAGCACGGTCAAATTCTGCAGCTGCTGCTGAAGAGCTATTTTTTTGACTAGATGTAGATCTTCTCTTGATACAATAAAGATATGTATCGTCTCCCTTCTTGAAACGTCCACTAGAGTGACGGAATTCCCAGACTGATTGGTTGCTGCTGTCTTTGGATTCATCGTGGTTGGGGTTAGTTGGAGGCGGGGGCGGAGGGTTGTTATCACAAACTTTATGGAATCCATACATGTGGAGTTGTCTAACAAACGAAGCCACGTTACCATGTTTGAAATATCCAGTGAGCGAGTTTGCAAACTCTGCTCCTGGAAGCAAGGCAAACGTACAGTAATCATTTTGATATGTTCTACTCCACCATATCAGATGGGACAATTGCGGATCGTTCAGCATGGAATAAAGCTTGGTCACAAAAGCAGACACTTTTGGGGGGGGTAATTGTTGCTGTGATTGGTGTTTAGGTGGATGTTCGTAGGGAGACCGTGATACCAGTGGATCACTGACACTGGAATGTTTCCTGTATTGATTAGGGAGTATCGATTGCTGCTTGGTGTGGAATGGAGGGAGGGACCCTCCCTGGATGTTCTGCGACATGAACGGTTGTCAACGAGGGAAGGTACGGCAGCGAAGTGAAGGCGAGCAGAATATAAGTAGTCAGCGCAAACTCACTTATACAGAGATGGACATTAGAAGTTTAAACCTGGAGTTAGATGTCTTTTCTTTTCGCTTTTTTTTTGCGCTAGTGTTTGGCGCTCTTTTTTTTTTATCAATTTTTTTCCTCTCTTCTTTACTCAGTGAAAAAATAAAGATTAATAGGAAATAAGAGTGGTGTAATTAATCCTAAAGCCTAGGTATATTCAACAGATACTGGCGATAACTAGAAAAAAGAACAACGGGTATTTGATATACTTTTTATCCATGATATCTTTAAAGCTGAAAAGCCTCTTTATACTGAGAAAATCGTGTTGGCTCTGCATAAACCGTGCGTCAACGCCGCCCGGCTGGCGTCCACTGGCAGCTTAACCGCCCGGCCAGAAACAATAGTGATTATGACCTATTGACTACTATTATGTGCATCTGCTCACTCAGATGCATATTGATGCGCGAAGATGCATCATCTTTCGTGGCCATGCAAAAAGTTTGAGAACCACCGTTAGGAGTGGCTAGGTGGCAGCACATTGGCCTTGCTCGCTGGCTAATCTGCTCGGAATATGCATATAACAGCAATTTAAATGTAATATATACTGTCACTGAGTATGGGTGGGCCAATCATAATTTCATTTGTACAGCACTTCGATAGCCATGTGCACGGTGGGCTTAATGCAAGATCCCACCGCACCACGCTAAAATGTACAAGTCATTGCTTGTGCACTTGATGGTGTTCATCTTTTCGCTACCCTCGCGTTTCAACGCAACAAAATCAAATCACCGACAGGTACATTCCTGGATTCGATGAGCTTTCATAGATAGGATAAATACAACAAAATTCCACTAGAAAAATTCTAATTTAGGATGGTTTTGGTAACTTTTCTCCTCTTGTTTCTTCACTTTTTTCCCTTTTTCCTTTTCTTCCCTCTGGTTTTTTCTCTGGTCAGCCGAATTTTCTCTTTGTTCTCCACCTCACCTTCCTCGCCTTATCTCGCACTGCCTAGAAAAATCGAGGGGATTGTTTCTTCGCTGAATTGTTCATTCCCAGCTTAAATTTTTTTTCGCTAAAATCCATACTGCAACAAATCCAATTTGCTATCCGCCTCTCATGCTGACGTTTTTCTTTAATCATTAATTCATTCTTTATAAGCTTTATAAACTAGAAAACATTGCCTCTTTGCTAGCTCCGCTCGCCATTCCGCAAAATGTATCTGCCACTCAGCATGTTGTTCACCTCCACCATCTCGCCCCAATGAATTTCTAAACCTTTGCGCAAGCTTACATCTGTATTCTCTTTCCACACTTTCTCCACATCTTCAAACACCACATTTGTGCCGTGAATACCTATCAGTTTGGCATTGTCATGTGCAAGAACCTCCTTCTTGCCGTGCTTGTATACAAATTTGAGTTCGGATTCAGAATGACCTTTGAATGTTAGGTTGGATCCATATCCTTCCTTCCATATGCTTTCAATCTCAGTCTTCATCTCGAAATTGTTCTGTTCAATGTATTGGCATGCCTTGATTGCGAATCTAACTGAATGGCATCTGTCCATTGCAGAAGGAACACGGCCTTGCTGGACATGTCCCGGAATTGCGGTTCTAGATTCGTATTTTCCCTTACCGGCCTCCCTAATAATGTCTGCAATAAGTTCAGTCGTGTAGGTAGTAGAAGCCTTTTCATTGCGAATAAACATCTTCCCGGATCTATTATCACCTTGATCCTTTTCATAGTTCTTGTTCAAGAGCTCCAAGTCTTCTTGCAACGTTCTCAAAGTGATGTTTTCTTCTGGAGTGTAAACGGCCAATGCTCCGGTCACCAATCCCGTATATGAGGCAATAAATCCAGAGTTACCTCCTTGAACTTCCACAACAAACACCCTTCTTCTGGAGGCACTAGCTGATTGCTTGACTGCATCACAATACTTCACAAGGGTATTCAAGCAAGTGTCTGATCCCAGACTGTATTCGGTACCAGGAACATTGTTGGAAACAGTGGCCGGTAAGCAAACTAAAGGCATGTTGAAAATTGGATATTGATTTCTAGCTTGCTTCAAATCATACAGAGAATGGAAGGCCTCAAAACCACCAATGATAATCAAACCTTGAATCTCGTATTTCTGCAAATAGTATGCAACAGCCCCAATGTCACTAGATGGCAAACTTCTGTTGGTTCCTAGTTCAGAACCACCAAGATTGTGCCATTCTTCAACATCCAACCAATTCAGTTTCTTCAGTGCTCCATGTCTAATCAACCCTGAAAACCCATTTTGAACCCCATATGCAGTGTGACCTTTAGATAAACAGTAAAGAACAGCAGCTCTCGTAGCTGGATTGAGAGCTGATGTAGGAGCACCAACATGAATAATTGCAATGTTGAGGTGTTTATCAGCAGGTAGAATCTGCGATCCATCATCGTGTTTGGAGATATCCAGGAAATTTTGATAACTCTGCTTGAAAGTGGAGTCTCTCAAACCCATTGCTTGGTCGAAATTCTTTGAATCGATTGCTGTGGCGACCGACTTGGTCAATCTCACTGCCTCCATAAGTGGTTGTCTAACAATTTTGTTGTCCAAAATACCAATCATTGGCGACGGGGTATCGACAGTGTTCTCTAGCACAGCCTTCACAGCATCCACTCCTTGTAAAGTAGCCAACATACGATCAAATGCAACAGCAGTTCCTCCTCTTTGCACATGACCCAATGTGGTGATTCTAGTGTCTAGTCCAATTTCAACTAGACAATCTTTCACCTGTTCAGATGTAATAGGTTGTAATTCGTCGTCCAAAGCTCCCTCAGCAACAATGACAGTGGTCTTTCGTCTACCTTTTTCTCTGTGTCTCAAACAAACATCTTTCAATTCCTGTCTCCAATTCTTTGCACTAGGAGGTCTTTCTGGAATGAAAATGTAATCTGCTCCACAAGAAATACCGGCCATCAAACCAAGCCATCCACAATGTCTCCCCATCACTTCCACCACAAAAGCTCTGGAGTGCGATGAGGCAGTGGAATCAATGTAATCCACCATCTCGCAAATTCTTTCTAAGGAGGAAAAGGCACCAATAGTGTTGTCTGTACAAGCCATATCGTTATCGATCGATCCAACCAAACCAACGATTGTCAAGTTTCTATATTTCTCAACTTGCTGGCTGGTTAGCTCGCCCTTATTCACTAATTCCTCCACCAATGAAGGCCATTCGCTTCTAAACAAATCAGCACCAGTTAACGATCCATCACCTCCACAGACAACCAGTGCATCAATTCCTCTCAAAATCATATTTTTGGCGGCTTTTAGTCTTCCCCATCTCTCCTTGAATTCCATACATCTTGCAGTACCAATCAAGGTTCCTCCTAAAGAAAGCCATCCCCTCACATCTTCCCAATCCATTTTCTTCAAAAGATCACCACCTTTGACCAGACCAGAATAGCCTTCATAGCATCCATAGACATCGCATCCATAATATATCCCAGCTCGCACCACGGCACGAACAACTGCACACATACCTTGGGAGTCTCCTCCAGAAGTCATCACGGCAATTCTCTTTTTGGTCGATTGTTGTTTTGGTTCCTTTGTAATGGCAGAAGTCTCCTCCTTTGGTTTAAAAAACTCATCAATCGATTTGACTTCTGGGCCATTCAGGGCATTTGGGCGGTTTGTGAACCCAATCAGATTTCCAACGGGATCTCTGACCATAAAGTTCACCTTATCATTCGACGATTTCACAATTTCAAAAGAATTCGACTCTGCGATGCACTTCACCTTCTCCAAATCAACAGCAAAGAAAGTCAGTTCTCCAGGAAGTTCGATGTTCTTATTAACATCGTGGCTCACTAGACGGATTTTTATCATTACCCCTTTATTAAAAGCATTAACATCCGATTGCAGTTGTGGTTTTTGATACTCCAGGGTCTCCTGGTATGGAATAATCACTCCCTTGCTATCAAGACGTGTGACAGGAAAACAACTCAACCAGCATTCTTTTCTTGAATCGCTAGACACACCAACAAGATCCATTCCAGTAGAATTCACATCCTTGGAAAACGTCTTGACAACTGTGAATCCAAACGCTTTATAGAATTGAATCAAGTCAATGTAATCGGTTGTTTTCGAAGCGGTGAAAGATGTAAAGTTGAAGTCCGAAATAAGGTCATTAGCAGTCATCTTGTGTTTTTTTATATTAGTATTGTTGCAGCAGCTATTGCCTTCAATTGGCCGTCTTGGTAGTAGATTTACTCCTTTTTAGATCAATGATTTATTGAGTTTTAATGCAATAAGAGTTGGCAGATTTTTCCCTCTTTTTAAACGACTTTGCCCCTTTCCATGTATCGATGGAAACCTGTCATCCTTTGCAGCTAAATGAGGTGATCGACTTTTTTTTTGCAGGGTCATCAGTCCAGACACTAGTCCGACACCCGTGCACCAGAGACGTATTACAGCTGTACTATATACTGCTATATTTCGTTAGTCTTCTCGTTAAAGTAGATTGAATTATATATATTCAACACACTATCGTAATCCCCTTGTTGTTGATCAAGTTCAATCAGGTTGGCTTCTTTTTGAAAAATCCAAACCCAGATTTCTTTTTTGACGGAGGCCTATCAGCATTTGTAGTGGACTTCTCCAAATTAGTAAAACTCAATGGATGTGGAATAGTCTTGGAGTCCACCAATTGGTCGGTAGATCTGCTTCTCGGTTCCTGATTCAGCTCACCCTCACTCCTAGTTTTGAACAGATTACCACTCAAAATAGAAGTTGTAGAGCTGGTCTTTGCCAAAGCGGGCTTCCTCAATTGAGGTGGAATAGAAGTGTTTTCGTGCTCTCTTGGTTGCTTGAGAGGAGTACTCTCGGTTTTAGGAGGCGAACTTTGACTCTGTTCCGTTTCTATAGGCTCTGTTGTTTCCCGGCTGCTCTTTTCCGTCTCTCTTTTCTCTCTTCTCAACTGTACGATCATCTCTCGAGCATTGATGGCCCGTAACATTAGCTTCAAATCGCTCATTAAAGCTCCGGTTTCCACCAGCAAGTCGATGATGACATCGGGACATGGGGCAGCGTTGGGAGCCATCAACTCTCTTAATGTCGGCCATTCTTTCATATCGGTAGCTCCGGGACTTGTAGGCTCGTTTTTATCCATAGGAGACGTCTCCTTTGGCTCCTCCATGTACTCGCAAGCCAATAAACCTAAAGTTTCCTTCACAGAGTAATCGCTCGTACTGCTGCTGTTCAACGCCATGTTCTCAAAGTCTTTTTTAAGTTCTTCATTCACACTCTTGTGGCTCTTGGCACGACTGTTCCTTCGAGCACCTTCTTCTGGAACAGCAAAAGAATTTTTAAACTTGATCTCCGAGAAAGTAGAATTATGTCTTGGTGACGAAACCGATAATTCAGAATGCGAAAACCTTCCAATTGCTTTTGATGCTCGCTTCAATAGAGCCAAATCCATCAGATTGTCGTCCAAAGTGGTCAAATAGTTAGTGAATTGGTCGATCACTGGAATTCCTGTAGCTCCTTTTTTCTTCTCTAAATCTGTCTCTCCAGACATCGAATTGCATTTAAATTTCTTGGCATCTTCCACCACTTGCGCTTCCTTTCGAGCAATCACCACAAAAAGAACCTCAGATATCAAATCATAAAGTAATGGAACTTCGTAGAACTTGGCAATCATTAGAACTTCCACGCATGTTGGTAAAATGTTCCAATTCGATCCAACTTGACCCGTGTACAGAAACTCTGAAAAGGCCCGCACCACAGGTCTGGAAAATGGAAGACATAATGAACGAGGGAGAAATCGGTAATCCATAGTTGCATCCTCATCTTCGGGAAATTGACCAGAATCGTCAAAATATGAAGTAGAAGAACTCATCATCATGTCAGTACTATCTTCGGCCAAAGCCCTTGAGGTGCTAGTCGAAGAGACATCTGAAGAATATAATACCGAGTGTGCAAGCTTACTTGACGGCGTAGTTGAAGATGTCATCTTCACAGCAGTAGGACAGCTTCCTAAAGAAGATGCTGATGAATTGGCTGAGGTCAACAAAGGCTCATTTTGATACTTCATTTGAGCAAATGGCACTGCAGGAAGTGAAGCCAGACTCTTGTCAGGAATCGGAGGCTGGGGTGGTAGATTTTTCACCACAAGCTTGTTCAAGCCAAATGGTTCTGACTGATTTTCGTACTCCTGATTTGTAAACTTGCGAATCGGTGCAAAATTCGAGCTCGATGAAGAAGTAGAAGAAGTGGTTGAAACGGCAGACGAGCGTCTCAAATTTGATTCACGATTGGCAGCTGCACCAACACTAGAGTTTCGTCTTGATTGGGAAGTGTTCGCAGAGCTTCTTCTGGATTGGGACATTGTGAGCATATCGCGAGTGTTCAACGATGAGGAGTTTCTCCTGGAACTAGGGCCGGGACCAGAGTCTCGTCTTGGGTCCGACTGAACAGAAGATAAATTCAAAGAGCTTCTTCGAGATCCAGAAATACCGGGGATATTTGTTGACCCTTTTCTGGAGGTTGAAAATCCAGGAGATCCATATTTTGGAGTTGAAGGTAGAGATCCAGTTTTTGAGGCTATTGCTTCTTTCTCTTGAAATGGGTATCTAAATAAGGGCATTCTTCCTGGCTCCTCTTTAAAACCTCTGCTATTCAAAGATGGCATACTTTCATGATCAGATGTCACTCTACTGATTGGCTGGGAAGAAGTGGACATCTGGCTTGAGGTCATATCAGTCATGATTGGATCTTTCAATGCGTTCTTTTGGCTATCTGCGTAAGCTCTCGCATAGGCATCTGTCAGAAGCTTATCGAACTTTCGACCCCATCTTTTTCTGCACAGATTCAATGGTAGCGGGATAGGTGTTCCATCAGAGCATACGAATTCAAAGTCCGAAATGGAATACGATCGCTCGAAAGCATTCTTCCCTAGGGCAACCGCATACGGAGGGAACACTGAACGGATCGAATTGGTGATTATTTGTGGAGCCACATAATGAGAATATGCCATAAAGCTGGTAGACTCTTGTTTTCCAGAAGGGGCCAATTTTGGACTCGAAGTAAATCCAGGATTAATAAGATTTGTTGGGCGACTAGCAGTATTTGAGGAAGCGGAACTACCAGTAGATGCCATCCTATTAGCCCGCATTGTAGGTTCAACCTCAATTCCAAACGTGTTGGTAAAAGGTAACGAGACCGAGATAAATAAGTTGAAGAATTGGATACTTGGCAATGTGTTGGTAGTTTCTTTGTTCCCTAGAACAATGACCTTATGATGCGAATTCCACACAAATCCTTTGAAGAATCGGTGAGACCAAGAAGAGTGTGTGCACGAAATTTGAAGACGAATCCAAGTAGCTGAGGGACGGTTGTAAACATAAAGCGATATGTTATAGTCGTTGGGTTGGAAACCGGTAACAATCAAATTTTCACCGAAATAACCAATTGTTGGATAATTCAACCGGTACGGAATGTGTCTGGAATTCTTAAGAGAGGTCAAATGAGATTTATTTATTGGCTTTCTTTCACCCACTCCTGGCTCAACTCCTGTGAAGACAATAAATGGTTCTTCTTCCTCGGAGTCAGAGCAGGCATACACGTATATTGGATTGATTTGTCCTATGGAGTCTAATTTCTGTGCTGAAATGCAATCGTTCAAAGATCGCAGTGAGTCAAGTGGTTCGTAGATGGGCTCTGAAGAATCTGTAGTAGTCTTTTTGACCTGAAGTTTAATATTAGTACGCCATTCTTCAGTGACTATGTTGTAAATATCGGTAAGCACTTTGTTGTCATGTTTGTCTCCCGTTCCACCACATAAAAGAATTCCATGATGCACTGGGTTTCCAGCCAGTTGTAAATTTGTGAGAAAAATCGAGTTGTGGTTGAATCTTCTGGTAATGGTATCGTTTCCATCCTCCAGAATACAGGTCCATACCTTTTCCAACATGTCGAATCTCCAAAAATCGTTCAAAATCACCAATCTGTTTTGTTTGTCAAACCTCAATCCTCCACAAACATAGACATAATTGTCATGGACAGTCATCGAATGAAACATTCTACCTGGAGGTTGTTGTCCCTCATCAGTATTCACACGCAAATGTGTCCATTTTCGGCGCAAAAGATTCAAGGCAAAACATTCGCTGGATAAATAGTTGTTATAATCGGCTTCTATTTGCTCAGAGGGCAAACTTTTCACACTTGTATAAAATTGATCTTCAACCTGACAAAAGGTAAATTGTTGCTCTAAAGATAACGGAATCACCGAGCCTCCGTAGACAAGAATTCTTGATCTATAGATGGAGGTAGTCGATCCACTTCGCACATCTAGGCGCATTCTTTTGTCCGAAGAGGACTTATTGGGCATCTCCACATGGTAACATTTGCTGGACGAGGAGTCTAACGGAGCCATTTTAACTCAGTAAGAAGCACGCCAAAGATCTTGCATTGACTATCTGGCCATAAATTTCTGCCAATCCTGCCACAAAGACCTGTATTAGATGTTTGTATAGTCTGGATACAACAAACAATCACTTTATTTAGTGTCTGATCACCACTACATACAAGAGTTGTATTTAATTTTAGATTATCACTCTCCATCACCAGCAAATTTCGGGCGGTGTATGGATGTTTGCTGTGTTCTCAGAAATGCGCACGACCTGGTTAGAGGCCTTTTTTTCTTGACCGAAAAAACACACTGACTTGAAAGCTCTTGCCTCAACACTCCAACGACTAATCTTTTTCAAATAATCAAATGTTGCCTCTTTATCTTCTCACATCGGTGAAAAACCAGGCAATTCTGGTGGAATTGAAGTCTGGAGAAACCATCAATGGGGTGTTGGAAAACTGCGACTCGTGGATGAATTTGACGTTGAACGACGCAGTGACGATGGACCCACATGGGGTGCACTTTGAAAAGCTGAAAGAGGTCTACGTGAGAGGAAATCAGATCAAATACGTGAGAATGAGCAATGAAGTTATAGACAAGTTTAAGGAGCAGCATCAACATCAGCAACAGCAGAATAATTCACAGAATTTCAGAAACAATTCCCAGCCACAAGGCCAACGTTACAACAACAACCGTGGAGGAGGACAAAGAAGAAACAATCAAGGTAGAAATCCTAGAGGAGGAATGGGAAGAGGAAAATCGCAGGTGGAAGCTTGAAATTGTGGATATATGAATTGATGTATATTATTAATTAATTTTTTTTTTCCTGACTTTGCTTTGAACTATAAAAATGGACTCCAGCCAAGATACATCAATGCCAATTTGGTTTCTTGAATAGCATCTCTAATCAGTTCTCTCACAACAGCCTGGTCGCCAAGATCCTTGGCAGCTAGCTTATTCTTCACAACATCAATGGCAATACTGGCCTCAGAACCTTTATCCATCTTGATCAGTTTTTCTAAAGCCTCGTCATTTTTGGAGTAATCTTGTAATCTGCGCTTTCGAATCGGGGATAAGGTCCACGAATATAAAGGATCGTATTTGAGAACTTCAAGAATATCGCAGATATACAGGCTATTCAGCCGTAAAACTGCAAAAACGTTCTCACAGCTTTTACTGAAAACACCATTAACCCCAGAAACACCAAGTCCATCCACCAAGTCTCTGGTCAAACGAAATGGAACAGTTTCAGGCACTGGCAATGCCTTTCCCTGGTCAAATGCCACCCCAAAATCAATATGAATTGGCTCCCCACTGGCCTTATCTATCAATATGTTGTTGCAATGTCTGTCTCCAAGACCCAACACATACCCTATAATGGATGTTGTTGCAAGACCATGGCTGTATATCATTCTTGACTCAAACCATTCATCAGGATGTATGAAGTTGTTGAAGAAGAAATTTCTGAAGTTGGGTTTAATTTTGCTCGTGATCTGCTGGTAAGTTTTGATTCTCATTGCAGCGCTTTTTGACTGTGCTTCTTTCATTTTGCTCCGTGCGTAGTCTATAGTCATGGAATCATGTTCATGTAGAGGTCTCATTATATCGTTCAAAGCTGTTGAGTTGGAAACATATTCAATAATTCCAGACCCAGGTCCCAATGGAACCACCTTGTAAGTGCGAATGCGTAATTTACGTCTTCGAGCCTGTTTGTCATTCCATAACAATAAATTCACTTTCTCAAAAACCTGTTCCATGATTGAGTCTTGTCTCATATCATCAGACCCACCTTTCAGTATCATTCGGTGACTTTCACCGTTGGATAACAGCAAGCGAAGGATTTTTGGCTGACTGATACCTGAAGGAGCTATCGAGACATTGGCTTCAACTTTGTTAACAGTGATGATATCTTTGAAACTATATGGAGTGGCCTTTTTTGTGACAATGCCGAGAGTGGGCGGCGGAATTTTTAATGATGGAAGTTGTTCAACCCACCACCTTCCAATGCCAAGTCTAGCTAATGAGAATTTCTTATGGCCTTTCACTTTCTCGTTTGCCAAGGTAATTGCATTCTCGCTCAATAAGTCAACCGAGTTGACAAGTCCAGCGATCCCCTCAACATTCAAATGGTCACTATTGGCGACCAGCAGTTTCCATATCTTTTTTGCGGCATTTCCTCTAGACAATGCTGCCGGATCTGAGGTTCCCTCAGCGCTAATTAGTAATGATTTTAACAAATATAATGAGTGGAATGGATGCTTCAAGCAAATTTCATAAATCAATTTTTGAAGTATTGTCTGGAAAGTGGATGTTTCTGCCATCAGCCTAGAAGTGAGTTGATTCAACCACGGCAAGAATTTAAAGCTAGGGATTCCCAGAAATAGCGGTTCGTTGACATCAACCGTTGTATACTCCAGCCACAGGCCGCATAATCTATCAATATCGCGGTCACTGCTATTTTGATCTGTCACAGAAGCTGCCCTCATGTAAAATTCAAAGGCTTGTTGAACATATTGCGTCTTATACAACATCAAGGTATCAAATTCATCTAATTCGGTCTTATACTGCACTTTGATTCGAGTGTGTGCTTTTTTTGCTTCCTTTTTTGACATATCATCGTTATTGGGATCGGAAACAAACTTTTGCAACTCTCGAAGATCTTTCTCTTTCTGCTTAGCGCTAGCCTTGAGTGTCTCCAATTTTCTTTCAATGTCGCCGCTTCTCAACTGATCATCACAGAACTCAGCAAAAATATGAAACATTTCGGGCTCTTGTTCGTCTACTGATAGGTCAGCAATACACGGCTCAATGTAATTTTTCATTATTGATGGTGCTGTTTCCTGCCTAGATTCATAGCACCATTTGGCAACAAAAGCATTCAGCATCCCTTTGGAAATTTGCGGTGGTGGGTGAAACAAATCAAATAACCTTCTTTCAGTCGCAGACCCGATTAGATCTCGTAAGGTTGCAACAGGAAATCCAGTTTCCTCATTCTGTGACCAGAATGATGCCGCAACATTGAATTTGGATATCTCCGAAGCATACTTCTTCAACGTGATATCAGCTTTCTCTTTCAGACGCTCGTTGCAGATGTGATTCAAATAAACAGTTGCGTTGATGGCTCTCTGAATTTCTTTCTTACCTCTAGCAGCTTCGGCATAAGCATGCAAATGATTAATCAGGCAAACTTCAAAAACGCGAGAATCATCGTTTCCTGTGGTCATCATATTGAGCATTGAAATCCGGGCAAGGAATATGTTTTCAATTGCCTCAAAATCTGCAAGCTGAAACCACGGCGAAGGATCATTAAGTGACTCACACCACTTAGTGGCTGCTGTAGAGCTAAGAGTCAAAAGGTCGTAGCAATCCGACACTACAGCAAGGGCCTTAAACCACGATTTGACAGCCTCGGCCTTTTTTGAAGTTGGTCTAAAATCAATGAAATTGCAGTGGGATTCGACCAAGTTCACTAGCGATGACCTGCAAGCTGTGATTGGCTCTATCGTTTTCCCATGAATTGTTTTCAAAACATTGTAAATAGCCTCGTCTTCAGTTTCAATCGCTGACAAACTTGGAAGATTCCATTGGTTAAGTTTCCAAGCGTGTTCATATATCTGTCCATCCCTGCCACTTGCTCGAGTAGTAGTTGATTGGTCAATATAATGACCAAGTGCTGTTGAAATTCCAGTAAATCCCACATGTGCCAGTCCTCCTAGCAATTCACTTGGTAAGATACCAGAACTTCTGTTGGCCTTCAAAGAAGTCTCGAAAGTAGCATTATCAAACATCAAAGCCCCCCCTTTATTATCCTTGTGTCGCAAAATATTAAGACCATGGTCTAAGTTAGGATCAATTGGAAGACCAAAAAATAAATCAGACTCATCAACATGAACATAGGTATCATAAACAAATTTCGTTTCTTTGTCCCAATGTGGAGTCTGAGGACTGGCTATGTTGGTATGAAAATCTTCAAAAAGCATTAATGCTGCTCTTGGAGCATTAATCTCAAGAGCTGATCGGTAGATTCTCTGGTAATCAAGGTCTCCGTAAACATGAATGCAATTCCTATTTCCGTGTCTTGCTCCTGCTCTGATCAATAGAATAGATTCAAGAAGAACTTTCGCATCTTTTTGTGGAAGCTGTCTTTGAGCAAAAAACTGGTTAATAAAACGGTTAAATTGCTTTCCAATCTTTGGCGACTCGTAGTTCACAATGTAGACTACCAATTGGGAAAAGCAAGAGCTGATTGATCCTGGTGAAAACGCTATGTAATTTTGAATCAACTTCAAAATGAAAGAGGCGGAATCCAACTCATTTATCATTCCAAAAAGAACCCTCGGTAGACAGTTTTCAATAGGTTTTCCGCTCTCTAATTGAGACGTTATCCCATCTATCTTGCCACCATCCCAGTGATTGATGTCATAGTTTGAAACCAAGAGTTGTCTAGCATAGTCACTTAAAGGCACAAGAAACTCCTCAAATAATTTGAATGAAGAGCCGTATGTCAGTCCACTCTCCTCCACCCTGTGTTTCTCATGTATTATCACAGCACAAATAAGCTCAAAAAAGTGTTGTACTTGCATAGTCTTGGAGCGTGCGTCTTCCTCAAGCTTTAATATTATCGAATCTAATGGTCGAGTGTCATCTCCAAAATTCTCACTTCTCAATCGCTTGAAAATCCCAGCATCAAATTCACTGTCGGCTACATGAGCTGTCTGTCCAGTCACCAAGTAGTACTTTCCTAGACAGCTTCCAATCCACAGGGAAAATTCATATGAAAGCTTAGGTTGTTCCGCTTTTTGAATATCATACAATGCTTGAGCAAGAGGATCGCTCAGAGCAAATGCGTGAATTTCATCGATTGTCAAGAATGAAAACAGCAAAGAGCTCAGTTCCACCAAAGAGGACGAAATGCATTTTTTGTAGGCTGCTTCGTCAAGAGCTTGCACAATCTCAGAAACGTGTAGGGAGCTGGAGTTCCCAAGCAGCAATTCCATTGACGATTTAATGAGTTTGGCATTCGAGTCTTCGTACCCATAGTGAGGAAGTAACCTGCTTAGTTTATGCAGGGAAATCAAATCTAGAGGTTTGTGATCTTTTTTGATCGTCAGTAAATTTATCATGACGACACTCCAAATTTGGAAGCAGCACAGTTCATCCATTTGACCATCAATTTCAAGCAATGTTGTAATTAATGGAAAAACCTCACTGAACAACGTTTTGTCAGTAAGATGCTTGCAAAGTGCAGCAGTATATAGCCGCTTGAGGTGTTTGTTATCGAAATGCTCATAGAAACATGCAATCAGCAATTTGAGCTTTCGCACAGTGGTCAGTCTTTCTCTTTGGCTGTGTGATGATTCCAAGTCAACTAGCAGCCTTGAGGAAAGAAAATATATAGAAGAAAGATTCCAAAAGCCTTGCGATCCATAGGTTCGCACAATGGAGTTCATTAATTCAAATGCCTGTCCAAAAGGTAGTTGAAGCTCATATTCCTCTAATCCCTTTAGTTTTGAGCTGTTGGAAAGAAAACACGCTTTGATGATTAAGTCCGCATTTTTTTTGGAAAGCAAATAGTCTCGTATCACGGCTTCGTCTCCAACATCAATAAAGGCAAAAACGTTATAGACAATAAGGAGTAACTGCTCTTCGATCAATGATTGTGATTTATCACCCAAGTATTTGGAAATGCTGCTGTATATCCTTTGCTGTGAGCCAGCCGGAGTCCATGACATGGGTATCGCTAAAGCTAGGGAATCGTTGACAATTTTTTTAGTTTCTAATTGGATGATCGTAGACATTTCAGATATGGTTTTAGAACCCCCATATGCAAGGCACAAAGAAGCCACTTCTTTGTAGACTGATTGAAGGAATGACTCGTAATTTTCGAAACCAAAGACTGTGTACGGGAATTCAGAGAGGTCAATCGAAAATCCTAACCAAGCTTTCATTATAACGGTTTTCAGGACCTTAAAAAGAGATTCAACCGAGGGAATATCATTAAGAGATGCTACCATCTCTAAAGAATGTTTCAGAGACCTCATAAAATAGTCATGTTGTGAAAGTTCTAATAGATTGCAGATGCAAGCAACTAGAATTGTGTTCGATGATGTAGAGAGGACTGCGCAAAAGTAACTGAAAACAGATGTGCTTTCGATGGAGTTTTTAGGGTGAATAAATGACTGGAGGAATGCAGTATGCATATCGAGTTGCATATCGTTGGATGCTCGCAGAAGATCTGAAATGGGTTTTGCAATTTCAATTTTCAGGTACGAGCTTGACTTCCGGAATAGTTCCAATGTTTTAGTGAAAACTCGATCCCTGTCTATGGAACCATAGGTTGGTTTTTTGTTTTGCAAAACCGTCAAATAAAGCTTTAGTATCTCAAAAGATTCTAGGCAGGTGAATAACATTCCTTTTTCATCGAGAGCAATCAGGTATTGAAAAATATCATGAGGATCCACAAGCTTTTCATCATGTAACCAACTCATGGAAAAGTGGCATAAAAGTCTGCAAGCACATGTGACAGTCATTTCGAACGTTTTTGTAAGATGAGGCTTTAGGAGCTCCGTAAATGATTTAAACAGTTCCAACATTATTTGATTGGGCAATGATTTGATGTCATGATTTTCGAAATATTTGATCAGCGTTATGAAGCACGACAGGCGTTGCAGTTCAGATGGTATTGTGCAGATAAAGGCAAGTGCAAGATGAATGTTACTATAAGATCCATCTTGATTTCCACAAAACCTCAACAAAAACAGCGTATAGTCTTGAGGCTCTGTAGAATGATATTGGAAATATTTCAGATTATACGTTGCAGTTAGGCCACCAAACGAAGGTGAACTTTGTGATCTTAATGATCCAAAGCTTTCAAATTCGTCTTGATCAGTTCTGATTTTGGGCAACTGATCAGATCTGATAGTCGAGAAATTTTCTGGTAGGATCCCAAGCATGCAGCAGAATTCCCTATAAGAATACTCTTCAAGGAAGTCGGTCATAAAGAGAGTTTCTTCGGTGTCAAATTTCGAGTAAGTTTTGATTAAAACTCTCCTTTCATCATCTTTGATGGATTCTCTACTCGTCTCAAATCTCAGTTTCAAGCTTTCATACCACAATTGCAACAATTGCTTCCGATAACATGGCAGTAGTTTGTTGTTGTTGTTGTTGTTGTTGTTGTTCTTATTATCGAAACTATTGTAAGCATATATCGTCCAAAGATGTGTGGCTCGGATAAGATCTTTAGCAAGAATTTCCTTAATGAAATTGAAAAACCGTTGCATGATGAAAGTAGACTGTTCTTTTTCGGCAGTAAGAGATTGCAATATCTTTGGTGTCTCAGAATCAAAATGTGGTTTTGATATATGATCTTTCCTTAATTGAATGAATTTTTTGATACCTTGTTGTTGCCTCAAGGATTGCAAATCGACCAGTAAATAGGAATCAAAGGATTCAAAATGGTCTATAGCTTTCCTTGAGATTGACTCATTTTGTCCCATACATATCCATCTAATCAAGAAGCAACAGGCATAAATATCACTTTCGAACGCCAAGTCGATCAATTTAACCCATTTGGACAAAAGCCAAGCAACTATCTTCGAGCTAAAAAGCCTGGATGTCGTAGTGTTAGAGGAAGATTGCAATATTATATCTCCCAATCTCAAAGTTCGGCATAGCTCCGAAATACAAGTCCAAAAAATGACGGATTCTCTTGAAAGTTCTGCAGGTGCATGAATTTCAGGGAGCTCTACAATCAATTCAATTTGCGATATCACAGAAGAATCCAGCTCTGCAAGCTTCAAATGTTTGCTCTGGACTGATCGCATGATCTCTGGGAACAATGCACATGCAGCTTGGTACAATTTTTGATCTTTCACCATCGCTAGCGTAGCTTTTAAAAAATGATTCCAACTTTTAGTACTAATCATTTCTGATAAATTTATCTCGTCATTCAGAAAGTGAAGATACACTTTGAAACAAACAAGTGACCAGAAATTTAAAGAGCTGTCTTGCTGTTCAAAAGTTCGAAGTAGTTGCGATGCAATGAAATCGGGTTGTTGTCGGAGATTGTATCTGAATTGCTCACTGAGCACTTCGTTGGATAATTGAAAAGAAAATAGCTTTAATGCTAAGGAAGCAACCTCCTTGTACCTTTCTGTAAAATTATCCAAAAGTGATATGATCAAGTCGTAGGTAGAATGAGAGGCTTCCAAAACTTTCAAAAATCGATATCGCATATTTGCATCTCCAGAAAGCTTGATCCTCTTTCTAGTCATGAAAACATCAACTGGGCTCTTGTTTTGAATACATCTTTCTTGCTTGTGACCAAAATAGCCTTCCAAAATCTTAGTCAGTCCACGGATAGCCAACCAACCTGACGGATCTTCTTCAGCTTTGAGTGAAAAATGTTTAGTATCAAACCAATCGGCATCTCCCACATTTGAAACAGATATAGTTCGCAAATTAATAGCAAATTCTGTATGGTCAAGACACACTTTGAAGACTCTCATAATCAGTTCTTTCAACAGAAAAATGTTTTCATGTTCATCCAATGGACTATCCCAAAGTTCGGAGGTCCGAGAGTTAGTAGGTTGTCCCAAATCCAAGATTGGGCTATCTTTAACATATGGTGGATAGTTGGTTGCAAAACTCTCATCTTCTGAGCCAATGTATGAGTCCATGCCACTGTCAATGGGGGAAGTTGGAATTCTTTCAGTGTTGTCAAGCAAAACAGATTTTGTATAGATGAACCTGAATCTATCAAGCCAGCTTTTGATGTCATCATTGTTTCGTGAATCCAAATCTGGGTTGAGATATATGAAATCACCGATTAGATTGGTAAAGATAGCCACTTTTTCCTGTAATTTGGACGAAGTCAACGATTTGACAGAATTTATCAGCCTGGTACCCAATTTATAAGCTACTTGACATAAACCAACATTAATGCAAGAAACATCTATCAAAACTTGATTTAGCAGATCAAGCACCCGTATCAGGCTCTCTGATTCCCTCGCCATTGGTAGAAACACATTTGCTCCATAGCTATCAATAATCTTCAGAATCTGATGATAGTATGTATTTGTATCTTGACCTGTCTCACTGTTCAAAAATATATGAAGTTTTGAAGTTGCAACTGGATTAAGTAAAGGGTAGAGAATGTCTAACAATGCCACAATCAAAATTTCTCTATTGGTGGGACCAGACCAAGGTTCATCGCTCTCCACAAGTAATTCTAAGCTCTCAAATGTTCTGTCTATAATCTGGTGATAGTTATTTAAGTGTATATGATCTTTGAATGACTGAGTGTTAACCAGATATTGGAGACATTTCGCTATATTGGAAGCGGCAGGTTGAAAAATCATGCTTTTGCGTTGGGTTCTGCAAATTAGATGGTTCAGCAGAATAGAAATCATTTCGTCATAATGCCTATATTTGAAGCTCGAGATAGAATGAGTATTTGCAATGCTGGTTGCCACTATCGACTTCATAACGTCTGTGGCCAATACGACCCGAGTTTCCGTTTGAGAAGTGGAAACTCCTTTCTTATAGCTCGATTCATCAATTGCAATATGCTGGGAAAGTCCCCTGAGCAATTGCAAAACCATTTGAGGTCTCAAGACCTCCACAATTGAAGGTGAATGATAGTCGATGTCTCGCAGTCTCAAAACAGCTTCATTACGATCGCGTATTGTTGAAGATCGGAGCAATTCTAAAGAGTTAGTAACTTCACCAAGATAGATCAAAAGGGCTTGAAATGAACAAAACTTACCTATTGCTTCTTTGCATACGAATTCAGTCATTGTTGGTTTAAATGAGGTAACATTGGGCAAGTGAATCCTTTTTGTTTTAGATCAGACACGATGAGATTAGAAGGGAGTTTTTGCGGCAAGGTAGATTGTAAGGTTCTAACTTGATACTTTTATATCGTGCAATTCAGCAAAAAGATAACAAGTCGTCTAAATCAAATGTGTCTGCTCATCCATTATATTTGGAACCATGTTGTGAATCAAACAAGAGGGATCAGATTTATTTATCTATTTTAGTTTTTATAAAAGATTAATTTTTGAATTTTCCATTATGTAATTGCTTGCTAATATAACCCGTTTCAAATACTTTTAAACAACGACACCAGAGTTGGAAGCAATTCTTGGCCACAAGTCGGCACATTCCTTACCAACTGGACCAGTGATAGCAGAACCTTTCATCTCACCCTTAGGGTTAACAATGACACCGGCGTTGTCTTCGAAATAGAGGAACACACCGTCTCTTCTTCTCCATGGCTTTGCTTGTCTGACCACAATGGCTGGCATGACTTTCTTTCTAAGGTCTGGCTTACCTTTCTTCACAGTAGCCATGACCATATCACCAACGGAAGCAGCTGGCAATCTGTTCAATCTAGCACCGTTACCCTTAACGGCCATCACGTACAAGTTTCTGGCACCAGAGTTGTCGGCACAGTTCATAATAGCACCGGTTGGCAAAGCCAACTATCAGGAGTTAGTAACATGTCTAGTTGGTTTGAAACAATAAGTCACATGGAATGGAGTCTTCTATTTAATCCTTGGAACCGTAGATCCGTAAATTCTTTGTTGGTGATGTTCGTTTAAGTGATTCACTTTCATAAACTTCCTTTCCAATGTATAACATCTAAGAAATCGGCATATACTGTTTGCTTCCTTGGATCTGTAAATCTTCTCTCAATATCCTGGGGTCTTTCATGCTGCTCAATTTATCTTGTTGTATTTCTTGAACTCCACCATGTGCTTATTCATAGTTGTTGCATTGAAATAGTCACTTACCGACATACGGAATTTGTTACCTGAAGCACCAGATCCTGACATTTCGAATTATAATATCTGTGTATATAATACAGTGTCTTTAAACTATCGTGAACTTCTTAATCAACTACTTTTATCCTTTTGCGAGTGAAAATTTTCCAGACTCGTCACCGCCACCGGGCTTACAATACAAAATTGTGTGGCTACTTCGCTCACCAGCCACTATTTTTTGTGACAGTAGTTTTTTTTCAAACAAGCCCTCTACATTTATCACGTGAGTAGTATAGATAAGCGTAAATTTATATTCAAACGTAAATCTCAAAAACAGAAATCGTACAAAACGGAAGCGATCACAAGGTAGCCATTCAGCTTGACTCGTTGTAGAGAGCATTCAGATAGTCATGTACATATATGGCTGATCTTTTGAATTTTCTCTCGCTGTATTTGTCAAATATAGCTTGATGGTGGCTTGATGCTCTTAGACAGCATTCTTCCAAAACCTCGGCCAATGGCTCCAATTGAGCAGCTGTATAACCGGTGTAGAAAACATGCGCATCTGTCCAAGACCCGCGTCCCAGCATTCTACGTGCTAGGAATTGGGCGCCGGCAGCCAGCCAGCTGGAAGCAGACGCCACGAATCTTGGATCCATGATCGTGATCTCGACGAAGTATTTGGCCACAGTCCTGACCTCGTTGTCGTAATCATCCGCTTTTGAACCACGTCTGAGAAACGACATTGGGCCCGGTGCACCAAACTCGAACTTCAACACCTCGATCATGAATTTTTCAGCGCGCAGGAACTCGGAGATGGTGAATTGGTCTCCAACCATGTAGATCATCTGCTGTACGGTTGGAACGTTGATTTCTTCGTATTTGGCAGCAATAAATAGAGCAACAGCACCGCATAATTGGAATCTTGAAAGCGAAATCGTTTTGACAGAAAGAAACCGGTCAATAATATTGACGGTCAAAAAGAGAGTTTCTGGGAGCAGGTTGAACCGGCTATGAAGTTGGACTAGCCAATTCATCAAAGTTGATCTGTGTTCCCAAGTCAACTCATTTTGGACCTCTTCAACAAATCTCGGATTTGGAGCAAACTTGTATTCCAATTCATGAAGATAATTGAAGATCTGGTTCCCGTACTCGGCAGCCATTGACACATCATAAGTGTCCTCGTCTGTAGGATCAAGGTAGTCTCTAGAATACTTTTGATACGCCTTGGTAATTTCTTCAACAATACGATCGTTCATCACAGGAGACATTGGCTCGTTTCCAAAACCACTGATATCAAAATCTCCATCCTCTTCCTCATCTTCGACATCGTGGTCTTCTGTAGTAGAATTCTCAGTTTTCTTGTTCTCTCCTAAAAGCTTGGGCTGCTTGGATTCTTTAGAAAGTACTCTTAATTTAGACTTTTGTGCCAATTGTAATCCGGGCTTTGCATTGAGAGACGACTCCGAAAGCACACCCAAAACTTTTCTAGTGGTCTGTGTCTTTTGCTGTTGTGGTTGCTGAGCCATCTGTTTGAGATTCACAGTTGGATTGACATTTTCGTCGTTCACCGACCGAAGTGCCACTCTTCTGATATTAGAACTCATGTCTGGTATATCTAGCCAATGAAAAGCGGGTATTTGACTTGTTCTTAGCTATAGCTGGTAATATTTAATCAACAGTAGAATAAAACAAACAAGAAAGAAGGCCTTGTCAATATCTTTTGTTTTTGTCCCAAACTTTGTTACCGCTGGGTTTGTTTTTGCCGGGTTTGTTTATATGGTTTGTTGCTGAAGTGACAAATGTAATATAATCTTGTGAGTTTCTGAAAACTCAAGTAAGCTTTTTCGGTATGCTTGAAAGTGGGCGCTGTAAACAACAGTCTAATAGTACCGTCTTTATCCTTCTATACAACTTGGTCCTGTCAATAATTGTAAATGTTGTGAGTGCTCAAAAAAATTTGTTGATTGTTTACCTTTTTCGGACCTTATGTTTTGGTTTTCATATCGTGCGTCGAATGCGTCGATTGCGTCGATCACATTGATCTTTTAGAGGCCAAGCTACAATGATGAAGATAAATACAGCCTTGACATCTGAATCTATCAATTAATGAGCCAAAGGTCATTAAAGTTTATTTGAACGATTGCTGGGTGTTTTCTATTGCAAGAGACAATTAAAAAAATAGACAAGCTTCTAATTATCTTTTGTA
The DNA here is from genome assembly GCA_030564055.1 of Ogataea mattraensis. Taxonomy (NCBI): domain Eukaryota; kingdom Fungi; phylum Ascomycota; class Pichiomycetes; order Pichiales; family Pichiaceae; genus Ogataea; species Ogataea mattraensis. Next base: position 311,600 of record JAJMLE010000009.1, on the reverse strand, counting down.
TGTATTATTTATTATTTAGTCTTTTTTATTTGTATAAGTGATTGAACTACTGGATATACCATTAACAACTCCTGATATTCTTTTGGCAAGCTTCTTAGAAGTTTTTATAAAGTTTTCAATAAATACCTCCATCAAATCAGCACCAAAATATTTGGAGGTTCATCATTGCCTATGTAATGCGACATAAAAATTGTCGCGATGGATATATCATCGTTGAGTGTATTCTCTTTTTACTCATCTTTTGCCTTTTCATTGACCACTTTGAAAACTTCTTTCAAAGAATCACTTTCAACCACAATTGAGCCCATTTTCTTCGAAGGCTCCCTATTTCCTCAATCACTCAATGGCCCTTTTTACTATCTCTCGTGCACAGCCTAAAGAAAATGCTAAGCAAAAAAAAAAATTTTGGATCTCCGAATCTATGGAAGAGCAGTTCATAGCTTTACTACGTTGATCAGTTTGTTGCAGGTGTTTCAATCAAATGTCGTTCCTGAAACATAAGAGTGTCATAGAAGAAGGAGACTTGGTGTTGGCTTTTATAGGGAGAGACAACATCAAGCCAATCCAAGTGGAAGCAGGAAGTCAGCTCAATACAAGATATGGAAGTTTTCCACATTCTGATATGATAGGGAAACCTTACGGATCGCAAGTTGTGTCTACAAAAGGTGTGGGATTTATATATCTGCTACATCCAACTCCAGAGCTTTGGACAATTTCACTACCTCACAGAACTCAGATAGTTTACACACCGGATTCAAGTTATATTGTACAGAGATTGAATGTTGTTGGAGGAAGCAGGGTCATAGAAGCTGGAACTGGATCAGGATCTTTTAGTCATGCTTTTAGCAGAACTGTGGGAATGCAGGGAAAGGTTTTTTCATACGAATTCCACGAGCCAAGATATCTTCAGGCTAAACAAGAGTTTCAAGAGCATGGGTTGGAAAATTTGTTATTGACCCATCGAGATGTTTGTCAAAACGGATTTTCGATTGAGGGCGTGAAGGTGGACGCAGATATGGTCTTTTTAGACCTCCCTTCTCCATGGGAGGCTATCGAGCATTTGAATGAGGTGGTTGCGAAAGATCGCACTGTTGGAATATGCTGCTTTTCTCCATGTATAGAGCAGGTGATTAAGACTGTTGAGGCCCTGCAACAAGAAGGATGGACCGGTCTAGAGATGACCGAGTTGCTGGGGAAGAAGTGGGAGTCACGGAAGGAAATGGTGCGTGAGTTGGATGATGCAATTGAGAGACTTCGGGACGTGAAACGTCGACAGAAAGAAGGTCTAGAGAAACGCAAACAGCCTCCAAAAAGAGAACATGATTCTGATAAAGATTACGGTTACAATCCATTTGGTAAGGGAAGAAGAGTCATGGAAGGTGATGAGGATTTCAAATGGATGAACGTGACCAAGACTGGTTCCGAACTTAAGACTCATACGTCCTATTTGTTGTTTGCATACTTGGTTCCGGTTACTAAATAAAATTAATAGAGGTGCGAGGAGTGTCTAATATAATCAAAATCTACAATCTGGGGATGGCTAATTTGTTTAATCTTATTTGTATTGGAAAGAACCCCATTAACTTTCTTTACTTGATGTTTCAACATGTTTAGAGGACTTGTTTTGAGGCCACGATTCATATATTTTACCGGACTTGGCCGGACTGTTCTGGGAACATCAATGGGTCCTATGAAATTGGTGGGTTTGACAAGTCCAAGCCGGTCGTTTACAAGATATCAAAGCCCTCCACGGAATCGAATTACAAGACCATCATTGTTCAACGAAATTTTAGACAGAACACCTGATTCTGTCAAGGTAGTTGTTGGTCTTGCAGCAGTGAGCTCGCTGATAGTTTTTGTTGCTGTTCCTTTGTTAGTTGTGGTAGTGCCTCCTCTTTGTTTGGGCTCTTTCATTACATATCGATTGTCAAAACGGCGCAACCAATCGCAGATGAAACAAAGATGGGATTTGTTGAGCAAATCCAGTTTGATTTTCAAACCCAAGCATTCCAACAATCCAATGCTATTACCTCCGGTGGAACAGATCAATAACGAGTTGGCCAACTTTGAGCTGCGCAGATTGACCGATGCATTTCTTCTCAATGAGAATGGAATTGCTGATTACTTCAAAGTTCCATCAGTGAATGAGATTGCATTGGGGGTCTTGGATGGCGTGCAATACGATTGGCAGACCAGAGTCCAGAATGTCAACGGGTTTATCCAGGAAACGGACCAGCTCCTAACGGTACAAAGTCGATATCTATACGATAAGTCATCAGGAGATAAAATAGCAAAGGTGTTTGTAAGTTTGACCAATCTGGATAAGCCGGTTTTTGGAAACTTGTTTGAACAGAGCTTTGGAATGGGCACAAGTAAATGTGTCATTGAGGTGGTTCCTTTGGGCTTCGTGGCCTCGGTAAACTTTGTGATCAATACGGCGTCTGTGGGCGATGACGATATTATAGATGTGGAGGGAAAAACAAGGACCTTGTAACTACCAATTCTTCTAAACATACCTATGTATATATATTTTAAGCTCTTCTCTTTGGTTTCTTCTTCTCTGCTTCAGCAGCCTTCTCGGCCTCAATCTCCTCAACAATGGCCTCAATCTCCTCATTTGTCAACGACTTGATCACCCTGTTTGGCTTCATGATGGAAATCTCGATGTTCTTAGCACCTGTTTGCACAACCTCTAGCAAGGCCTTCACTGTCAACTTGATGGTCTGTGGTTCATCCAATTCAGTTTCCTTGTCATAATTCTTTTCCAAAAATTCACGCACAGTCTTGCTGCTCTTACCAATGGCGTTGGCCTTCCATGCCGAATAGATTCCAGAAGGCTCGGTCTGATACAATTTTGGAACCTTATCATTCTCGTCAAATCCTGCAATCAAGGTCGAAACTCCAAATGGTCTGGTTCCTCCACTTTGTGTGTATCTTTGCTGCACTCCAGCCACATACTTGGTCAAGTATTCAATGGACACAGGATCTTCCAGTGTCAATCTGTGTGATTGGGCCTCAACTCTGGCCTTATCTATTAGAATCCGCGCGTCGGCATTCAATCCGGCAAACGCCAATTGCACATGTTGATCGATCTTGTTGATTTTCGACGGCGTGATTCTTGGATCTTGTAGTTTCAAAGTGGTTCTTCTTTCACAAGCAAGCACAACAACCTCTTTGCCCTTCACTCCCACAGCACAAGTACCTCTCTTAACCGCTTCTAAAGCATATTCCACTTGAAACACGTGTCCATCGGGACTTCACCAAGTTTGTTAGTATCTTTCTCAATTCCAGTCTTTGTTTGCCTGTACATACCTAAAAATCGATAAGGCACTATCGTAGCCACTCATTGTAATGTCTTAATTGTTTCACACTATTTCCCGCTTTTTCTAAACAAAGAAAGACGCCCTCTGACCAATTCTCCCAAGATATCGCCACTGCAGACCTTGTCAGCTATTTTGATATCTCGTTTATACGGTAACTTAGATTTCTTTATAAGAAGTTTCAACAAGTTTTTTTGATGGCAAATCTAACGAAGTGGGAATTTTTTCCAACGCTCTCTCACCACCCATACTATCTGGTGAATCATAAACTTTTATTTTTTTCCATGTCTGTTTGGCTACTTTGATCTATGTCGGCATGTCTCCAAACGACCAAGCTGCTAAGACCAAGACCAAGAAACCTCGGATCCCAAAAGTCGTGCCGAAAAGGGACCAATTCCTGCGACTGGCGTATCTCTACCAGGCAGGAGCACTGGTAACACACCAACAGGCCCACTCAACAAGCTCTGCATCCGATATTCTCGCCAGAAACTATTTCCGATGTATGGATTCTGTCGCTAAGAAAACCGTGTTGAAACTGGATCCTGACGTCAAACGAACAGTTTGTAAAAAGTGCAATCGATTGCAAGTCAACGGAATAAATTCATCCATTAGAATCACCAACAAGTCGAAGAAAAAGCATGCCAAATGCGATACTCTGGAACTACAATGTGCCTGTGGCGCTTTGAAACGCTTCCCACACGGAAAGAATCCAAATTACCAATTGTTTAGTGAGAAAGCAGACTCTAATAATCATATATAATGTACATTAATAGAACTCGTCGGTCATAAAAGAGCTCAAAAGACCTTTTTGTAGGAATGTCTTTTGTTCCTCACTGTGTTTGGAAATGACTTCATGTTGTGCAGACTTCCATGTTTTCTCGGCAAGTCCAAAATCAATTCTGGTGAATTCTTCCAAAGGTTCGTCCTCTTTGTCGATGTCGAGCTCGCCCAACATCACCACATTTTCTCCTCTAATAAGAAAGATTTGTGGCTGCGTAGATTCTCCATACTGTTTAGTCTCATTCAGATATATTCTTTCGACTCCATCGTGAATCACAAGGTTTGCAAATTGATCAAATGTTCTCAACACTCCAATAATCGTTCTTCCGTCCCTGAGCAAAACAAACACTTTTCTATCCACAGATCCAATAATGGCTGCTGCCGTAGTAAATGAATAAGATTGCAAGTAGAGATCTTCCAAGTTCGACCCACTGGCCGACGATGAGCTGGAAGTTTGCATAATGGATACCACAATAGAAATCCAACACAGATAGCTTGCTTTATTTTTTCTCACACTTTTTTTTTCTTCATTGGAAAAATCTATGTACTAGCTAGACAATATAGAGAGAAAAGTATGTATCAAACAATTTCCAAACATCCAGACAGACAAGCAAACATACGCCTCTTCCCTATACATCGGCGCTCTTGGTTGTTTTGTTTAAAATGTACAAGCGCAGATCCGAACCCTCCACTCTGTCAACAGTATTAAAGGAATTCTCTGGCCTTACGTCTGTACTCGTTACAGTCTCTGAGCCATTGTCTGTAATCCTTAAGAGATCCAATCTTTTCTCCGTAATAGTCTGGAACTGGGTTGTTCATACTCTGTCTCGAGGCGTCAACTCTCCTCTTGATAATGTGTCTCAAGAACAATCTTTGTTTGATCGAGAAGCATTTCATGATCTTTCTGTTCATCATAGCAAACATTGGATCGCCAATCAATCCTGGTCCAAGAAGGAAACCAACAGTTCCCATTGCAAGAATGCCTCCAATATACACTGTGAACGCATCCAAGCCGAAAATCATCTCTGTAGGATCAATCTCGATCTGCGAAACGTATCCCCATGTCAAAAGAACTGCCAACACTCCAGAAACTCCAGATCCTAATAATGAAACTCTACGCTGTTGTTTTCTGAGCGAAAGAAATTCCTCCCATGTCATCTGCTTGGCTAGCTCCACTTCCTCAGCAGTCAGCTGTTTGCCTTTCACAGCCTCCGTGGATTGGAATCTCACCTTTGAAAAACTATTGGATATTCTGAAGCTACCAATGCTAGGCCGTCCGCCTTTGAACCCACGCAATCCAACTGATCTAAGTAATAGCATGGTACGATTTTTAAAAGGTTGTATTTTTGTTTGCCGTGATAATCAAACTTTGATGAAACTGACCACTCTTTAATTCCAAATTCCGCTCTAGCTTACACACTAAAAGGTGCTGTCGTCAATGCAAAAGATTTAAAACCGTGATCCTCTAAATTGTTCTACTTCTTCTACCTCTCCGCCAACTCGAACGATTGTTCCAACAAGTATCTCTCGAAAATCTTTTTCTCACCAGCCCGGCTTTTTGGCTGTGCAGAGGTATACAAGTATATATATCAAAATGCCATGAATCCTAATCTTCCACGGGCTCGACAAGACCAGGAAGGTCCTCCATGGCCAAACCCTCGTATATGATCTGGTAAGTAGCCTTGAAAAGAGGAAACTCTTCAATCTTGTCCATTGCTTTCAGAAACTCGTACACTTCTTTGGTAGTGTAGATACCTTGACAAGATTGTCCATTCAACAACTCTTTCTCGGCCGCAAAAGCATCCACTTTATTTTGAGCCATGTACTTACCAACACGAACATTACGGCCACCCGCACACGTAGTGATGATATCTGCCACACCGGCGCTTTCATGAGTAAAAGTGCTTGACCTACAATCTTCAAAGAACATTTTTGCAAATTTGATCATCTCCACCAGCCCAATTCTCATCACTGCAGCCTTGGCATTATCTCCCCATCCTAGACCTTCAACAAACCCAGCAGCCATTGCAATCACATTTTTCAAAGCACCAGATAATGAGACTCCAGCAACATCGTCCACAACTCTTACATGGAAGTAAGGTCTATGAAACAAATGCTTCAACACTGTTTTGTCCACATCCTTTCCAGCTCCCCTGAAATCTTCTGGGACATTATATGCCACAGTGGTTTCTGACCATTTACCTTTGGCGACCTCTGGAGCCAAGTTTGCTCCAGAAAGTGCTCCACAATAGATACCCAATTGTTCGGTAATATGAGAAGACAATAGCTTACAACCATCCTTACTAACCTCCAAACCTTTCAAACATGAAATTGCTCTGGCTTCAGGACGGACCTTTCCTTTCAATTGCTCCAAAATACGGGACAAAAATTGGTGAGGAATGTTGAAGATGATAATATCCGCGTCTGAACAAGCTTCCACCACATCTGGCACAGCAACGATATTTTCTGGCAATTGAATTCCTGGAAGGTACTTCACGTTTTCATGCTGAGTATTGATAATTTCAGTCAGCTTTTTGCCGTCAATTTGCTCTTCGAAAACCCACATCTTGATGGTTCTGTCGAATTCTTCTGGTTTTTCCAGGGCATTTTCGGCAACAACTTTTGCAATTGTAGATCCCCAGTTACCTGAGCCCACCACTGTAGTCTTCAATGGCTTAATCTCGTCTGAAAGCTTACGTCTTTTTGCAGCTAGAACGTTGTTCACGTTATCCAATCTTTCGGTGGCGGTCATCAAGGAAGAGTATTTACACAGTGTATTGATATGAGCTTGCTTCCAATGAATCGAATTAAGTTGTCTTACAGCAGTTCTGATAGATAGCACACTAAACATACACTTTCGAGGCTAAGTGGGGTGTGTTGATGACGGCTGATGTCGTCTGTTTTGTTTAGTTCAGCTGGGTATGAACAGCTGTTTTCGTCACGGTTCCAAATAGAGTAATGGCCAGCGACGGTTGAGGAATGGTTTATAAAGTATCAATCTGCTTGGGTGTGCAAGATGATGGATTTCTTGTCAAATAAATCTGCCACTAGGAACAACCCAACAATTGGTTTATTTGCCAGAACCCAGACTTAAATTTTTTTTTTCAGATCATTGCTGAGGCGAATTTGGAAGCCGACAGAAAAGGGACTGCTTTGATGATCAATATGTTGATATCGGTAAAGAGGACTATAATTTGAAACAGAAAACAGACCTTATGCTGGTATTTTGAGCGTGGTTTGGAAGCGGTTTGTTTTTCTGTAATTGTGGCCATTTGGACGTGTTCTATTATTAATACATGTCAGCTTTGAAGAAGTAACCGGGATCCGATTGTATTTTCTACAATCCTAGGCAAGCATTTGAATGACCATGACGAATGCTTGGATCGATTAAACAAATGGCTTTAACTTAAGAAATTTCGTACATATAAAATTCTCCTTCTAGAGTTAGCCTATTTAGCCGATAGTTGTACTCCTACACGGAGGTTAATAAATACTAGACCGTCCTGAAATGGTGGTGACAAACGGTGTTGAAAGAAGAGTCCTCTCCAAAACATGTGTGGTCCCAAACCGATCATTGCTCCATCAATATTATCTGCCAATTTCAATACATTGGGCAACGATGTATCGAAACTGTTTTCAAACCAGTCAGACTGGATCCACATTGACATCATGGACGGTCATTTTGTTCCAAATATCTCCATTGGCCTGCCGGTCATCAAACAATTGAGAGACATGCTGCCAGAAAAAGACAAGTATTTCTTCGACTGTCATATGATGGTGACAAATCCACAAGATTGGATTGAAACAGTGGCCAAATTTGGAGGAAACCAATACACATTCCATCTAGAAACCACCGAGAATCCAGAACAATTGATCAAGCAGATTAAAAGCTACGGATTGAGAACAGGATGTGCCTTGAAACCAAAGACCAGTGTGGAAAAAATCTTACCATTTATCGAAAGTTTGGACATGGTCTTGATAATGACTGTGGAGCCTGGATTTGGAGGTCAATCCTTTATGGCCGATATGATGCCTAAAGTGCAGAAGCTAAGATGTCTTTATCCTCAACTAGACATCCAAGTGGACGGAGGTCTTGACAGAAAAACTGTTGATGTGGCTGCAAGAGCAGGTGCAAACGTCATTGTGGCCGGGACTTCGGTTTTCAAGGCCAAAGATCAGTCTAAAACCATAAAGTACCTAAGAAACTCTGTAGAGTCGAATCTGCCCCCAAAATTATGATAAGAATGGGGTGCACGGGTGTGGCTATTATCTTAGATTTGCACTTTTTCAAAAAATTTTTTTTAAGAAAAAAAACTGAAAAATTTCTGTAGATCAAATTTCTCTTTGAAGAGCTTTATTAAAGTATCTTGACTTCGCCATGCCTTCGAAAAACTCCATCAATAAGCCAAAAGACAACATTCAAAGACAGCAAAGGTCTAGAAGTTTGGGAAAAAAACGGTCTGGATCTAGAAAAGTAGGCAGATCTACAGAACCGAAGTCTACTACTCTAGCACTCTACACAAACGGCAGCTCAGCTGTTAATAATGGTGTGATCACTAATACTTTATCTAACAAAAAGGCCAAGAAGATCGAAAGAAACCAGAAGTATGTCAAGGCCAGAAAACTCAACAGCTCGCAATTGTTGGTCGATTTACAGGCCAAACAGGAAGAAATGGAGGTCGACGAGGCCCCAGAGGTGAAGAATGAGAACGTGCGAACTGTGCTGTGGGCAGTTTTGGAAGACGCATCATCTAACGGATTCAGTTACGATGTTACCGGAGATGGAACTACTTTGGGCGGCCCGCAATTTTAGACTTTCGCATATATAAAAGTGAAGAGATATCATGCATCTAATAAACCTCTAGCATCCAATTCTTTAGAGACATGGTCTCTCAGCATTTGAATGACATCCTCTGGCTTAGAGGCCTTGAACACCGATGTTCCTGCAACAATGACGTTGGCACCGGCCTTGGCTGCAGCAGGAATTGTGCTTGGTCCAAGACCTCCGTCAACCTGGATATCCAAGTTAGGGAATTTCTTTCTAAGATCCTCAACCTTTGGCATCATACTCTCCATGAAAGACTGGCCTCCAAATCCTGGCTCCACAGTCATCACCAAAGCCATATCTAGATATTCGGCCAATGGATATAGCACATCGACTGGTGTGCCTGGCTTGATTGCACAAGCAGCTTTCATCCCATTCGCTTTGATAAGTTTCACAAGCTCCAATGGTTTATCTGTTGCTTCGTAATGGAAAGTGTACTGATCACCGCCAGCTTGGGCGATTTCTGGAACCCACATTTCAGGATCAGCCACCATCATATGACAATCAAAAAAGTATTTTCCCGGTTGTGTCTCATCTCTAGGAACAGCTTTTCTAAGTGACGAGATGATAGGAGGACCCATGGTAAGGTTTGGAACGAAATGACCGTCCATCACGTCCAAATGAACCCAGTCTGCACGGCACTTGAACATCCGATGGCACTCGCATCCAAGTTGAGCAAAGTCTCCAGCAAGAACAGAAGGTGCAATTATTGGTTTAACCATTGTGTACAATCAATTTAATTTAAAAAGAGTACGACAATGTGATTTTGTAAGTTGCTTCAGTTCTATATTTTTTTTTTCTACAGTTGTCCGAGATGTTTTGGGGACGAAAAGGTCGATAGACGCATATAAGGAATCTTAATATTTAACGTTCTGGCCCTTTCACTTACATATCCTGTTCTTCTAATGTTTTGAAAACCATTGGTTTCGAAGACTCTGGGAACTTGATTCCGAGCTCTAAGAGCCTACTGAAAACATCAGCAAAGTCCGACATGCATTTTTCTTCGTCTTTGGCATACAATTCAACGTATTCTCTAAACTTCGAATCAGTCTTCAATGCCATATCCGTAGGTAACATCATCAATGATTTAGTGTTTTCATCCGTGTACTGTCTTTTGCCGTTCCATTTTTTGATCTTCCAGTCCTCACTCAGTAACAATTTAAAGAATTCGTTTGTCACCATAGTTGGAGAGAATGTCCAAGGGCCATCAAAACCAGAGGAGTAGGTATGACATCTTCCTAGAGCATGTCCAACCCCAATAAGGCAAACCATTTCTTGGTCGGTGAAACCCATTCTGTTGTTGAAGACAGAACGCACGTAGTCCCCAGATTCCTGGGAAGCATCTGGAAGTCTATGATATGGAGGAGTACAACTGTGTTCCATGTCAGCACGGCCAGGTCTCCACTTAATTTTAGGCCCGTTCAATTCTTGTATTCCGCAAACACCCCCCAAGGTCCAGAGATCTCCATAAGACAAGTCCGGATACTTGTCCTTGATTGGTTTCAGGAACCTCTGTGCAGTGAGCAACCCAGCATTTTCAGGGTCCTTTTGCTCTTTTTCAAATCTCATTGTTCCACCGTACGAGCCACCTCTGGTTTCTGAATTATCATGCTGGTTATACGTTCCAGAAGTGTGCCATGCGAGTCTGACCAAGATTGGGCCGTATGAGCCGTCGTCAAACTCATCCTCCTCACGTAATTTCAATGCTATGTCGTTATAAATTTTCTGATAGGTTTCCAAAGGTTTGGCCTCTGTTGCCAATCTCACATTGGTAGCCAACAAAGAGGCAGCAGCGGCCAATGGTTTTGATTCTTTTGGTGGTTCATTCGATCCCTTTGCTGATTTTTTAGAATACTCGTAATAACCATAAGCTCCAGCAGCAGCTAAAGAAGCAGCTAGATAACCACCGAACCTGCTGGAGCTTTGTTTGCCTGCAGTTGAAAAGCGTCTAATCGAAGAAGCAGCGTTCATTTGGAAAAAGATAGATGGAAAAGACTTCTACTATGGAAAAGTGGAGCTTGGAAGCATTCCTGCTCCCCCCTTATATATACGCGATGAGATATGTTTTACTGTGGAGATATTACTCAGCCGTAATCGGCAGGCAGAACAGAATTGGATCAGCCGTTCAGTCTGGGCCTACTCCCTCTTAGTAAGAAAATTTCTATATCTAATCAGCAGCCGGGTCTGGCCCGCCAATCGCAGTGCGCGAATTGGTAAGTGGGGACTTATTTGCAAGAGAAAATGCGGCTCCTTAAACAGAAGTTCCGGATTAGAATAACAGGTGGAGAGCGTGAGGGGGGAGCGATGCAAGAGGGACAGTATAGGAGTCTATCGTATCAAAGGTTGTATGTTCTGTTTAGGCGATGGGACATGAGGTAGTAGCAAAAACAAAAAACACTGACAAAAAATTTGAATAATTACTGGCTTAATTGAGACATACATTTAGACAGAAATTGTGAAACGCTTCAAGGGATTTGCGCATTCACAATAGAACGGTACAATTTTGGGCACGGAATGTTGCATTCTATCCTCAAAAATAGGGTCATATATGAGGAGCGACACCTCACACCTCACACTCTACACCAGACGAAAACTACGTTCGCGTAATCGTAAGTGGCCAGTCTTATATGGTCTGTAACGATTCGCAGCACTGAACGGCACCCGGCACAAACAGCGCAGATTCGAAAACCCAAAAATGATATAAAAATACATAACTCATGCCTCCTCGGAAATGAATCCACGCTCAGAAACGTAGATACCATCCAAGAACTTTCTGATATCCTTGTTTCTCACACGGCATATCTGTTGGACATCGGCACAGGTTTGCGAAACATTTTCTAGAGAGTTGCCTTCCACAACCAGCTCATCCTTTTGAGTGGTAGAGATGGAAGCAGTACATCCTTCGTAAATCTTGACTCTTCTAAGTCTCTTCTCACCCAAGAAGTTTCTAATCTCAACGTAAGCTTGTCCGTCTTCAGTCACAATATTGACATTGATAGGGAAATGCGCATACACAAATCTCATCTTGTACTTGAAACCAACAGTGACACCCTTGATAAGGTTCGAGATCAAAGACTTCACAGTTCTCAAAGCAGCAACATGCTTTCTGTCACCGTTATGAACAGTGATTTTAATTTGCTTGTTGCTAACCTTGGTGAAAGTAACATCGATATGTCCTAGATCCTTTTTTAGTTCTCCACGTGGACCTTTCACAGTCACTTGACGAGACTTGATGAAAACTTGCACGCCTTCAGGGATTTCGAGGTTTTCGACAGATTGGATATACTTCATGCTTGGAGTCGGTCGATAGATAACTTGAGAAGTAAGAAGAGAGTTTTGTTCCTAAATTTTTGAAAAATTTTCCTCTCTTTAAAAAGTTTGGTAGTGTGCCACACACAGCACAAAACAAATTATATGCTGCACGAGACCACTAGTCACATGATTTACATTTTAAAGTTTACCCGGTCCAAGTTTTTTCCAAGTTTTTTCAAAGTCAAATCAGTTGGAGGTTATGATGGGTGAGTATATAAGCAGTTCAATAGAGTTAGCTGAAAAGACACTGGGTATGTTTGGGTTGACTAAAATTTGCAATGGTATGACTGGCTTGAGAAGCCTGCATACTACTGCCGTGGTGAGCGCTCGAACCAGAACCGAAAGAAGAGCTGCTATCGTGGAGAAAAGAAAACGGAATATCCTGCTACAAGTTACGAAAGAGGCCAATATGGAAAACGTGGATCCAGTTCTGGGAAAGCCAGACAACGCTTTTATTAATAGAATCAGAATGGAGGTTGCGGAGCCAAATGTTTTAACAAAAAGTTTTGAACTTCATGAGGTGGAAAAGCTGTTATTCGGAGCCAAAGAATCCAAAATCTTGAAGTCTGTCTCAACGATGGGATACGACGAATCCACAGTGAAGAGAATTGAACAGGAAGAGGCTGAGAAGAGGGATATTGTGCTGCGAATACTTAGCATGAGAAACGCAGATAACTCAGAAAATTTGAAGAAACAGACGCAATTGGCAATGTCTGAATTTGCCAGATTTGAAGGAGATACTGGATCCTCAGAAGTTCAAGCAGCAGCCATGACTGTGAGATTGTACAACCTGATGGATCAGATCAAGCGCAATCCCCAAGATTTGGTTCATATACGTAAGGCTAGAATGCTGACCCAACAAAGACAAAAAGTGCTAAAATATCTAAAGAGAGATGATCCACAAAGATATTTCTGGGCCATTGAGAAATTGGGACTGACCGACCACGCAGTCCACATGGAGTTCAACTTTGATAAGAAGTACATGGAAGATTTCAATGTTTGGCCGGGCCGTAAATTGGTGAAGCTAAGTGAACGGGACGCTCAATATCAAATGAAACTAAAGAGAATGCTTGAAAAACAGTCAGCCTCAAGAGACAAGAAAAATTCTACCAAAGCATGATACATTCCCATCTGTATATATCAAAGATGTATTAAATATTAAAAAACAGACCATTAATGTATATATGAGGGCGGTCAGTAGAATGGTTTCTTACAGTCTTCAGGAGTTTTCGCCAAAACATCCTCAATTTTCCATCTGGGAGCAATACCTTTTTTGTAATCTCCTGGATGGACCTCACCTCCTGCCACACCGGAGCCAAACTTCAGGTACAACTTGTCACCAATTTCGTCACAACAAATCAAGATTTTATCGATATCTTCTTTGGTCAGCGATGCAGAAACACACAATCTAACTCTCGAAGAAATCAACTCGGTGGCCGGGTATCCAACCACGACCACAGCCACACCCTTCTCGTACATCATTCTGCTATATGCTGGCATTTTCGGAGGAGCATACAATAGCAATGGAATCACAGGAGAATCGTCCACTCCGTAGACAATGAATCCCAATCTTTTTAATCCCAATCTTAGATATCTGGAGTTGAAAGCAATTCTTTGTAGTCTTTCTTGACCTTCGTTTCCATTAAGTTCTCCAAGGATCACTCTCATCGAGGTGCTTATCTGTGCCAACACTGCTGGTGTCTGTGATTCCCCGTAGACATTGGTGCTGATGTCCAATCTTAATCTGTCAATGATGTCTTGATTTGCGGCAATGTATCCACCTGAGGCGCCAAAAGACTTGGTGAAAGTACCCATCATGATATCAATTCTGGAAGGGGAAATGCCAAAATAATCACAAACTCCCTTGCCATGCTTTCCAAGAGCTCCAATAGAATGTGCCTCATCCACAAACAAGAAAAATTTATATTTGTCTCTCAATGCAACCAATGCCGGAAGATCACAAAGGTTTCCTTCCATGGAATAAAGTCCTTCAACACAAACCAGAATCTTTTTCCATGGTCTATGGGATTTGGATTGACCTTGGGATATCGATTCTCTAAGGATTTTTTCCAGATGTTTCATATTATTGTGCTCGAAAACCTTGACCGCTGCTCCTGACAGTCTGATACCAAATCTGATACTACCATGGTTTAAGGAGTCGGAGATCACAAGACATTTAGAATTCACCAAAGAAGTGAACAGGTTCCCATTTGTACCATAACCCATGGAGAACAAAACAGAATCCTCTTTACCAACAAACTTGGCCAAAAGCTTTTCGGTGCTTCTGTGCAAGTCGCAATTTCCAATCTGATTTCTAGGTCCACATGACGAGGTACCGTATTCCTCAACAGTTGCAACAGCTGTGTCGTTACAAACACCCACAGACTGAGCAAAACCAAGATAATTATAAGACGAAAGATTCAAATATGGTTTAGATCCTCCGTCGTAATAGAAGGTCTCATTATAGTCCGGAGACACCCTGTTGAAACATCTAACGTATCTTCCTGGAACACCATGAATTGGTCTGGCAAAACAGTCATCCAACCTCTTTTTCAACCTTCTTGGATAGAAAGACTCAAAAGCCGAGTACCATGGAGGATATCCGTTTCTTGGAAGCACTGCTTCGAAGTATTGCGGCGTGAACCTCTTGCCGAAAAAGTCCTTCAAATGACCTATGATTATAAGAATCAAGTAATTCAGATACGTGAATATCACGATAAAGTATGGTGGTTCATCCATGGGTGGATTCAGGGGCAGATTTGGGTCGTAGGAAACGGTATACAAATACTTGTCCGATGAAAGCTTACCGAATTCCAGATTCAATTTCTCCTCCGGGGACATATTATCCACCGGAGCATCCGGCACCTTTGTTGATTTGGCTTTGTCGGTGGTCATGGCCGGTGGACTCTTCTTCAATAATACCAATAGGCCTACTAAAACACTCAGCCTCTGTTTGTCAGACAACATGTTTTTGTCCGGCTCTGAAAACCGCGTCCTGGTGTGCTGCACCCGCACACCGGTTAAATTAGCAGGCACACGACTATTGTTTTTAAGAGCTTCTTATATAGTACAACATTCTTTTATAGAGTTTTGATGAGCAAAACTATCCCATTTCAAACTTTGTTTGCCATGGTTCCTCTCGTTCGCCTCAATGGGTGCATATTTGCCTCACAGTTAGTGAAAGGAGTTCCAAAAAAGGTTCTTTTTTCGAAACCAATAGATTTTGAGATCCATTCTAAAGAAACCTGGGCCGTTGTAGGAACGGCATGGAAGTCTGAATTTTTGCAAGTTTTGGCAGGCTCATTACTGGCATTTCCTGGTTCGAATTCTCGATCATATCCTCAGAGTTTGTCTGAACCTAATTTTTCTGTTGATCTTTTAAAGTTTGTCAATAATGGATCTTGGGGCCATGGAGCACACGATTCTTCTGGAGGGTTTACCCATTTGTCCAGCAGATACGAGTTTTTCAAAGACCTGGAAATTGATGAGAAAGTTGCAAATTTCATTGCAGACATCTCCTATAATTCGCAACATAAATTGGATCCTGAAAGAGCTGATAAACTGTTGGAACAGGTGAATCTGCAAGGATTTGAAGATAGATTTATCACCACCTTGAGTAATGGGCAATTCAGAAGAGCTAGAATTGCTAAGGCTTTGTACAAACAGCCCAACCTGTTGATGATAGATGATCCATTTTTAGGTCTAGACCCAATTGCAACCAAGACTGTTTCGAGTGTACTGGAATCAACAAGTACAAACTCTTTTTCGCCAACGACCATTTGCATTGGTCTAAGAATCCAAGACGAGATTCCCGAATGGATACAAAACGTGGCTATTGTGGATGAGACTGGAATCGTGAAACAGGGCTCGAAAATTGAATTAAAGCATCAATTGCAACAACTAAAGCACGATTATGAACGCCAGCAAAAATTGATTGAAATGCAAATCAAGCAGCAAATACAGCAAAAATACCAACCTGCTGTTCGCTTTGAGGAAAAAGAGCCAATCATCTCAATGGAAGGCGTGAGTATCCTTTATAAAGGCGTTCATGCGTTAAAAGATCTACATTGGGAGGTTAAAAATGGTGAAAAATGGCACGTTCGGGGAAGAAACGGGTCTGGAAAAACCACTCTTCTGTCTCTGATCACCTTGGACCATCCTCAGGCATGGAATAGAAATATCAAAATAAGAGGAATTCCAAGAGCTACTGGAAAAACCAACTACTTCGATACCAACAAATTGGTCGGCTTCACTTCTCCAGAGCTTCACGCAATTTTCCCAAAACATTTGACAGTGGAAAAAGCCATAGCTACTGGATTCCAGGTAGGATCTTATATTCCACCTCGACAACTCACACAGGAACAAAGCAACAAGATTCAAATGTATCTGGAAATAGTTGGATTATCTCATTTGAAAGATACACCATTTAAAGAAATTTCTGTGAGTAATCAGAAACTAGTTCTTTTACTGCGTGCATTAGTTAACGATCCTAAAATATTGATTCTGGATGAATCTCTAAGCGGAATGACAGACGAGGACATTATAAAGGGAAAAAGTTTGATAGAGCAATGGGAAGGTGGATGCGCTTTGGTGATTGGCCATGTGGACCACGAAATTCCAAGATGCAATAAATTCATCGATCTAAACGGGGCCAACGAAGGGAATATTAAAGTCGGAGATGTTTCACACTCTGACATAAAATAAAACGTACGCATCAGCATTTATGACCTTGCTTAGTGATGAGTTCTTGTAAATTTTATCGTCATCAAATAAACACCATCCGGCATCATTACCTTTATCAATGTAGGAAGTATAATGTCCGTTAATCAAGTTCCCATAATGGTTAATCACTCCGTAAAGTTTGTACTTGAACGGCGACACCTGGCCCCTAATTGGAAGTCTACTCAACTCTATTCTTTCAAGATCTGTTTCAACTTTGGGCCAATATCTGTCCAGTTGTAAGTTAATAGGATACTCCACATTTGTGTTGAGTTTGCTTAAATAATTTCCCATTTTGAATCTTTTGAGATGAATGATCAACACCTGGGGAAGTCGGGAGATCCTCAGATATTTCACAGTGCGCTGCTTCTTCTTACAACGAGGACAAAACCATGCATCGTCATTTTCTAGAAGCTCAGGCTTCACAAACTCGTCAAAACAGGACTCCAAGGTGACTTTTTCTTTGTTAGCAGGTATTGGAAGACTTAACGTGCTGAAAGCATTGTATGTTGTAGATGTTGTTCCACATTCCAGACATTTCAATTGGGACATAATCTGGCCCTGAAAAATGTCAACCACAATGCTGAAATTGGTTTTCAAATACCTTTCCCATTCAATGGTAGATGCAATTCTGATAGGGAGCTTTTCTCTTTTTTCCTCTTCCTCTTTGGTCAGATCTGGTAATTTTTGATGATTACCATTTTCATTGAGATCCTCATGTAATGAATCCAAAATATAATTTAAAAACTCTGAACAATCCTGTTGGTCAAGATTCTTGAAAAGACTGTTCAAAGAAGCCAATACTTTCCTGAAGTGTAAAGGAGTAATTGCCTTCGGCCTGGCTTGAAAAGAATTCTTGTACATTTCTGTCAGAAGCACAGCGAATTCGTTAACAAGAATACCTTTAGAGCCCATTCTAGAGTTCATGTTAATATGATTTCTGAAAGTGCCATGAACAAAGAACTCTGTCAGTTTCATGGAAGCTGCCAAACACTGCAATCCAGAATTCATATAGCAAGAATTTCCAAGGTTAGTCAATCCAGTCATCAGGTTCAATGGTTGCTTCGACTCGGAATTCGATCTGGTTCTTTGAGGCGAGGGCGGTGTAGTGTGTTGTGAAGGAAGCATGGGTAATTGGGACTTTGGAGGAACATTTTTGGGTTTCGGAGATGATGAAGGCGCAAAAAATGCAGGGCGGGGACGCGACGGAGAATTAACAGAGTCCACACTGGAAGTAGCAGAGCCCAACCTACTATACATATCATGGTACGGGAGGGAAGAGTTAACCTTGGGCTCTGCTGGCAAATAATGAGTCACAGGCGTTGATTTATGAGAAAGATACTCACCCACATTCCTAATGAGAGCTTTTTCGTTGTATGGAGTTACTTGGTCAAGTGTGATATCTTCTTGGCTGGCAATAGAACTCACTGAATCTTTTCTAGAAAGGCCAAAAACGGGTTTTGGACCATTGATTGGCGAAATGATGGCATTCTTGAAATGTGACCACTCTTTAAATCCTCCCTCTAGAATAACTGGTGGTCTTTTCAAAAACTTGCCATTGTTTTTCATATTCAAAATAGAAATGAATCGATCTAATTCAGTTGATTTTTTGGTTTTGGTGGATGAATAATCTAATATGATTAGCAGCTCAAAGGTATCTCGCTTGGAAAACAATTCGCGCTCTTCATCCGAATCAGTAATCATTGAATACCTCTCTATGTCATCACAAGAATAATTGTTTCTGATAGAAACAGGCTCAATCTGTATCACGTTATCTGTTAGTCTAATGTGCTCTAATTCAAATTCTCGTTTGCGACGAAGATCAATCAAAAGGATTTTTTCTGGATATTTTTCTAGGATCAGAGAAAGATCATTAATGCTTATGGATTCCCTATACTTGTCGAATTCTTCGGTAGACGGTTCTTTACTGGTCAACTTGATTCCACCATTTTTCAAAGATTCTAGCCTAAGAAGAAGCTTGTCCGAAGCTGAATCTGATCGCTGTCGAATAATACTTCGTATTCTGTCGTACTGTTCTCGGTGTCTTATCAGATAGTTGACCAAATCAGCATAAAACTGTTCCAAACCTGGGTTCTGTTTTAATACACCATAATCATCCAGTTTAGGTATCAATTCGCTCAAAATCCGGGATGCCGCACTATAATACACAAAACTCTCTTCAACTTTTGAGTCCGGTAATTCGCTGTCGTGTTGCTTCCCCACCAATGCCTTGTAATTTTCAATACACTCCAACGCCTTTACTAGATGGTCTTTGGTGCTTTGAAGTCTTTCGTTGGTCAACGATCCGGTAAGCTCGTCGACCAGATCTGTCAACTCCAAAAGACTTCTCACCTTTCCTTTCTCATCGGGCATACCAACAAACCCTGCTCAGTGGATAAACAGCTTTGAATTATGTATATCCGGTACTAATTATAAGGGAGGTAATTACATCACATTCGAAGTAAAATGAATCTCTTCGCGCACCGACGCTAAAATTTCATGCGTCGATAGACCTACACATTTATAAAACACTTTATAGAAAAAGAAAATTGTATCTTACCACCCATCCATGAACGTACTAGTCTGCTGGTTGTTTGCACGAGCCAATATCTGTTCTGGACTCAACATGGTATTAGAGCTCCCGGCAGAACTGCCGCTGTTGCCATTGAATTGACCCATCATATTATTGAATTGCTGCTGTTGAGGGGCCTGTTGGAAATTACGATTAAAATCCTGTGAGTTCAGCTGGCTAAACTGCGAGTTATTCTGATTTGGTTGCTGATTTGGTTGCTGGTTTGGCTGCTGGTTTGGTTGCTGACTCGGTTGTTGATTTGATTGTTGTTGTTGTTGGTTTGATTGTTGCTGTTGCTGTTGCTGTTGCTGATTGAGCTGCTGTTGTATAAATTGACTGTATAAGTGTTGCTGCTGTTGCTGCTGTTGCTGCTGCGGGATAAACTGCTGTTTCGGCCTGGCCTGCTGGTGTGTGTCTGAAGGAGAAGTCCATGCAAAATTCTGGGCTTGTTGAGACTGGTTGTCATTGGCCATCATTGAAGCGTTGGATTCCTGAGAAGGAGCTTGACTTCTAAATTGCTGCACAAACTGGTGCTGTTGAGGTTGTGGTTGTGAAACAGCAGGAGGTGCAGGAGGTGCAGGAGTAGGGGCAGAGGGAGTAGGCTGAGGACGTTGTTGCTGTTGCCGCATGAGTTCCATTCGTCTTTGGAACAAAGGCAAGGCTTCAGGATAGAGCTGGTTCAAAAGCTTATAATGCTCATTAAGTTCTGGAAGTTCTGTAGGAGGTAAGACGATCTGTGGAATGCTATAGTTTTTCTTTGGCACATTAGGAGGAGTGGAATGTATGTCATTAATAGAGGCCAGACAAGTAAGATTGAAATGAATACGCTTTAAATAATTCTGGTACACGTCTTTTCGTTGATTGTAGTCTGGAGCCGACGCATTAGATTTTGTTAGAACATATGGTTGAAGTATCAGACATTTGTGTAAAAGAACGGTGTTTATTTGGAGAAGGACATCTATCCTTTTTTTATCGATTTCGAGATTTATTTGGGGCTGTTGGGAAATATGAGCCTGCATCATGTTACCCACAGCTGTGTTATTGTATTGTTCGGGAAAATTCATATTAAACTCTCGAACAGAAGAAACATTTTGGTAAATAATACATCGAACTGGAGATATCTTCAAATGGAAGGAAAAAGATTATGGTACAACACCCGTGCACCACAAAGTTTGCCGAGATGCCAGTTACTGAGCTTTGTGGGCTTCGTTTGAGATCATTTTATTACATTGAGACGGAGAGAGTGAGCATGGAGCAATCTACTACTACTACTTTCCTAAGAGTTGGTTTTTTTTGAATTCTGCTGTAAAATTCAAATTGTCTATCGTATCGAACATATTTTATTTATTTATTTATTTCTTACTTTTAAAATGTTTCACGTGTCTGGCTATTTATCCGGTAAAACACTTGACTCCATTGCATGCAGTTTACCTAGTACGATGTTTCTATGTGTTTTATTTCATTGGGTTTGATTGATTTGCAATTTCAATTTTGATATTGGTATAAAGAGATGGTGGGTCTCTCTACACTATTTACGAGACGATCTACAAATACGTGGATGCATATGAAGAGGGGCAGGATAATAATTTATAAAGCTGTATAATATAGTAATCACTGCTTCCTCATGACTTCAAGATGTTGCTTCTGGACTTCATCATCTTTCGCTCAAGCCGATTCTCATCACATTTTCATTCGGATCTCTTAATTGATAGCGATCTCCCGCTTTTGTAAGGTACAAGGTACCATCAAATTTTTTTGCAATAGGTAATTTTAGTGCCTCACAGCCAGATATATTTTTTAATGGAAGAGGCTTAAAACGCTTCCTATGAAAATTTCGACCAAAAGAAAAAAAAAACAATACCCAGCTGGACATTTGATTTCGCACTCGTGGTGTTGCAAATCTCAAGGCTTCGATCGGAACCGTGATATATTAGAGTATCACACTGGCATCCACCTGTCTTGCCCTCGTGCCACTGGTGTTTAGAAGATACGCACTCAAGTAGCCGTGCACGGTTCATATATCCATAACTTTTATGTTACTATACATAACTAGCACAGACACAAAATGGTGAGCATATCGACCATAATCAAGAGCCCGTTGTTGCTGTTCCAACTGATAAAGCACATGCTAGTGCAAGCCTTCAACGGCAAAGGATTATTGGGGTTTGTCTGGAACTTTGCCAGGAATTTCTCTCCGGTATTCTTATGGCTTCTTATGTTTAAAAATGCCGGAATCGTGCCAAACGAAATTCGTCCTACAATTCATGTCAAACTGGCAAAATCACTCGACGAGTTCATGTTCGACGTGTCTAGATTCTCGTCCTGGCTCACCTTGCTTCTCACGGTAGCCATCGCTTACCTTCTCTGGTTCAAGTTCTATCAGGTGACCGGACAGCACGTGACCCCCAAATTCAATAACGGGGAGTTGGACGGACTTGTGGCCAAAGACTTCGAGAATCAAACTAACGATCAGGACATTGAGATGGCAATTCTTAGCAATTCGGAATCTACAACAGCCTCATCGTCTACCACTCCAAATGTACACTCTCCGGCCTCGGGCCCTAGCTCTTCCAAACAACCTGGACAATCCTATTTACCAGTCTCGTGTATCTCTTACGCACCGCCTTTACTTCTAGCTTCATGCTGGATCATTTTGAATTTAGATCATCTTTTATTGTACCCACAAACGACACCTAGAGATTTATTGGCGTGGGTTTCATACGTGCTATTCCACTTTTTTGCACCGCTTTTTACTGCCATCTATCTATATGTTTTCCAAACGCAGGGAGCCTTGAAATGGTTTTCTTTTGCTTTGGGCGCCCAGAACATTGCTGGGGTGATGACTCATATGTTATTTCCCAATGCTCCACCTTGGTTTATCCACCTATACGGAGAAGATGCTGCTGCTGATTACGATATGCCTGGCTATGCTGCAGGACTGACCAGAGTAGATGTTGCATTGGGAACACATTTGAACTCGAACGGTTTTCACAAGAGTCCGATCGTTTTTGGGGCCCTTCCTTCTCTACATTCGGCAATGGCTGTTCAATGTTTCTTCTTCATCGCATGGTACACAAGGTGGTACATTCCTAAAATTGGCATGTTCATGTTTGTGGTGTTGCAATGGTGGGCCACGATGTATTTGGATCATCATTGGAGACTTGATTTGATAGTCGGACTATTTTATGCTTTGACTAGTTTCACAATCTTCAAAAGATTCTTGCTCAAAAGTGAGCAAGAGTTTGTGAAAGCTCGGATCCGGGGAGACTTTAATGCCAGCTCTTCGTATGGAATGAGAGTCTTCCGCGGCCACTGGATTAAAAATCTGTTCGATCCATATTTTAATTAATTTCCTTTAACGGATTTATCTTTTGAAATCTGTCTGCTACTACATATCCTCGTCTTCATCTTCGTGAGTCAACTCACAATGCATGTCATGCCATTCTTCGCCACCAAACTTGCACTCACTAATCCCGTCATCAACAAAACCAAGACCTTTGTAGAACCCGGTCATTTCCTCCTTGGCCAATAACACCACCTTGTCAGCCACAAATTGCTGGTTCAACTTTTGTAGATAGTCTTTTATTAGCAAGGTACCCAGCTTGAGACCTCTATACTTATCGTTCACAACCACAGAATGGATACCGATGTACCTCGAGGCTTCAATATGGCCGGTGCTAGTGTCGTTGTTGTCCTTCGGAATGCCCATCGATCTATCAGAGATAGTTGGGTCGTAGGTTTTGGTAGCTATGATATGAGCAATTAGTTCTTCCCTCACTATGGTAGATCTTGGAGGCGGAATTTCGGATAGAGACGAGTTGGATGTTTCGTGTTCAAATTCTCTAACAAACAGACCAGAGCAAAGTTCTGGACAAACAGTCAATCTGTACTTCAATTTTTCCACGGTGGCTCGTTCATGCTCCGGAAATCCATTGGCTTCTAAATCCAATACTTGTTGTAAGTCATAAATTGTCAACGGTCTTATGCACAGATGGTCTGGTTTCTGTTTGGACTCTGTACCGGTGTGGACTCTTGACTCTTGCGATGATGTCGAGCTTGACGACTCTGTGGTGGATTCGATGGACGACATTTTTCAATTTCTGGCTTTGCGTGTTCAATACGATCGTCTAGTGAGCTAAGCTTTTAGAATTAACACAGAGCCAGTTGATCAACCTATTGAATTTAGATAAGAATTCCACTAAATTGGCGAAGGAGAAAAAAAAAGCTCTTGGTAAGAAACAAGTGCAATCTGCTCCACCTCCCACCAGCCACAGTTGTGGCGGTGAAGGGTGTGCGCACGACTGCCATTCTGAACAATTTTCTCAAAAGAAATAAATACATATAGTACAAAGAGCTTTTATTTGGCTCGCCAACTAAACTGCACGTAATTACAACATGTCTGAAACTGAAAACTTGGTGCTTCCATTAGAGCTGATTGATAAGTGCATTGGTTCGAAAATATGGGTCTTGATGACCAATTACCAGGAATTTGTGGGAACTTTGGTTGGGTTTGATGATTTCGTGAACATAGTATTGGAAGATGTTAGTGAGTACGACGGAGCGAAAAACGTGGTTTCTACAAGATCTAAAATGCTATTGAACTCTAGACAATTGACGATGTTGGTTCCTGGAGGCCAGGGACCCTAATTAAACGCTGTTAAATAATGGTCGTTATGTTAAGGCTTCAATAGAAATGTCACTTATTCGCCACAAAAGTAGCATCAATACGCTTCGGTAGGGAACAAATTGATGAGCCAATGTCTCTACAACTGCCTCTGTCACATATTTGGTTTTTGTAGCAGATTCAGTCATGGGTTTCACATGTTTACTAATTTCTTCCCATAATTCTGGTCTCTTACTCAAGTAAACTGTAGCACCACGTCGAATTCCTAAATCTTTAGGCTCGATTATGTCGTATCGATTCAAGGCAAACATCAAGAACATCGATGCAGACCACGGCCCTATACCTTTGTATTTTTGTAGGTCTAAAGCCACTGTGATATCATCTGTTGTTTGAAAGTATTTATTACTGAATTTCACACCTTCTGGAGGCAATTCTGGTAAATCCATGAATCCTCGAGATAGACGTTTAATATACTCAGCTTTCCTATTTGATAAGCCACAACTTCTTAAATCTTCAATTCTCTTTGAGTCGAAAATTTCCGGACTAGGCAGCTCGTCGTCTAGAGATAGGTTTGCAATGACTTTATTCTTTATGGAAAGTGCTGCTTTTCCACTGATTTGTTGCGAAATCAGCCCGCTTACCAAGTGATCAAAATAGAACTTATCAGGTTGTTCTTCATCATTCTTTTTCAAATAGCTGGTGAATGGTCGATCCAGGTGATCCATCAATGATGGATCCTTGCTCACAATGTACTTCAATCCTTCCACAAACTCCTTGCAATGTATATCTTCGAACTTGGATAGGTCCAAGTTTTTGGGCTTGGAAAATCGAAAATAGGAGAGATTAGGCTGTGCATAATCTGCCTGGATGATCTTTGCCTTCTTGACAGCTGTTTCTCCAATTTCCGTGACAGGCTTTGCAGCCCGTTTGCGTGGACTTTTAGTAGGCATTTTGGAAATTGCTTCAAGATTTCGTAGTTGTCTGGAAAAGACCATTACTAATTACAAATGTGTGTGTGGGGGTGGCGAGAAGGCAAAAAAAAAAAGTATTTAAGATACGCAGATCTCAGACTCGATTTATTTGTCTCAGTGTTTTTGCCACCTCCTAGCATCACGTTTTATAATTTGAACACTGCAATGAATCTCACTATTGCTGTGGAAGAGACAGACCAGATCATTAATGCTGATCTGCCGGGAGATTTTGAACTTGACGATTTCAAAGCTTATTTGGAATCAGAGACAAATATAGCGGCCGACAAACAAATCATTATCCATGATGGCAAACAGCTCGACCTGGCTAGCAATAAAACCCTGCAGTCTTTGAACTTGAAGGAGAACGATTTGCTTATACTCAAAGAAAAAAAGGTTGCCAACACAAACGTTGATGGTTTTTTCATGGACTCTCAAATCGAGACCATTCGTCAGCAATACCTCTCCAACCCTGCATCTCAAGCACAATTGGACCCGGAAGTGAAGGAGGCATTGAGCGATAAAAACAAGTTTAAAGATTTAATGAAGAAATACATGGAATCCAGAAGAAAACAGGAACTCGATAGACAACAGGAGATGAACAAGATTTATAGCAACCCTGATGATCCAGAAAATCAGAAAAAAATCATGGACATGATCAACCAAGAAGCAATTGAAGAAAACCTGCGGACAGCTCTTGAAGTGTCCCCGGAGTCCTTCACTAGCATCCACATGTTATACATAAATTGCGAGGTCAACGGACATCCTGTAAAAGCATTTGTGGATTCTGGAGCACAAACTACAATCATCTCACCATCTTTGGCCGACAAAACTGGACTTACAAGACTCATCGACAAGCGTTTTATTGGAGAGGCCAGGGGAGTTGGTTCGACAAAAATTTTAGGGAGAATTCATTCGGCTCCGTTGAAGATCGAAACTGGATTTTTCCCTTGTACATTCACAGTTATAGACACACACGTTGACATGCTACTTGGATTGGACATGTTGCGTAGATACCAGGCTTGTATAGACCTGAAGGCAAACCAGTTGGTGATTGACGATGTGCACACAAAGTTTCTTCCTGAACAGGACTGTCCAAACTTCATGGGCATGCCACCGAATGCTTCTGGTGGAAGAACTGGTTTGGGAGGAAATATTTTTAGCGATCCAACGGCTTTGGAAGCTCCAGCATCATCACAGGCTGCAGCCTCGAAAAGACCCAGAGTTGCGCCCCCCAAAGTTGTTGCTGATCCGAACAAAATCCAGCAATTGGTTTCGATGGGTTTTGACAAAAAGCAAGCAGAGTTTGCTTTACAACAGACCAACAACAATCTTGAAATGGCAGCAGGACTATTGTTCGAGTGAGTTGTGGTATTCACCCACAACTAAGCTTATAGTTCGATGGCATCCTCTTTCAATTCTTGATCATAGTCGATGAATTGCATACTGGGATGATTTTGTATTATATTCGAACTCATTCCTTTCCAAATCCAATCGACTCTTTTCGATGTTATAGGTAGTTTCAGTCGTGCCTTGAATCCTTCAATGAAAGCTCTATCATTTTGGTTCATGGTTGTGCTATAATTAACAAATTCATCATATATGGAAAC
Organism: Ogataea mattraensis; assembly: GCA_030564055.1. Classification (NCBI taxonomy): domain Eukaryota; kingdom Fungi; phylum Ascomycota; class Pichiomycetes; order Pichiales; family Pichiaceae; genus Ogataea; species Ogataea mattraensis. The sequence continues at coordinate 284,870 of JAJMLE010000009.1, read as the reverse complement.
CAAACTCCACAATTGAAGTTTTCGTAGACACGCAATGACCAAAGAGGTGATTTGTCCTCCGTTGTTGCAGAACACATAAGCAGGAGAGCAGTCTTTATTTAATGCGATTTCCAGGATCCTAGAGACCTGATAGTGTTCGATGGGAATACCTCTTTTTTTACCTTTATCTTTGGCAGAATTGTCTGTTTCCAAAAACACCAATTGAATGTTATTTTTCTTACAGAATGAATAGAGTGATGGATCATTTTCCATGGTAATTTCTTCTGGAATTAACGAGATCATCGTTTTCAAGTTCAAAGTTTGTAGGTATCTGTAATTGATTGGCCGTGGATACGCTCCTCGAAAAAGTGTGGTTTGGATTTTCGAAAACTTGATTGGAGGGGTCATGGGGTCGGGAACGCGAACGGTCATCGTTAGTATTTAGCTGGCGATAGGGTTCTAATAGTTTGGCCAACTAACTATGGCTCTTATTTTTCTTTGGCTCGTAGTCAAATTGCAGCTATGTGTTTTTGTGATTAGCTAATCACGCATCACAGACTGTTTTTCTACGTAAATTGAAAATGAGACAATGTGCTAAAAGAGGCGGGCAAGTGGTTAAGATAAGTAATCGCAATGGAGTATATTGAGGCCGAAACACAAGAGTCCAAGCATACGGACCAGAAGACAGATCAGCTGGTTAACGAATTTGAGGACAAAGTCGAGACTTTGTACTCGAATATCGAGTCCAGTACTCTTTCCGGATGGAACTCGTTCAGTGGGTTTTTATCTAATGTTCAGAAGAAGCTGCCAGACTACTTGAATGAGACCAAGGAGCTTTCGAAGAAGATTGATTTGCAAAAGACTTTGAACAGTACCAAGGAGAATCTAGAAAAGAACTTGACTACTTTGCAATCGAACATGCCCAAACTCAGCGAGGAGGAGTTGAAAGAGATGAAACAAAACTCTGGTAAGTTGCTCCAGAGCTTGAACGAAAACACCAACAAGTATTTGGATGAGCTCGATCATGATTTAGAAAAGTTCGAGAATATGACTTTGGGATATGCCTCCAAGTTGGGAAGTTTTCTCACCACGAACACTGGTATAAACTTGAAATTTGCTTCTGCTGACGTCTCTGGTGACAAGAAGGACGAGATAATGTTCAACATGCCGAAAGGCTTGGCCACCAACCGGTTAGAAGCCCAACTGCACGAGCTTGAAAATAACAAGGAAATATATCTATCCAATGCTGAGGACGCTACAGTGAAGGAGTATGAGTTAACTGCAGAAGACCAATCAGAGGTTAAGCAGCTAAGCGAGTCAGAAGGTGTGAAAAAATTGATGGCAGAACTGATTCCCGAGAAGATTGCTGAAGAGCTTTTCTGGAAGATCTATTTCAGCAGCAAGAAGAAGATTGTTGAAGAGGAGAAGAAGAGAAAGGAGATTCTTGAGCAGAAATCTGTTGAAGAAGAGGAAGAGGAATTTGATTGGGATGATGACGAGGAGGATGAGGAATTGAAGAAGACAGGCGAGACTGAGCAGGCTGTGAAAACAGAGTCGGCAGAGAAAACAGAAGAGAAATGATATAACTTTGCGTTTTTAATTGAATAATGCCAAAATTGATGGCGACTGTTACAATGGTCTAGTAGCTTAGAGTCCAATGCTGACACAGAGCACAGGTTTGTGAACAAATCTGTGTCTTCAAACTGTTGGTCACGTGACCAGGAGATGTGTCGGTTGTGAAATAAAAAAAACATAAAAGTGGATTTAGATCTGCAGTGCTTGCTTGTTTGTGTAGTAACAGCGAATACTGGGGATACAACATAGGATGGTTATAGAACACATTTATATTGCTAGACACGGGTATCGGGAGAATTGGTTGCCTGTGCACTTGCAACGGGATAGTCCTACTGGAGATAATGAGAGCGATCCCAGACTTGCTCCTCGCGGGGTGGAACAGGCTAATGAATTGGGGGAATATATGAGCAAGGAATTAAGTCCTAAACCTCAATTAATTTTCTCGAGTCCGTTCTATCGGTGTGTTGAAAGTGTGGAACCTACAGCCGAAAAGCTCGATTTGAAGATTTATCTAGAGAGGGGCATTGGAGAGTGGTATAGACCAAGAAGAAAGACAATTCCAGAGCCTTCTATAAAAGTGCTGGAGAAATCATTTGGGCGGGTGTCTTTAGAATGGGATCCGGCGGGCACGGTTGTTCCTTCAACTGGTGGTGAAGAGGAGTCCGAATTGTTTGCTAGATGCCAGAAGTTCTGGCCCCTGTTCATTTCCAAGGTGGAAAAAGAGTATCCGCAAGTGACTTGTGTGCTTCTAATGACCCATGCAGCCTCTAAAATTGCCCTGGGTTTATCTTTATTGGGATATACAAGCTGCAGAGACACCCTGAAGGCTGAACATGGAGGAGACAAAACTACTCCTTTTATCAATGCTAGCGTGTGCTCTCTAGATTGTTTCAAGCGTATAGGAGCAGACAAGTGGACCGTTACTATGAAAGGAGAAACGAAACATTTGTCGAATGGTGCTGAAATGGATTGGAATTTTGTTACTTATTCCTTTGAGGCTGGATCGAAAGAAGACATTGCTGCTCGAGCGAGCGCAAAGGAAAATGCAAATGCGAGGCATTGCACGTGAGAATCCTACTGACGAGGAGGAGGAGGAGGAGGAGGAGGAGGAGGAGGAGGAGTATGAGGACTTATATGTGGCTCTGAAATTCCCGCCTACTCAGTTTACAAACTTGGAAAAAACACAAGCATTGTTTTCCTCAGAAACTCCAACTTCATCTACACGTCCTTCAAAAGAACCATTTGATGACTCCCTCGACACAGAACAAGCTTCTTTTGGTACTTCTGGTCTGAGAATTTCCGGACTTCCCGAAAAAAAACCTCTTGTGCAGCTGAATAATAACCTGTACCAGGGTGACTGGTCGCAATTGGTGGGTTCTGAGCTGGTGTTCAACGAAAATGGCGACTTTATTACCAAAGTAGATGGCCATATCATGTTGAAAAGCGGACGTTTGGAAAGTTCTTCCAATGAGAAAGAATCATTTTTGAACAAGGCTTTACAGGCTGCTCGTAAAGCCAAAGTGTCAAATGAGGATAAAATGCAGATAGATGAGCCATCGAATCCATGACATTACCTTTTCTCTCATTTTCCTAGATATTGCTGTTCTTGTTTGTATTTTAGTACACGTCTACTTATTGTTTGATACAAACATTCTTTTAACGGATTGTCCCAGGTCTCCATCCGTCCATTCTCTTGCACGTTTGTCAGAGCCTGAACATTCAGACCCAATTTGAGCTTTTAGGGCCAACCTTTGCAGTTCAAGTAGTTGCATATTCGAGCAAAGAGCATCTCTACCTGTCTTTGAATTTTCAGTTCTAGCAAATTTGAATTTGGTGATTTCGCTGAAAGCCACTAAGCCGTAAGATCGGATCAACAGATCTGAACCATTAGGAATCTCAATAATTTTGTGAAGAACGCCAAATAATTCTTGTTGAAGTTGCAAAGATAGCAATGGTGAGCCACTAAAGACCATCAACTGCTCAAGAATTCCACTTTTGCTCACAACTCGTAAGTCTCCAGAATGGCTTATGGATTTTTTTAAGGTAATCAAAAACCATGACAACTGCTTATAATAGTCGTCACCAAAAGATGTTGTAACCAAGTGCTTATCTGTGGTGAACGTGTGAATAATCGACTTCAACATCGGTATTTCAAACACTCTGAATTTAGAGCCTCCAAGAATATATCGGTATGCTTTTTCATAAAGGAAATGTGCTGGGTTGTTCAGAATTGGAATCAAATGTGAAAACATGATTATAATCACAGGTAAAGCTTCGTCTTGGGCCAAGGTGGTCAACAAATTTCCCAAATATAGCTTAAATGTTAATCGGTCTTTAAAGGAAAAAAGACGCCCAGTTGAAGAAGAAGTCGATTGCGTTTTGTCCTGTTTCAAAGCTTCCAATTGCTTCAACTCCTCGTCCAGAGTCAGCAAACAAGCACACAAAATCTTTTTAGAAATGATTCTTGTCTCTTTACAACAGCTAGCCAAATTCATAACCACAAATTGTAAAAGATTAGCATCAACCATTTTCTTCACATCCACCTTGGCTCCATTCGCATCGATTTTAAATAATTCATCATTGTTGATGATAAGCAGCATCAAGAACTTTGGATCATAGATCGAGTTTTCATACACATCTTCAAGACTTCGGTGTTTCATAACAACATTGTTATGTTCAAAGAATTGTACCCACGAATCCCATTCTTTATGTTCTGGTAGCTCAAAAGATTCCGAGGAAACAGCAGTATTATCCACAGAATTACAAATGAATTTCTTGGAAAGATTGACAGAAAGTCCATTGGATGTGCCTGGAACAGGAGTGATCAATCTTAAAGAGACGCTTTCAAAAAGCTCTTCCTCTTGCAAATCCCAGTTGACCACAAGACTGACCCAACTTTGGTTCAAGACCTTTTCCATGGAGATCAAAATATGCTTGAGTATCAGGTCTTCAGCTCTTGTGGTACCTAAATAGAAACCTAACAGTTGTGACTGGAGACCATAATTGGAAACCTTTTTGCTGTCAAATTCAAATAGGTTGTAGAGAATTAGGGATGTGTAGAAGCGAGCTGTTAGATTGGTAGCAGTTGGCAGTTCAGTCAACTTATTTAGCGGATTGTTGATAAAGATCTGAATATGCTTATCAAATGAAACTGCCTGTTTGGTGCCTGTCATCAATAACCAGTTGATATATTTCAAAACGGGTTCCGATTGCACCCATTTTTTCGACAGAATCACTTCAAGTTGTGAGTTTAACAAAGAAGCAGGGACAAGCCTCCATGCCTCAATGGAGAACAGCAGTGGCTTAAGGGAACTGAGGAACTCCAAAAATTGCGCAGAGAGCGTATCAGATTCTGCAAATATTTTAGTGATGTAAAGAGTTGCTCTGGAAAACCATGATTTCAAAACATCGAGATGGTTTCCAATAGTAGTTATGAGATTAGCAACTTCACTTGAAAAAATCAGCGATGCATCGTTGTAAAAACGTTTGAGCCTCATCAATTTTTCAAAAGTAACGAGAGTATCAAACTCATGCGAGCCTGAGAGCGTTCTTAAATAAGACCTGAGAATGTATGGATCGGCGGTCGTTTCGCCAGTCTCAATAAAGTCTTGAATTCCCTTTGCGGAAACATCAAGCAACAAAGTCTTCAAAGACTCAGAATTAACAGTCGAAGCCAAGCTGATCAAGAATTGCATGCCCTCAATCGATTCGGTCACTCGAGAAAACAACGGTGATATCATCGATGCTAGATTGGCTCCCAAAGTCATAGTTTTTTGAACAGAAGCAGTGAGTGCAGCATAAACAGAAGGGTTTGATAAAGCTTTTGTTAATAAAAGTTCAGCATCGGAATCAGATAGAGTTACATTGAGGACTAAACTCTTGTAATGGTTGGAGTTTTGAGAACCAACAAAGTCAGCCAAATTCACAAGCTCTTGAGAACCAAGGAGTGTACCCTTAAAGGCTGCGGTTTTGAACAGCCCATCTTTCAAAATCTCTGCTCTGGGAATTTTCGCCAAATGTATACCAACTGTTTGGTCGTCCAATATCCACAAAGATTGTCCCAAAATTCTTTGCAAAGTTTCGGGAGTAGATTGATTCACTAGTCCCAGTAAGGAATCCACTGTTTTAGAATATTCAACAAGATGGACTCCAAAACTGCTATGCATTTCAAGCAAGCTTTGGAAAATTTCGTTAATAAGTCCGGCAACCAAACATTTCTTGGATAAGAAGGAATCATCTTGAGCTTCTAAGTCCATCTCATTGATATAAAGCTTGCTCCAATACTTTGAAGACAGCAACTCAAGATTGTCAATAGACACAGTGCCACCCAAAGAAACGTCGTCTTTTTGAACTAAATAGTTACCAACTTTGGAGAGGAGATCCACCAGAAGTTCGGACACTTCGTGAAGTAGGACAGTTTGATCGTAAACAATGAGACTGCATCTCTGAAGTAATGAAACAACATCATTATCACAAGTGGGCAATTTGCTATCAACTTTCTTCTTGAGTTCACATATCGGAAAGTTATAAATAAGCTCAAAAAATGAAACTGGCTCTTCTTTTGAGGGATAGAATTGCTTACTGAAATTGACCAACGACTTCTCATAATGTTCAAAATCTAATAAATCTTTAGATTTCCAATATTTGTCAACGATAATCTTCATTGGCCCTAGAGGTTCACCTAACACAAACAGATATCTAGAGAATAATTTAATCCAAAGAAGAACATTATCCGAACTATCATTTGAAAACGTCGATTGTTCCAGTGCTGCAACATAAAATGGACTTAAATTCAAATCGCCACAAGATGCCTCATTAGCAACATCTATGTATTTGTAAGGTGATCTCACGCATCTTGCAATGGCGTTATCCAGGATCTTGCAAATTGTGTCAATTTCGGTATCGTTGCTGATATATTTTGAAAACTGGTTCAATGAATAAACCAATGCATATGCTTGTGTGCTTAAAATATTGCTATTCCTATCCTTATAGTCAGTGAACACCAAGGAAGAATCAATTAAATTTGAAATAACACCAACCACTTTGTTCAGTATAAGCGTGGTATCAATGTTTTTAGATTGGAGTCGATGCGGAAGACGAAGTGCAGTGGTAAAGAGAGAATTTTGAGAACTACCATGAATATTCCACCATTTGTTCTGTTGTGACTCTCCATTCAATTTCAAATAAGTGTCTAGGATAACAAGATCAATTCCCTTGAATTCTTCATCCTCTTGTCCCAAGTTAATTTGGGGAAGGACCACTGTCACGGGTTGATATAGTATCGAACGGTAGTCATCACAGATAGTAAGCAAATTGACAATAAGCAATTTGTTGAATGGTGTTTTTTTATAGGATTCGTTCAAAACTCCGACTATAGAACTCAAATCTGGAAGACGTTGATTAAGCAAGATTTCTGTCAATTCTGCTCTCGTACCATTGAAAGCAATGTTGGAAGACAACAAGTTCATGATCTTGTTATATTTTTGCAAAATGCATATAATCAATTCACTGCTAATGTGCTTGAGCAGTTGACAATCATTTGTGATACCTTTGGTCAAAGATGTTCTTTTCAACGAGGTAGGGCATATCAATTCGATTAAAGAAGTTGCGGCAACCTTCGAGGTTCGTGTCAAAGGCGACTTTATGAAGTTTGTTAGAGATGCAGGAATTGGTAAGCTTATCATTCGAGTCAAAAGCAAGCTTTCAGCAATATAGAAAGAGCTCAGCTTAGGATCATGTGCACCAACACTGTATGCCAAATGATAACTGTAGCTCGGTATTAGTTCCGGAACATTGGACAATATCGTGACTATCAAATCCAGTTGTTTTTCATCTGTCCATGGCTTAAGCGCAGTTATTAGGCTGAAAATTAATTTGTTGTGGAGCTTGAAATTCTGTTCACCTATTGTGACGACAGTACCACTTGCTTCATTGAAAGGACCAATCCAGGATTTGTCGTCTGCAAAAACCAATCCATCTTCATAATCGCAAGTGACTTTCAATAGGAATTTTTGCAAAAGGTCGGAAATGGAGCTCACTGTATAAAGTTCAGAGAATTTTTTCAATGTGTAGTCTCCGAAAATCTTACATTTAGTCATTTTCTTGTATGTCTTTTCCATCATTACTCTTTCATCCATGAACTCAAGAGTCTGTTCCTGCAACTCAAGCAAATCATGAGTTGCCAAGTATTTGAACCAGTTTGTCATTATTTTTCGGTTGTTACAAAGAATGTCTCTTCTGGTCAATGAACTCGAATACTTGCATAAAGTGATCCAGAAAACGACGAAATTGTGCCTGATAGAGTTCTTAGATTGGCATTTTCTTGGGTCCTCCTGTTCGATCTTTGAAGGAACCATCAGCTGAGGAAGAATTTTCAATGACATATCAAAATTATCAAGGAAAGTATCCACAAATGCTCCATTTTTGAACTCCAACACAGCGCTCAAGAGCTTCAGTGCCGGATTGGTGACTCCAGGTCTGGCATTGTTGAGACATCTGTAAAAAATCTTGATATTTTGAGATGACAGAAGATCATGAATCAAAGTCGAACAATTTTGGTGTAGTTGCAGATGATTTGAAGTGACATTTATTAATTTTGTAATTTTCAATGCGATCGCTGCGAGACCTGAATGATCATTGACAGTAGCGTAATATGAGAGACTTTGCACCAACGAGGTTGTATTCAAAGATTTTTCCCAAAATGATGTCAACTGAGTAAGCTGATCTGCCGTTTGCTGGGGCTGACTTGCAACAGAGTCGAGTATCTTGGTCAGCTCTTCTATTGAATGGGTATCTATGTTAGCCACATATTTGGTTTTATTTCTGGCTGACATCTTTCAAATTTCAAACTGCTGTTAGCAAAATGTCTTTATAGCCACGATGGATACCCAATTTGACTACCAGTTTTGAAAAATGAAGGTGCTATCTAACAATACTTCTGTTTCTTAGAACAAGAGTCCCAAATCAAATTATTTTTCTAAAGGAAAAAAAAAAATTAAAGGTCGTGCATAAAACACGACACCTCTTCAGTTGTAGACATTCGCATGGGACCTTACGTGAAAGAAAAATAAAAACAACACGAACCAGAGACAAGAAGCTTGAACAAAGTTCTGTGATAATTTGAGCACAGTGTCTTTGTCTCATTGATAATGTGGGGACTGAAAGCTGCTGCACGGAGAAAAAACAAGGATGACAACGTCGAGACAGTGTCGACCGCGTCGATTCCTGGATTCTCCAAATGGTTTGCTAACGAGGTCCATGTGGAAAGTAAGCTCATAGAGTCGGGGGTCAAGCAATTGGGATTAGCAATGATGGAACACAACGAATGGATCAATGAGGTGATGAGCGAGGTCTTGAACTGCACCGATGTATCTGATCTATCCATCTTAAGTGAAGGTCCATCTATTTCAAGCGAACAAGAAAGAAACACATCTGGGGTTCAAAAGGAAACATCTAAGAATCCAAGTCCACAGCCCACTGTAGATGATACGGATCTGCTCTTGCTGCGATCTCCGAAGAAGTTCAGAAGCAGGAGTAGCTCTCCAATTAGAAAATTGCATTCCCGGGAGCTCAAGTTGATGCAAAACACAACCTCCATTGTTACTGAAAATACTGAAAAAACTAGCGAAGCTGCTGAACAACTGCATAACGTACCACAACTACTGGAAACAGAGGAAGCTACAAAGGTGTTAACCACTAGCTCACTTGAAGAACAGCCCCAGATCATTCCAGAGGAAGAACCCGAAGACCCAAAAGAATCAAAAGAAGACGATGCCGACATTTCGTTCGATGTCATCAGCAAAAACATCCGAAAATCTTTTGCTTTGAAAAGTATGATGTTGAATGAACAAGTGGCCGCTGATTCACAACCTGTTCATATAGAAAGGGAAACCATCCCAGTGATCGATCACCATACAAGCTCATTTGAATCAGATCATGCTGATGATCCGATGAAAGACGATGGTGACCGGGCAGTTGCACAGGAAACAGTAGCTACCACCCCAACCGATTTTGTGCATAGACAAACAACCAAAGATTTGCATGGAGACACTTCCGCACTGATAGAAGACGATGGAGGAGATCTTATGTTGAGTGATTTGGATAATGATATCAGTTTTCAAATAGGAAAACTCGAGAAAATTGAACTTGCTCAGATCAGAATTCCTTTGAGACACGAACATCATAACGCTAGACTTCCAAACATAAACAACAGCACCACTCCAACCGCTGGTAGATCGCCAATAAAGTTTGCTGAACTTCCTTCTAGGGAGCCTCTAACAGTGAAATCTAACAAGAAGAAGTCTATCAGGAAGTCGATACACCAGCAGCATACCATGAAACCTGCCAAAAAATCAGACATTCTGCGGTCTCCTATTAAACCAGAAGTGACACAGCAAATGAGGCCTGGCATCTATCAATCAATGAACTCCCATAATATGTTCCGAGATGATCATCGTGACGATCTTTCGCCTTTTAAGGACTATGAAAGTTCTAGCATGAACGCCACCAAAGGCACATATCGTTTGAGGCTTCCACCTATTAATGATGTATCTCCTTCGAACGCCGGAAGCAGTGAACCCACAATTAAGATTCATAGAGGAATAGCAGCACATAACTTGAAATCTTCGCCATCGCATATTGATACAACCAAATTGAATGGGGCTTTTGAGACTCAACAAACTCCTGGAGAAAGAAGTACAGGAAAGGCCGATCTGCTTTCAAGATTGATGCTACCTACGGAAGCTAGCACCAAAAAAATTAAGAGATCTCTTTCAAAGGAGAAACTTACTTTATCCCCAGTAAAGCAAAGAACCACCAAAACACCAGTGAGATTGAAGATTGATAGTTCAGCAGGAAAGTCCACCTTACTGAAGTGGAATAAAAGTGCAGGCGACGCAAACCGAAGTACTGGATCTCCGCTTAAACGGAGTCAGTTGACTTCGTCTAAACCATCTGCAAAGGTTACGAAACCACTTTTAGAGACCAGACTGACGGCATCTGAAAAGTCGATTCATAATTCAAAATTGAATCAACTGAGGCAACATAAGTTGCCGCTAACAGAGCAGATGCTACGGCCTTCTACGGACAACGTGGTTCAACGCTCACAATACACTGCGACGTCTCCAGATTCCAGATCTTTGATAGACCTAAGCAAGAAGCTGGAAAAGAGAAAGAAGTCTGAACATTTACTACAGGCAAAGAAACAGCGTACCGATATCAAACTGAAGCAGATAGCTGTTAACCATCCGAAGCTCAATCGGAACTTGGTACAAAGTCAAGACCAATTAGTCAAAAGTGTGAGTTATTCATCTCAAAAGCAGCCATCAATCACGCAGAAGATAGTCGCTGCTGATCCAAACGATTTACCAGAAATTAATTCGGATAACGAAGATGATGATCCTTCCGGTCAGCTTGCACAATGGGGATCAAACACGACTATTCGACAGCTGCTACGCAGACAAGCCAACATCAATCCAACTACGCTGTTTGGACAGATCAGTAAGATCAACTGTTCTGAAATATTCAACAAGAACTACTTTGGAAGTTTGAACGTCAAGTGGAACGAAACTGATGTTTTATGTCAGAAAGAGATTGATGAGTACGATAGAAAGATGGGGTATAGTTGAGTATATATGAGTAACGCGTTCAAGGGTTCATATTAAACACACCTGGAACCTTTAATTGTAAATTTTTTGTCGTGTGGAAACCGTGGTGATGTTTACAAATTTCCCGGAGCGGCAATTTGACAGAAGCACGGTTTTCTTACCTCTTTCTGTTTTGGGGAAAACCAAAGTTTTAAGGAGAAAACAAGCGTACTGAGAGTTTCATAAAACGTTTAGAAAGTGAGGTGCAAAGACACAACTGGTTCTATTTTAGTCTTTGAAAGTCTACGAAACGACTAGGGAGAAAAGAGCGGTTGTAGTTCTAAGTTTGTTCTCACGACGGAAAAAGATCAACAATAAAGATTTCGCCAATTGGTCGACGTACCAGTTGAAGACTAAGAGAAAACAAGGGATCAAGACGTGTTCCGGGTCGCTTTAAGACGAGATACCAACCCCCCAGCATAAGTTAAAGACCTTGAGACGTTAAAAAAGCCAAATTAGTATCGAAACACCAGCGTGACATAGGACACAAACTCCAAAGAATTAGACAACGAACAAACAAAACATGTCTAGGGTAAGTTGATTTGGACGCTTAAAATCCTAGTCACTTTGTACTAACAGAACCGCTAATGGTATTAGGAGCTTTCACAGATGCAAATGGACGAGGAAAACATGCCTCAAATAAGAGGAACACGTACCGCAAAAGCGGTGCAGGAGTCAAATAATAGGCCAAGACATTCGCTAACAAGAGCCAGATCCGCTTTGACCGACCTCAATAATAACAGTACCGCTGGAGATTTGGTTGCAACTTCCAATGGACAGAAACAAAGACTCAGTTTACCACAGCAACAGTCATCAACGCAAAATATACCAACACAAACAGCATCCAAAACCGTGATGGGTCATCCTGGAAGATCGATCAAGATCAAGACTGACCATGCTGTGGAAGGAACAGAAGATCATGGCAAACACGAAATTGTGAGGTTCGAGGATGCCAGACTAGACGAGAACAGAAGAATGTCCCTGAAAAGACAGGCGACCGACTCAAGCTCCGACTTATTGGAGCAAGCTAACCAAGAAGTAAAAAAGGCCAAGATGGATCAAGATTACACGTGGGATGACCTTGATGCAGATGATGCAGATGATCCATTGATGGTGAGCGAATATGTCAATGACATTTTTGATTATCTACACGAGCTCGAAATCAAGACTCTCCCAGATCCTAATTATCTTCATTGGCAACGGAACTTGAGACCCAAAATGCGGTCAATTCTTGTTGATTGGATGGTAGAAGTTCACCTGAAATTTAGATTACTCCCGGAGACCCTTTATTTGGCCATCAATATCATGGACAGATTCATGTCGAAAGAATCCGTTCAGGTGGATAGATTGCAACTATTGGCCACGGGCTCATTATTCATTGCTGCTAAATATGAAGAAGTTTACTCGCCATCGGTGAAAAACTATGCCTACGTTACCGATGGAGGATTCACCGAAGAAGAGATTTTGAACGCTGAAAAATTCATCCTAGAAATTCTCAAATTTAACATGTGTTATCCAAACCCAATGAACTTTCTGAGAAGAATATCCAAGGCTGATGATTATGACGTGCAATCGAGGACCATTGGTAAATATCTGCTTGAGATCTCGATCATCGATCACAAGTTTATTGGCTATCTACCATCGCTATGTGCGGCTTCTGCCATGTACATAGCCAGAAAGATGCTTGCGAAATACGAGTGGAATGGAAATCTAATCCACTACAGTGGAGATTACAAAGAGTCGGATTTGAAAGAGGTGAGCGAGATGATTATAGATTACCTTATTAGTCCGATAGTACATGAGGAGTTTTTCAAAAAATACGCCTCCAGAAAATTTATGAAAGTTTCGATTCTTGCCAGACAGTGGGCCAAGAAAATCACCAGCGAAGGCAAGAATATCATGGATCCAGTGCTATAAGATAGGCTTGTATAGTTGTTTCTAATGAAAGCAGATAAGTGTAACTTTGACGATTGGTGCAAGGTGTAGCAGTATTTACGTCTGAAAAATCCAGTCAACATACAAAACAAACATAGTTGGGACATATTTTGCCAAAGTACTAGTGACCAGTTGACGGTGATGACTAGTCGGATTGCTGTGGATGAGCAGATCAAGAGAAAGGTACATGATCACTTGCTAAGGTCTCAGGATTTGTTCTATCTTTCTCGTCTTGAAGGCAATAAACAAGCTACTGAGTTGCTTGCATATTTATATCCCGAGTCTTCTGGATACGAAAAATTGAAATTCGAGCTCCATGAGGATGGAGGGGCCAGTTTGACACCACTGGAGGTAGAATTGGTTTTGTCGACGCAATTTGAAATGACTTCATATTTGAAGAAACTAGGCCAATTGAGAGCCTTAAGACCCTACGCTGAAGAAATGGAGACAAGTCAAACTTTCAGACAATTTTTGAAAAGTCGTCTGGAGATTTTGGAGAACCACAGAGTCCATGTTTGTGAGAGCGATCGAATTGGCATGGTGAATAGACGACTGGTGTCACTGAACTCGTATAGTTCTTCAAAATTGGAGACCATTTGTAACAACAGGTATAATTTGGAGCCCGAGGAATCTGACTATAAATTCAAATTGGTGCTGGGATTCGAGGAGCTGTTTATTTTTTACTGTCGTATCATGCACAAGAATGCCAAAGTGAACATCACTATGGAGAAAATGGTGTTTAATTACGATTCAGAACTTTGTGAGTTGATGGAAACTGCAATTTCAAATATCAAGCCGTTTGAATTAGTGAAGTTTCAAATTCTCGATTTTGAAGACAAATCATCAAGCACAGGATTTGCATTACCGTCTCGCAACTCAACATGGGAAGAATGTAAGTTTAGGTATGTTCTCCATTTACAAGATTATGCTACATCTTTCAATTTTTTAACTCCATTGGAAAGTTCAAGTTTTGCTGCAGTTGGAGACTTTTTGAAGTTCTGGTTTTTGACATTTCGGCAGCCCAAAGAAATGCGATTTGATGGGTTAAACAGCCCGGAATGTAACTCGTTTATTTCAAAGCTATCCAAGTTTTTGAAAATTAAGATTTCTTTGCAAATTGATAGCATTATTTTCATCAATCGCAATCAGACGTTGCATTTAGAAACACTGATCAGCTCATCTATGAGATTTTTTGCAGACAGTGATTGGCCGGTCCAATTAAGTGTTCTGTGCAAGATTCTTAACCATCTTCCTCTTGGAGCGAGCCACGAGGCTGTGAATAAGCAACTAGACACTGCAAGTCCGGTCCAGCTACTATTTGGTAGCTCGGACAACATCGATGATCTCATTGGGGAACAAGATCTGAACCAGTTGTACGATATTTGGCAGAAAGAAGAGGAGTTTCTTGACGACAAGGCTTCGTCGGTCTCGTCTTCAAGCAACGGTGTAGTGGAGTTGCGCGACACGGACGACCACGATTATGAGGAGGATTACAACGAAGAGGAGGATAGTGAGGTTATTCTGGAAGAAAATGATCATCGGACCAAAAAGAGGTTGAAATTGAGATGAGACTAATATTCATTGGTTGAAATCAATAAATCAATAAATCAATAAATAAATAAATAAATAAATAAATATAATAAATATAATAAATGACCCAATAGAATCAATCACCTTGGTGTCCATTCTGAGTAAATAGGCTTATCTCTCTTCTTGGCCACAAGATTAATTTTTTGAGTGTGGTAGCTAACATAGATTAACGAAACGGGAACAACCACCAATGCAAGCACTGCTATGGAAGTAGATTTCAGATTGAACTTGTAATAATTGGCCATGTTTTCTCTGAAGAAGCCAAACTTCTCCACTTCTTTGTCCTTGTGGAGCACTAGAAATCGGTGTTAGTTAATATGCGAGAGGTTTGAATGTCAACAAACTTACAATGTCTTCCAAATCCTGCCATTTTGAAAGTACAAAACGTCTTTAAGTTTGATGTGTTCTTGAATAGCCAGATGGTAGGGAGAAAAATGGGGTAGCTCTCGAATTTCGGAATTATATACAGTCCGAAGCAAAAGACAAAAAAATATCTACTCCAAGGACGATCGACGCTTGTCAGGAATTCTTGCACAAGAAACACAGTCTATTTTGCTCCAAGTGTTTATGGAGCTGTCTCAAGAGGTAATAATATTTACCAATCAATTCAATTTTGAGCATGTTCAACAAATTGATGCATTTTCATAGACGTCCAATTACTAGCTTAGTAGGGCTTCGGACCAAGACCTCATTGGCTGCAATGGACTACTACCAACTGTTTCCTAAAACATTTCCCAATGGCCCTCCTCCTAACTCAGATTTTGATGTTGATCTGAAACAGTTGCGCAAAGAGTTCCGGATGCTTCAAAGTAGCAACCATCCCGACTTTAACTCGTTGGTAGGATCGGCAAACTCGGGCGAGGTTTCGTCGCTTCTCAACAGTGCATATTCGACCCTGTCAAGTCCACTAAAAAGATCTCAGTATCTGCTTCAAAGAAACGCAGGAATTGACTTGAGTAAGGATGACGTGAACAAAAAGTTTCAGTTCCAGGACCAGTCGATTCTGATGGAGATCTTGAATATCCATGAGGATCTGGAGGACATTCAAAACGAACAGGAGCTTACAAAATTGGAGACAGAAAATAACGAGAGAATTGAAAAATCCATAGCCCGGTTATCGGAGTTGTACAAAGAAAAGGATTACAACAAGATAGGAGTTGAGACAGTCAAGTTGCGGTTTTGGTTCAACATCCGAAACGCATTGAAGGAGTGGGAGGCCGGGAAACCAGTGAACTTGACACATTGAGAGCTACCTGATTGACAAGTTCTGATTTTATCGATAATGAAAAAGATAGGTGATTTGTGTAGGAATATATGCGGAAG
Organism: Ogataea mattraensis; assembly: GCA_030564055.1. Lineage (NCBI taxonomy): Eukaryota > Fungi > Ascomycota > Pichiomycetes > Pichiales > Pichiaceae > Ogataea > Ogataea mattraensis. Next base: position 268,824 of record JAJMLE010000009.1, on the reverse strand, counting down.
ATTTATTGACGACTTAGATGTTCTATCCTGTGTTTTTGGAAGATCAACATCTAAAACGTTGAACTGTCATCTGTTTCGAGATTGCGTGCTTAGCTAATCACATGATTGTGTGAGCAGAGCTCAGGGGAAAAAAAACAGTCTGCCTCGTTAGGGAGAGAAAGAGAACGAGTAGAAGATCAAAGGAAGATAATGGAGAAAGTTGGGAGCACACACCTGGGACAGGACAGCATGAATATGGATGTGGCGCGGTACCTACAATCACTGAACCAGCAACTGAATTTGAAAAATCAGCATATAATTGAGATTGAGAACGAGCTGGAAATAAACCGGCTGGAAAATCAACATTTGAAGAAAAAACTAGAGGAATTACAAGGCTCGACGCGTTTTGTGGAAGAGAGTCAATCTCGTGCAGTTTCTGTTGGTGCAAATAGCGAAGAAGTGGCAGTGCCCACTGATCAGACGATCGACGAACCTAGCAGTGAGGCACATTTTGACAAGTTGAAGCATGCGTATGAAACCCAGATCGAGCTTATGAGAGATGCATTTCAAGAGAAAGTGCAAGAGTACGTGAAGGAAAACCAGTTTTTGAATAGCGAGAAGCAGGTTGTTTTCCAGGAATTGGAGGCTGCACATGATTACATACAGAAACTGTTGAAAAAGGGATACTCTGAGTTTGCGTCAGATGGACAAGCTGGACAGGATGGATATTCAACTACCGAAGAAACAGATACGAATAAAGATGAATGGAAGAGCCAAGTTGAAGAACTGGAAGAAAAATTAGAGTTTTCAAAAAAAACTCTGCACGAGATGGACGAGTATTATAAGGCTCGGTTGCTAGAAAGTGCTAAAATAATCGACAGTTATCAGCAGAAAATCGAGGAAGCAGATTCTGCTGTTGCAGCATTAGAAAGCAAAATAGCTGGATTGGAAACTTCGTTGAAACAAACACCAACGTTGTCCAGTTCTGGTACATCGGATAGTGGGTTTGATGTGAAGGAGCTTGAAGATAAAAACACTTTGTTACGTAAATCATATGAATTACTGAGCATGAAGTTTGTGGAATTGAATAATGAGCTCACCAAATACAAGGAAAACAATCTTGCTGAGCAACAGAAGAAATCTGCGGATCAAGAACCAACAGTTGAATTTTTGCAGGAACTGGTGATTGAAAAGGATAATGCTTTGGAGATGCTAAGATTGAAGGTTGCCAAGTTGAACAGTTTGTTGGAGGAGAAACGCGAGGAGCAATTAGCCAAATGAATCGACCGGATGATGTATTTGTATTTATAGCAGATGGCACGCGACGATCGACGACGCGACTAATAGACACGGTTTTTTTTTTCTGTTGATGTCTCGGTCTATGGACAAAGTACAAGCTTAGATCTTCAGATCAACCTCTCACAAATAAATCTGGAATCCCCAATGTTATGAAGGGTTGGTCGGTGTTTAATGTGTGGTTTCTGCTCTGGACTTATGTAATTTATGGAGAATGTCTGGACACCCCCAGGTACAGATATAATGATTCTCTTTATACCGACGAACAGTTGTACCAGTCGACTTTTACCAAGGTCCATTTGACTAGATTACGGGAGCAGACACGCAATTTGTTCTACCATGCATGGGATAGCTATATGATTTATGGATTTCCCTTCGATGAGGTGGATCCGTTATCCTGCAAGCCCAACATGAGAGATTTTGAAGACGAGACTAACACAGTTAAAAATGATGCAATGGGCAATTTTTCGTTGACTCTTTTTGATAATCTCGACACATTTGTGGTTCTGGGTGATAGACAGGGATTTGAAGAAGCTGTTCAGTTGGTTAAAAACAATTACAAGAATTTTGAAATCGACTCGAGTGTGCAGGTGTTTGAGGTCAATATCCGAGTCTTGGGCGGGCTTCTAAGTGCACACTTATATGCTTCTGATGAACGAAAAGGATTCAAAATCAATGACTACGATGGCTTCTTACTTAGACTAGCATACGATCTGGGTAAACGACTGGTTTTGGCATTTGACAATGAATCGGGAATACCTTTACCTAGAACAAACCTGAAATCAGGACCACATAAAGTTTCCAAGAAATTGCAACGAAGCCAATGTACCGCAGGTATAACTTCACTCATTTTGGAGTTCACGCTACTTTCACGACTAACCAGTGATCCTATTTTTGAGCTGATATCCCGCAAAACGTTCGTTGATATGTGGTCTTTCCGCACTAACTTGGACCTTCTTCCGATGTCTGTGGACGCCAAAAACAATATTTTTACAGATCAGATAACAGGAGTGGGGGCCTCTATAGACTCCTTTTACGAGTATGCTTTAAAACATTCTATATTGTTTGATGACGAAGTGCTTTACGAAATATGGTGCAAGTCTTATAGATCGCTACTTACACATTCCCAAAACTCCAACGGGATGTTTACCAACATTAATACTGTCAATGGAAACACTATGACCGAGTGGATCGATGCTTTGGGTGCATTTTTCCCGGGGCTTTTAGTTCTTGCAGGTGATTTACGCAATGCCTTAGATTTCTATCTGGTTTATTTCAAACTTTGGAACTTCTATTCGGCCATTCCTGAAAGATGGAACTATTCGGGAATGCGATCAGAATATCTACTCAAAGGAACAAATTACAAAAGAAACCAGCCATTTCCTCAAATGTCATTGGAACAGACAAATGAAGTTTTACTTCGAAACTCAATCGGGCTGGAATGGTACCCGTTGAGACCAGAATTCATTGAATCGACATACTATCTGTACCGGGCCACGAAAGACCCATTCTTTTTGCGAGTGGGAGAAGCAATAGTTCGCCAGTTCAGTAATGAATTTATGGCCCCATGTGGGTTTTCAGGAATCCAAGATATTCGAGATGGAACCAGACAGCACCGTATGGAGAGTTTTGTGTTGAGTGAAACATTGAAGTATCTGTATTTGCTGTTTGATGAAGACAATCCATTGCATCATGAAAAGTCTGCTACCATTTTCTCGACCGAAGCACATGTGTTCTGGTTTGACAAGACAGTTCAGGTGTACAATCTTGTGGAGGATTATAAATATACAAATGATACCGAAATTGATACGAAGGGCATGATTGGGACGATTTTCACCAAAATATTTGGTGAAGACAACTCCAATTCCACCAGTGAAAAAGAGTTTTGGGAATTCAAACAGAAAACAAACGTTCTTCCAGAGCATGTCAAAATACCAATGACTAACAAAATTAGGAAAACCATGGACAAGTATCATATAAAACCTTTAGGCGAAACCAAAAATGACGCTGTTTATGAAATTGATTATCATTCTTACCAAATTATTAAACCGGATCTATCAGAGGTCCCCTATGATGAGGTTTTAGCTGCGCAGAATTTGACTTTGGATTCAGATTATTTGGGAATGGACAGATGCCAGATGTTTATGAATCCATGGCCATTTTTAAACTCCCAAATTCTTCAATATTCTAATTTTTACAACAATGATTACAAGTACGAGATTGCATTACAACGGCCAAGCCGCCATAAGAAAAATCATGATTTGGAGTTGGATGGTCAATTTTACGAAACCTTTGGATCGAATGTGAATCATTTGATGAGTTTAAGACCTCACACAACAGTCCATTTTGAAGCCTCAATTGGGGCTATTGAATCGGTTGCCGAGACCAAAGTGTATCGGATAATTCCTCAGAATGGACTGTCATATTTCGAATGGTTCCAACAGGCCAATTTGACACAGACAAACACGATGTATCCTGGAGATTTGTACATTACCGACATGGACAATTTGCGGTTTACATTTGAGAAGCTGGAGCCAGGATCATTAGATAAATACGGTACATTTGTGGACGAGCAGTTTATCAGTGAGAATTCTGCGGAGCCCGGAACCAGTTCCAATTGTGTGCTACGGATTGTGAAGTTGAATGGATTGAACTTGGAACAGGATGAGATTATCTGGATTCAAATGGATTGGCTCGCAAGAAACAAGTATCCGGATGTTCGGTTTAACCAGCACGGATGTGTGATTGTTCATGGAGAGGTGGTTGTGAACCTGCGGTTAGCACTTTTGCCGTGATCTGGTGCGAGGTGGTTCGTTTAATAAGTACGGAAAAAGGAACAAAAACGGCATAAAAAAAATTAAACAGTATCAATCCGTGTAAATTACTAAAAAAATAGTATGTGCACCGGCTCAAACGCTTATCAATTAGTGGGAATATCAAAGATAATCTGACGGGAGCAAAAAAAAAACGAGCTGGCCAGGCGTGTTGCTGACATCTGTAGCAGATGGCTTAGCAATTTGGAATCTGGAGATGGCCAACTTCACAGTAGAAAGAGTAGAAGCCGTTCAACAGACAGCCAACATATTATCGGATGGCAGTAGTTGTAGGACAATAGCGGAACAATACAAATAATTAATTAATAATAAATTGCAGGCCAAAAAGAAAAAAGAAAAAAAAAAGAGACGGGAGAAGATTGGAAACTGTTTTGTTTTGTTTGGCTGTTTTACCAGAGCACAAATTTTTGTCTTGCTAGTGCAGAATTGAGGCCCGATAAAGAGCACCTGTAGAAGAATCACAGGACCAGAGTTTACCAGAGGTGTGTTTTGGATCTCGCTATTAAAAAACACCGTTGATATTTCAAGGTTGAGTTGCCCTCTCGTCAGACCAGGCGTACAAGAACAGACCTGGCTCTTACATTTGCATAATTCCATCTTCAAGTTGACATGTCCGACTTTGCCAAAACGTTTTTTGCATTTGGCAAGCCCAAGGGCCATCCTCAGGAGGCGAATGGAACCAACGTGCCAAACGGGGCGAATGGCAGCACTGAGACCCAGACACATGCTCAAAAACCCCAGTTGGGAAGAGTCAATACAAACACCTCGTTTCCTTCTGAAATGATGCCACAGCCGGCTACTCCCACGATTGCGCTAAGCCAAAACTCGTTTGCCGTTGGAACCACCATCAAAAGCGAACAGAGCGCACTCAACAGAACAATCACCAATTTAGATCAGTCACAACAACAACAAAGCAGCAATTTGACTGCACAATTGAGCACCAATTCCTCGCAGCCCAATGAGAAGGAAGTGAGTGTTGGTGCCGACTTGGCTTCTGGTTTGCCTATAGCCACCGCTTCAGATACCAGCACTGGAATTCCAAGAGGTAAATTGAGGGTGAGTATCATCGAAGCCGTGGGTCTCAATGTGACTTCCCAGAACTCGTTGCCGTATGTGGTGTGCACTTTTGAAAGCTCGGAGTTTGTTACTCAAGGCCCAGAAAGTTTTGAACAGACTAAAGACACTCCACAGCAGCATGCAGCACATCATCACCATGGATCACACAATCATAGAAGGCCATTAGTCCGCACACAAACTTCCTCACATCAGAATTTAAACATCAGAGCACACAATTATAACTCTTCGAATCCGGTTTGGCATCACAAGGCCATTTTCGATGTGGTGGGTGCAAAATCAGAGCTAGACATTTCGGTTTATGATTCAGCTCAGGACGATTATTTTCTGGGTCACGTTAGAATCAAACCACAAACAATCGAGGAGAACAGGACCGAACAATGGCTTGATCTCCAGCCTAGAATTAATACTGAGTTAGTGACTGGAAAAATAAAGGTTAAATTAGAATATTCCAGCACTGGAAAGAGACACTATGGACCGGAAGATTTTGAAATTTTGAGATTATTGGGTAAGGGAACATTTGGCCAGGTTTTTCAGGTGAAGAAAAGAGATACTGCGCGGATCTATGCCATGAAGGTTTTATCGAAGAAGGTGATCGTTAGAAAGAAAGAGATTGCTCACACGATTGGAGAAAGAGATATTTTGGTTAGAACATCAAGTGCAGAGTCAGCATTCATTGTTGGGTTGAAGTTTTCTTTCCAGACCCCAGTGGATCTGTACTTGGTGACCGACTTCATGAGCGGTGGAGAGTTATTTTGGCATCTGCAAAAAGAAGGAAGATTCTCTGAAGAACGAGCCAAGTTTTATATTGCCGAGCTAGTGTTGGCATTAGAGCATTTGCATGACAATGACATTGTTTACAGAGATTTGAAGCCAGAGAATATTCTTTTAGATGCCAATGGACACATTGCATTATGTGATTTTGGATTATCCAAGGCTAATTTGACTTCGAACGGGACCACCAACACTTTTTGTGGAACCACCGAGTATCTTGCACCTGAGGTGTTGCTAGACGAATCTGGATACACTAAGATGGTTGATTTCTGGTCGCTTGGAGTTTTAATTTTTGAGATGTGTTGCGGCTGGTCACCATTTTATGCTGATAATACGCAACAAATGTACAAAAACATCGCTTTTGGGAAAGTTAGATTCCCAAAGGAGATCCTTTCACCTGAGGGTCGGTCCTTTGTGAAAGGACTATTGAATAGAAATCCAAGGCATAGATTGGGTGCGATCAATGATGCGAGGGAATTGAGAGCACATCCATTTTTCAACGATATTGATTGGGTTCTTTTGAAACAGAAGAAGATCCCACCGCCGTTTGTTCCACACATTGCGAACGAGCTAGACACCTCTAATTTTGATCCAGAATTTACTAACACGTCCACTTCAGTGATTAACAAGCAACTATTCATGGGAACTACTCCATTGTCGTCTGCAGTCCAGGAGAATTTCAAAGGATTTACTTACGTGGATGATTCGATGATGTTTGATCATTTTAATAGCCATAGCATGGGCAAGAAGCTTGGAAACTCGTACAAGCCTGCATATGGCTCCTTGATTCCTGGCAATCCAAACTTGCCTCCTGAGGAAGAGGTGATTGACGAGGACAGTCAGGAAGATGAGGAGATGAATAATGACGATATGGACGTTGACGATGATTTTGTGAACGGTCAGTTTGACCTATAGCTAGAGTAGCAGGGGGTGTTTATTAATAAAGTACGAGAAGCTATTTGAATTTGAGTGAGTATCTGTTTACAGTGTTGATATAAAATGTATTAAAGTGAATATTGTTTGTATGGGAGAAGACGAAGAAAAAAAAAATTTGAGAACCAAATAATGACTAAGTGTTGGAAAGATAGACAGACACATTTATCAATTGTTCGAAATGGCCACGTATAATGTCTCTTCGACCAAGTCGTATCTTCAGGCTATGCAGCCGATGATTGAGGCCCTTGAAAATATCCACCTGGATGGCGAGGAGTCTGTGTTCAAGGTACCAAATCTTACTGATGGCGAGACGAAGAACGATACAACTAAACAGTTGAAAGACTTGCTAAAAGCGTTTGAAAGTTCGTTTGATAGTGAATTGGTGTATTCAGAAGAGGAGGGTGGAGACAGTTCGAGTACTAGTGAAGGTTCTGGGGACGAATATAAACTTTTGAATGAGATTGAACAGAGCTGCGAGCGGTTTTGTTCTGTGCATTCTGGGGATCCAAAGCAAGCTATGGAAAACATTGTGAGCATTTTGGGCTCTGAAGACAGCGAAGAGGCTGTTCAATCGTCTTTGTTTGATATTTTAGGATTTGAAGAGTTTGATTTAATTTCAACAATGATCCAAAACCGACACAAGATAGCACAACAGTATAAGGATCGACAAGATTCCGGAACCAAATTGATGACCGATTTGGATATCCAGAAACAAGTTGCACAGAATTTACGAAATGCCAAGAATGCGAAGTTGGAATGGGAGCAAACTAAAGAGTCTTATCCACATGTTTTTCGTGCACATGATGCTGGAAATGTGGTTTCCTTCACCGGAAAGAAATACAGTTTACCATTTGGAACGACAAGGAATTCGTACGAGAATTATGAGGAGGTGATTATTCCAAAACCAGAACAGAAGATTTCAAGATTCCAGCCGACGCTGGTTGCAATTAAAAGTCTGGATTTCTTATGTCAAGGAACTTTTAAGGGTTACAAGAGCCTCAATAAGATGCAATCATTGATATATTCTGTTGCTTATGATACAAACGAGAACATGTTAGTTTGTGCTCCTACCGGTGCCGGTAAAACAGACGTGGCTTTGTTAACAATCTTACATACAATCAAACAGTTTGCTACCGAAACACAGATGGACCAGAGCGTTCAAACTGAGATTGATTATGACGAATTCAAAATTGTTTATGTTGCTCCATTGAAGGCTTTGGCTGCTGAAATTGTGGAGAAGTTCTCGAAGAAGTTGGCATGGTTAGGGATCCAGGTGCGCGAACTTACTGGAGACATGCAATTGACCAAGGCAGAAATCATGTCTACACAAATCATCGTGACTACTCCTGAAAAATGGGATGTTGTAACACGGAAGTCAAATGGAGACAGCGAACTGGTGGAAAAAGTTAAGCTCTTAATTATTGATGAGGTTCATTTGTTGCATGAAGAGCGTGGTTCGGTGATTGAGACTCTTGTTGCTCGTACGTTGCGTCAGGTGGAGAGTTCGCAATCGATGATTCGGGTGGTTGGTCTCTCTGCAACTCTACCTAATTTTGTGGATGTGGCCGATTTTTTGGGAGTTAATCGTCAGATTGGTATGTTTTACTTTGATCAATCGTTTAGACCTGTTCCTCTGGAACAGCAACTGGTTGCAGTTCGTGCCAAAGCAGGGTCGATGCAAGCTCGTGACAATTTGGATAAGGTGGCATATAGAAAATTGGCTAGCATGGTGGAACAAGGTCATCAAGTGATGGTGTTTGTGCATTCTCGAAAAGATACAGTCAACAGTGCCAAGTCGTTTATTCGAATGGCTGGTGAGGCCGACGAGCAATGGCTATACGATTGTACTACGAGTCCCAAACACACCCAATTTGAACGAGAAATGGGAAAGAACAAAAATAAAGATTTACGGGAGCTGTTTCAGTACGGGTTTGGTGTTCATCATGCCGGAATGCTTCGGACGGATAGAAACTTGACAGAGAAGATGTTTCTATCTGGAGCCATCAAGGTGTTGTGCTGCACCGCCACGTTGGCGTGGGGTGTGAACTTACCAGCCGCAGTGGTCATAGTTAAGGGGACTCAAGTGTACGATTCAAAAGCAGGAGGGTTTGTGGATTTGGGCATTTCGGACGTGATTCAGATCTTTGGACGGGCAGGTAGACCTCAATTTGAAAACCACGGAATCGGGATTTTGTGTACGACCAGCGATCGACTGGATCATTACATATCTTTGCTTTTGCAACAGCATCCTATCGAATCGAAACTGTCGGAGAAGCTGGTGGACAATTTGAATGCCGAGATCTCTTTGGGAACAGTCACAAATGTGGAGGAAGGTGTCCAATGGCTGGGTTACACGTATATGAACGTTCGGATGAAACAGAATCCGTTTGCTTATGGAATTGATTGGCGTGAATTGGCCAAAGATCCGCTTTTGGTGCAGAAACGTAGAGACATGATTATCACTGCTGGAAGAAAATTGCAATCTTTGCAGATGATCATTTTTGATGAGCGGACAGGTGCGTTTGTTCCAAAGGATTTGGGAAGGGTTGCTTCGGATTTCTATTTGTTGAACGAGTCGGTTGAGATATTCAATCAGATGATGAGTCCAGAAGCCACTGAAGCCGATGTTCTTAGTATTATTGCCATGAGTTCGGAATTTGATAACATCAAGTTTCGGGAGGAAGAATCCAAGGAATTAGAAATGTTGAAGAATGAGAAGCTTGCATGCGAGATTGGTCCAGACATCGCCAATGCCCAGGCCAAGTCCAATATCTTGTTGCAATCGTACATTTCACGGGCCAATATTAGGGACTCTGCCTTAATTTCCGACACCAATTATGTTGCTCAGAACGCAGCAAGGATCTGTCGAGCATTGTTCTTTGTGGGTCTGAATAGAAGATGGGGTGTTTTATGTCGTGTGATGCTATCGATTTGTAAATCCATAGAGAGACAGTTGTGGTCGTTCCATCATCCATTACGACAATTTGATCTTCCGCAGCAGATTGTGAGAACCATCGAGACCAAAAATCCAACTTTGGATTCCCTCAGAGACATGAGCTCGTCTGAATTGGGAGATCTGGTGCACAACACCAAAATGGGCCCAATTTTATATAAGTTGGTGGGAAGATTACCTTATTTACTTTTGGATGCAGAGGTGTTCCCAATCACTGCGAATGTGATGAGGGTCCACGTTCGGATTGAACCTGATTTCTCCTGGCATTTCGAATCGCATGGAAACATTCAAATGTTCTGGTTGCTGGTTGAGGAAAGCGACAAATCGACCTTATTACATTTTGAAAAGTTTTTGCTTTCAAAAAAACAGCTGAACTCTGTCCACGAAATGGACTTTATGATACCTTTAAGTGATCCGCTGCCTCCTCAGATAGTTGTTCGTGCGGTGAGTGACAGTTGGATTGGGTGTGAAACAGTCCATCCGGTTTCGTTCCAACAACTAATAAGACCACACAACGAGCCAATCCAGACGAAACTATTGCGACTGCAACCACTTCCAATCTCTGCATTGCACAATCCTGAGATTGAAAACATTTACGGGAAAAAGTTCAAATATTTCAACCCGATGCAAACCATGACGTTTCACACGTTGTACAACACCAACACCAATGTGTTTGTTGGTTCACCAACTGGGTCTGGAAAAACTGTGGTTGCCGAGTTGGCCATCTGGCAAGCATTCAAAAGGTTTCCAGGGTCCAAAATTGTCTACATAGCTCCAATGAAAGCTTTAGTTAGAGAAAGAGTGGATGATTGGCGAGAACGAATTTCTAAAAATACGAGCCACAAGGTGGTGGAGATGACTGGAGATTCGTTACCAGAAGCACGAGAGGTTCGTGAGGCTGACATCATCATCACGACACCCGAGAAATTTGATGGTATTTCTCGTAATTGGCAGGCCCGGAAGTTTGTTCAAGATGTTTCATTGGTTATCATGGACGAGATCCATCTGTTGGCCAGTGATAGAGGTCCAATCTTGGAGATCATTGTCAGCAGGTTGAATTTCATTTCATCGTATACCAAGAAACCAATCAGATTACTTGGTTTATCGACGGCTGTTTCCAATGCTATGGACATGGCAGGATGGCTAGGAGTTAAGGAAGGTCTATTCAATTTTCCACCCAGTGTTCGGCCGGTTCCTTTGCAAATGTATATCGATGGTTTTCCCGACAACCTTGCCTTTTGTCCGTTGATGAAAACAATGAACAAGCCTGCATTTATGGCCATCAAGCAACATTCTCCAAGCAAGCCTGTTCTGATTTTTGTGGCTTCGAGAAGACAGACCCGTCTAACAGCATTGGACTTGATTCATATGTGTGGAATGGAGGATAATCCAAGAAGATTTCTGAAGATGGAAGACGATGAGTTGGACCATGTTTTAAGGAGAGTGAAGGATGAGACATTAAAACTGTCATTACAGTTTGGAATTGGATTACATCATGCTGGTTTGGTCGAAAGCGATAGGCAAATTTCACATAAACTGTTTGAACAGAGCAAGATCCAGATCTTGGTAGCCACCTCCACATTAGCATGGGGTGTCAATCTTCCTGCTTACTTAGTGATCATCAAGGGAACTCAATTTTTTGATGCCAAGATAGAAGGATACAGGGATATGGATTTGACAGATATTTTACAAATGATGGGAAGAGCCGGAAGACCTGCATTTGATACCAGTGGAGTGGCCATTGTTTATACAAAAGATTCAAAAAAGCAGTTCTACAAACATTTCTTGAATGTTGGATTTCCCGTGGAGTCTTCGTTGCACAAGGTTTTGGATAACCATATTGGTGCCGAGATTGCAGCAGGCACCATCAAATCACGACAGGAAGCGATGGAGTTTCTAACCTGGACATTTTTGTATCGTCGAGCACACAACAATCCGACATATTATAGCATCAGTGAAAACGATTCGGTTAGTATTAGCACCTATCTTAGTGGTTTGATCGATGCTACCATCGACAATTTGAAAGAGTCCAGATGTCTTGTTTCGTACAGTGATAAGTTGAGTCCAACGCCATTCCTCCAAATCTCTTCCTATTACTACCTTTCCCATAAGACAATTCGGAATCTGCTGAAGAGTGTTTGCAGAAAAGCTTCGTTCCGTGAGTGTTTGAGATGGCTGGCCGAGGCTACTGAATATGACGAACTTCCAACTCGTCATGGTGAAGAGCTCATCAACATGGAAATGTCGCAACAAATGAGATATCCTGCAGATGACCTTGAGAATGCGGAATTCATTTGGGATCCTCATATCAAGACGTTTCTGCTGCTTCAAGCGTTCTTTTCACGTGTTGAACTTCCAATTGCAGACTATTCACAAGATACCGTTTCGGTGTTGGATCAGAGTCTGCGTATTTTGCAGGCATATATTGATGCAACAGCAGAAATGGGATATCTTTCTACAGTTCTCACCTTCATCAAGTTGATGCAATGTATCAAACAAGCATGCTGGTTTGACGACGACTTTGTGTTCACTCTGCCTGGCCTCAAAATGCAGTCGGTAGCAGACAATTTGGATGATTTGGACGGAACATATCGTTTGGATCAGGATCGTGGGTTGTCATTAAATTTGGAATCCGTTGCAAGAATGCCAACCTCAGAACTCAACAAATTGTCCTCAAAACTAAACACAGATCGCAATCAAAAAGATTACTTTATCAAGATTGCATCCACTTTGCCGGCTGGAAAACTGCAAATCAAGCAAACCCAACAGGACGAGCTTTCTGTTGAGTTCATTCACCACAACCGGTCATTGAGCCGGGATTTCAAAGTTTATGCTCCCAAGTTCTCAAAGCCTCAAAGAGAAACTTGGTTCTGCATATTGTGTGATCTGGAGAACGATAAGTTGTTTGCTGTCAAGCGGGTTTCTCCCGTCAAAACTGGCCAGGTTGAGAAATTAAGTACTGTTTTGAAGGTGGATGCTGATTTGTACGGGTTACAAGCCACACTGCTATTTGTGAGTGACTTTACTGACCTCAAATACTCCTGCCAGGTGAACTTGCAATGACCGCATCCGTGCACCAGAGCCACAAAAAATTAGCATCATCACAAATTAAGACAAAAAAAAATATAATATTGAATTCTAAGTGCGTGGGGAAGAAACAAACAAGTACGTTTTGACAGTAAGACTCATTATTGGTGGATCTAGCCACTAAAAGAGTCGTTGTTTGGATTTTCAAAGATCTATAGAGCAGATTCAAAACAAGATCTTGGGATTTGAGGAACTTTGGAACTACAATCATGAACCATACCGAAGATGATCTGGATAGCTGTGTTTATTACGCAGCCTTGAGTGTGAACTCCACAACACTTTATACCTACGACAACCTCAACATAACCAGCAAGTTGAGTGTGAACTATTCAGAATTGATCTCGAAGAATCTCGGAGTAATCAACTCGTCACAAGAGTCAAGGATCACCAGTCTTAAGATCTCGAGCAATGTGATTATCACTAACGTCAATACACACACAGCCTCCCACAATGCATTTGTGAATCTCATCTTGTATTACAGCAAGAAATTGATGCCAAATAACGACTTGGTAACCATTGTCATTTTGTGCAATGACCGAATTTTGGATACTTTTATTTTGAACTTATTGGACAAGCTGAGCGATATCTATGTGCGCGAGTATTATAAGGTGGACGACAATAGCATTAATTACGAGTTCAAAAACAGAATGAAACAGACGATCCAGGCCGAAGAGTCGAAATTGAGACAGTTCACGGCAACTTACGGAGCCACGGCCACAAACGATATAGACGAGATCCGAAACCTGATGTCTGAAAACATCGACAAGATTTTAAGTCGAGGCGAGAATTTGGACCATTTGATCAATAAGACCAATAAACTCAACAGTTCTGCAGGCTCCTTTCGAAGGCATACTGTCATGATAAAACGAAAATTGTGGTGGTCAAACGTCAAGTTTTTTGTACTAATTGGCGCCATCATCTGCGTCTTGATCTATCTATTCATAGGGATCGAATGTGGTCTTCCTTTTTATAGAAAGTGTTTGCATCCATCCAAACCTCAACAACCACCCCATCAATCCCACAAAAAATATAGGGAGGCATACAAATAAGCAAGAATTATGGTGTATATATTGGAACTTTAATTTACATGTTCAATCATCTTCGACCTCTGTTGTTTCTGCAGGCTCTTCGCCTTCTAATTCTTTCAATTCCTGCTGCATTTTTTGTGAGGCTGTTAATGCAATTGGGGCCTCGTCCTCCTCATCCACGTCCTCCTCATCCTCGTCCTCTTGTTCTTGTTCTTCTTCCTCTTGTTCTTGTTCTTCATCATTCTGATCTTCCTCGTCCTCCTCATCATTATCCTCTTTGGCTGCTTTCACACCTGCATTCTCGTCCAACTTGAGTCTCTTGCTAGATGTCTCGGCTCCATCCTGCTTCTCAGCATCATCCGTGTCGTCATCAGCATCTGCTTCATCCTTCGCCCTATGCGCACGTTCTTCTTTCTCCTTCTTCTTCAACTCTTTTCTGCGGTTAAAGTTGTCAAGCTCCTCTTTGAGAACAGGCACAAAACTTTGAAACTGCGCAGATTCCAAAGCCAGTAGCACGTCATTTGCATTCACCACCTTACGTCCCTGTTCCTTCGACTGCTGTTTTGCATGGTGATACATGTAGTTAACAAACATAACAGCAGCGCGCTGCACGACTGTTTGCGAGTCTTTTGAAAGAAGCATGTTGCTGCTACTCGACTGCGCAAGACCTTGTTTGGCCAACTTGTTGATCGTGGCTTTTGGGAACAAAAGCGATTCAATCGACACCTTTTCGTTATCCATCACGGTTTCTAAGTTCGATGCCTGTTCGTCTCTTCTCCAGCCTTTAGCGGGCATGTTAATCAATGAAAAGCAACAAAGAATAACAAACCTTCAAACACGGGACTGGGATCATTTACACGATTGATTTATTTGGCTCACGCGTCGACGTCTGCGACGCAACAAAAAAAAAAATCAAATCGACTTGCCGTCGACCCCGTCTTCTGCGCTATCGACAAAAGAATCCAAATTGGGTAAACCGATTCTATAGCTTCTTTATTGGTGCGAGACTAAAGCGGGTGAACTAACTATTGCATTCAATCCAGGGAAAAGGCTCAAAACCATCGTTTGTTGTGCCATTCTCCCCTGTTGTGTGTGTTTCAAAAGGTGCACGCCATTCTCAGTTGTTCAAAGCAGTACAGTAGAGGCAGATCAACTGAAAAACTAGCCAGTCTTGTTCAAAAATGGATTCCATAGAAGTTAAAGTGGTGTTCCAGCCTCTGAACAGCTGTCTGGTCAAACTTCCAGCACCGTTTGTGAATCCTTTTATTGCCAACAATCTACTGGTCCAACAGGTGGCCGTCGAGCTCAACTTCAAGGCAGCTGCTGCAAAGAGGAAACTCAGCTGTCTTTGCGGCTGGAATGGGTATTTTTCACAAGATCCAAACACAATCGAGATTGACCAGGTGTTTGGAAAATTGCTAGGACTCAAGGAGAATAAAAAGATAGTGATACAACTGGCATTGAACTTACCAAAGATCCAATCTGTGGAACTCGAACCAGAAACTTCTGCCGATTGGGAATTGACTGAATTGTATGCTCAGACCATCGAGGATAAGTTTTTGAACCAGATCCGATGTGCCAGTTTGGGCCAGAAATTGGTGGTATTCCCAAGCTCGAGTCCAAACAACATGATCAAGTTTTTAGTCAAGTCTATCAAATCGGAAACCAGCGAACTAGAAAAAGGATTGTTGGTCAATAACACCGAGTTGCACATCCAACCTAAAGTGTTTCGAAAAGAGTCTAAAGGTAGAGGCTCGGTTGCCTCGACAAGCTCTAGAAGAAAACGATCAGTCAGTGGCCGTCGTTCTTCACAATTTGATGAAGTGGCTTCCTGTATACTTAGAGGAATATCACTTCCCCATCAATTGTTTCACCATTTGATTCTTGCCAATTCCAATTATGAAGTATATGCGAATCTAAGTCAAGATTTTGTGAATTTACAGTTTAATTCTGTTGAATATGTCGAAGTGTCTATCATTGCTGGACCAGGGACTCCTACAAAAATTAGTGGTTTTTTAGATCATGCTTCATCAAAACATTCCGAAAACGGCTCCCCTTCATCATCCAGAGACAACTCTTCTTCTGCTCCAGATTCGGCCGCTAATGGATCTATTGCTCATCCTGATCACAACACTGTGTCAAGAAAAATTGTTGCTAGATTGGTTCATGATCCTTTGGCTCCTGCCAAAACCATCGGATTGTCACCTTTGCTATCAATTGCATTAGGAGTAGAAAAAAGAACTGGTGATCTTGTTTGCATCGAAGTTGCTCCTACAAAATATGAAACCGATTTACACACTTGTGTGGTGCATAAATTCATTACTGTTTCTCCTCCGGTCAACGATATTTCGTTGAAAAATGACCAAGACAGAAGATCAAAAGATCTCACTGCAAAAACCGAAATCAACTTGAAGCTCCAGAATGCATTCCGATCTTCCAATATTGTAAACTGTCCCTTAACAAAAGCCATGAAATTACCAATTATGTCCGACCTGCTACCAAACGGAGGATATTTGGAATGGAAGGGGGCCCTTAAATGGGCTGTTATCGGTGACCAGCTTCCAAATCTTGAATTTGGAAGTGATGTTTTAAAACCTGAATCGTTTATTCAAACATCAGTTGATTCTTATACTCCCGTGGTTGTTGGGAACGAGAAGCTATTAAATAAAGTTGTTCGATCTGCTAAACGAGGCAATGCATCTGTGTTGTTGGGTAGTTCTGGCTGCGGAAAGACCGTCATTGTCAATGAAATCGCACATCGTCTCAAAACCAATTACGGCTATTATGTTCAATATGTGAATTGCGACTCCATGGCCAACGACAATTTCCATGCAATTAAAACGTCCATTGAGGAGAAAATTAAAGAAGCCAATTGGCATGCACCTGGATTGATCATTCTTGAAAATCTAGAATCCATAGTGCCCCAAGAATTAGAGCATGGGGACTCAGGATTAAGCAAGCAGATTAGCGAGTTTCTGGTGTCGTCATTGAAAAATCTGTTGAAATCGAGACAAGTTTCGTTGATCTGCTCTGCAAAGTCCAAAGAAGCATTGAATTCGATTGTGTTTCAAGCACATTTGATTGAAGACGAGTATGCAATCAAGGCTCCCGATAAAGAATTACGGAAACTATTGATTTCTAAACTCGTTGCTGATTACAGTTTGGTTTTGCAAAGAGACGAGATCTTGAATGATATTGCAATTGAGACCGAAGGGTATCTACCATCCGATTTGAAAGTGTTGGTAGATAGAACATATCATGACTTTATTTCCAATAATGCCTCGAGTGAAATAGAAACTGCACATTTGATTCTGGCAAATTTCCAAAGAGCTTTAGAAGGTTATACACCATCATCTCTTCGCGGAGTCAAGCTCCAAAAATCCAGCGTGGCATGGTCGGATATTGGTGGATTGAAAGATGCCAAGCAGGTTCTTTTGGAAACCTTAGAATGGCCAACTAGATACGCTCCGATATTTGCAAATTGTCCTCTTAGATTAAGATCGGGTATTCTTTTATATGGATATCCTGGGTGTGGTAAGACTTTGTTGGCTTCTGCTGTGGCCTCACAATGTGGATTGAATTTCATTTCAATTAAGGGTCCTGAGATTTTGAATAAATATATTGGAGCCTCGGAGCAATCGATTAGAGAGTTGTTTGATCGCGCTTCCAGTGCCAAACCGTGCATTCTGTTTTTTGATGAATTCGATTCCATTGCTCCTAAGAGAGGTCATGATTCTACCGGTGTTACCGACAGAGTTGTGAACCAACTACTTACCCAAATGGATGGTGCCGAAGGTTTGGACGGAGTGTATGTTCTTGCAGCCACTTCCAGACCAGACTTAATTGATTCTGCTTTACTTCGGCCTGGTAGACTGGATAAGTCGATTCTTTGTGATTTGCCAGATTACGAAAACAGATTGGATATTCTCAAGACTGTTTCTGTCAAGTTCAGTATTTCTCCAGATTGTGACCTGGGAGAGTTTGCCACAAAGACAGAAGGATATTCTGGAGCCGATCTGCAGGCTTTCATGTACAACTCCTATTTGAAAGCTGTTCATGAGAATTTGGAGCAATTGGAGCAAAGTATGGAAACAGATACTACCAAAGCTGATGGTAGCAAGGTTGAATTTTTCACCATGTTCAAACAACTTCAAGTTACGCAAAATATCGATATTTCAAAGAAAATCGAATCGATCTACAAAAACATCCAACAACAAGGAAGAGATTACACAAACATGAATGGAAACGATACGGACAAGTTGCAACAGATAGAAAATGATCCAATAGTTATAACCACCAAGCATTTCCAAATTGGGTTGGAAGAAACAAAGAAATCTATTTCTAATAAGGAGCTTCGAAACTTCCAGCGGATCTATACACAATTTGTGGATGGTAAGCGCGAAGGTAACCTTCCTAATGGAGAACCAAGCAATGATATTGGTGGTCGGAGCACTTTAATGTAAGCACCAAATCATGACAAATACTCGGAAGATTCGGGACAAAAAAGAAATCAATCCGGGGCCGTGACTTTTTAAATCCGTGGATGCTCGGGTCTGTAAAATTTTTTTAAGTCCGCTGCAAGGTTCGGCCCGGGAATGATTGAAGGGCAGGCAGGGTACAGGGAAAAATAGGCAAGCGGTGTTCGGACATAAGAGAATGTCTGACAAATCGACGTCTAAGCGAATAGCAATTGTTATAACCTACATAGTGCTGCGTAATATGGTTTCAGGGAGCGTCATATATAAGTAGAACCCTGTATCCCAGTGTTGTTAAACCAAAAGAGTGGAGGTTGTGAATAGTAATTTATTATAATGACATCTGCTACCAAAATTGGTTCGGTATCCTCGGAAGGCTCTTTTGAAAATGAACATCGCAAGAGCTTGAAACAAATAATACCCAAATTCATGAGACGAACAAACACAAACACATCTCAAAGTTCCATGGAATCCAGCTTTTCTAAAGCATCGTATCCTGCAAACTTGTCGATATCTTCTTTCGACTCTGAATCCGAGGCCGAAACAGACGGATTCGTGGAGGCGTTCAGCAAACTTCCACCCGACTGGGAGGTGCGATATGACCCAGTTTTACAAATGTATTACTATGTGAATTCCCAGAAAAAACTGGTCCAATTTGACAGCCCACTAGAAGTGGTAAAACGCTAATCAAACTCACTCATCTGATACGAAGTCATGCCAGTCGAAAACGATGGTCAACAAATAATATAAGACCTGTAAATAGATATTTCCAAAACTTTCCCAAATTTATCACTCATATTTCGTTAATTCATGCAATCGTACGCCCTGCTGCTCATAACAAAGGCTCTGTTTCCTTAAGTAGCCAACTAATGGCTCTAGCGTCTCCAATTTTTTCTAAATAAGGAACCACCTCATCCCGAATCTTCAAGTAAAAGTTATTGATCCACTCAACCTGGCCTTTCTCCAGCAACGACAAATCAATCAAATTTCTGCAAAATGGAACCAGAGTTTGGTAATCAAAACCCAGTAGTTCACCCTCTTGCACCACCAATAAGTCACTTTCAATTCTCACTCCAAATTTATTATCACAATAATATCCCGGCTCGTCGCTCAAAAAGTTTCCTGGCTCTAACGGCTTGTAGTTGTAACTAGTCTCAACAGGTGAGAGTCCACATGGTCCTGAATGAACACAAATAAATGTATCAATCCCATGCCCGGTTCCATGATTATATCCTAATCCCAATTTTGCCAATGGTTTTCTAGCCAAAGAATCAATATATGAAGAAGAAGTACCAGGCTTGAACTTGAGCATGGCCACATTCAGATGGCCTTTTAAAACCAAAGTATATTTCTCGATTTCGTCATAGCTCGGCTTACTAAAATGAAGTGTCCTGGTGATATCCGTTGTTCCATCCAAATATTGGGCGCCCGAGTCCAAAAGATAGACCTTGTCAGGATCAATAAGCGAAAAGTTGTCCAAAGTTGGAGCATAATGAATCACGGATGCGTTAGGACCTGAACTGGAAATAGTCTCAAAAGATAACCCTTTAAAGTTGGGCAGTAAAGACCTGTAATGAGCTGCCTTTGTTGCAGCTTCTATCTCATCGACTTCTGCCCTAGGCTCCATAAATGCTTCATCCAGCCATGCAAAAGTTCTGGCCAATGCTATAGAGTCTTTCAATTGCGCAAATTTGTGTCCTTGAATTTCGGTTTGATTCTTGATACCTTTAAATTCTGTGATAATAGAGCGGTTTTCCACTTCAAAGGTTCCAGACACATTCGTATATAATGCGTAATTTGGGCTGTTGGCCAATATAACAGTCTTGCTATTCTTAAAATCTTTGTTGTTCAAGGCTGGAAGATCGTCCCAAAATTGTGAATAGCTTGAAATGTCAACATCAGTAAGTGAAGAAAGATATTTTGAAACTTTTGCCGTGAGTTTTGATTTGTCCAAGTACAATTGAACATGATCGGTCTTCACAATAGCATAAGAGAAGAAAACAGGATTGTATGGAATGGTGCCTCCTCTCAAATTGAACAGCCATGCAATTTCTTCTAATTGGGAAACAATCAAAGCAAAAGCAGCTGAATCCTTCAAAAACCGTTGAACTCTGGCAATTTTATCAAGAGCATGTTCGCCTGCAAATCTCATGTCGTGTTCAAAAATGAAATCATGTTTAGGCATAGCAGGAACATGACTTTCTAAACTCATAACCTTGTCCACCAAGTTGGTCATCAATGATTTGAACTCAATGTTGAGATTGTGACATTTTTCTTTAAAATAATCACCAAGTTTATAATTTATCAGCTTAGGATCCACGGCTATGGATTTATATTTGCAAGTGCCTGCTTTTTCTAAACACCAATCTTGCCAAGTCATAATGTGTGGAACCCCTTGTTTCAAAATATCCCAATTCCTATCGAGTTGTCTGTCTGCTTGTAGGAAGTATCGGCCATCAGTTGATAATGCTGCCTCAGTCAAAGAAACAACGGCCACACCTGCACTTCCGGTGAACCCACTAATGTACTCGCGCCGTTGATCTTTTGGGGAAGTATATTCGCTTTGATGCTCATCTTCAGAGGGAATGATGTAAACACCCACTTTGTGAAACTTCATAATTTTTCTTAAATGGCTGAGCCTGTCGGTGGAGTCAAACTTCTCAACGCTGAAGCGATCTGAACTCGATGTGGACAACACTGTCTTCTCATCATCAGATAAAAATGGATTGATGATCGTGGATCCATCTTCGTTTCCGGAAGATCTCAGACTGAAAAAGGCACGAAAAGAATCCAAACAAGACACTAATTTCTCGTGAGAATCCACCAACCGGATTTCACCGCCATCTTCAACAGTCTTGATTTCAGAAAATGCCAAATCACTGGAGTCGTATGACCAGGGTTTTGGTGCCATTAGTATGTAAATGGGGGTTAATTATTTGGTTTTCTAAATCGTTACGCCTCCTTCTATTTTACAAGCAGATAGTGTCAAAAAAAATGCCAAACTTGCTTTTTGTTTAGCACCCCGCTTGAACCTCTGATATCGACGCGTCGAGCGACCCGATAATGAAATTACAGCTATTTCCGAGCAATATATTAAATTCACGGTGGCCAAAAATTCGTATCGCTTGTCGGTAAACACACATTATTTTCTTGTACAAGTCACACTATTGAGATCATTACAATCCTTTTCAAAATGTGTATGATGAACCCCAAACACATTTATAAACCTCAAATGGGACAGAATCAACAGACCGTTTCGCCAAAGACGAAGTTCATGACTTTCGAGCCGATGGAGTACGACTCCTCTATAGACCCTACCAACATGGAGCAATACAAGCCCAAAGTGTACAAAGTGGAGACACTTTACCATGTGGTGTCAAACGAAGAGTCTAAGACACAAGTTCCAGAAGGTCCTCCTAAGTATTCGGATTTGTATAGTGAGGTGATGGATGAAAAGAGACCTTTCGATTACGACTTGGAGAAAGATGACGAACAAAAACGTGCTCCATCAGCTGTGGGCGCCGCAGGCAAGACATTTGTTGCTAACCTGATAATATTTGCCCTGATCTTGATTACATTTATTAGCTATTCGGGGACGAATTGCAACCATCAAAAGGTTGTTCCTGTTAATCCAGACATGCCGGGCACAGACGAGTTTTACGCTAACCGTCCAAAGTACAACAAGGGAAACATTGCCTTGGTTGTTTTTGGAGAGGTTTTGGTGCCTTCTGAAGGTCAGAACGACGCAGACATTTTGGAGGTGATTGAAATTAGAGTGTTTGATTAGATATACTTCTTTGCATACGATGTTTAGTTGATCTCTGGCCTTGCATGGTTTTGTTTGGAAGAAAAAAAATACAAGAACGATTTCTTAACGAGTATAAAACACTATTTTTAAAACTTGGAAGATAAGCCGAGATACTTGGCATGGTGGGCAGCATGGTCCTTGGTGAAGGAGCTGACGAAAAAGTATGAGTGATCGTAGCCTTCAACAACATTGGACTCGACTAGACCTTTCAAAATGGATTCCTCACTTGCCTTGACAAAGTTTTCTGGAAGCAACTGGCCTGA
The DNA here is from genome assembly GCA_030564055.1 of Ogataea mattraensis. Taxonomy (NCBI): domain Eukaryota; kingdom Fungi; phylum Ascomycota; class Pichiomycetes; order Pichiales; family Pichiaceae; genus Ogataea; species Ogataea mattraensis. Next base: position 246,317 of record JAJMLE010000009.1, on the reverse strand, counting down.
TTGTGAATAGTTAGGGTCGGCGGCCCCGGTGTGGATCAATATTGGAGTTTTAGAGCCCTGGAACTTCTTGATGAGTTCTGATGGATCGTATTGGGCCCATGCAGACTTATCAGAACCAAGATAACCAGTAAAGGCCTTTTGGCCCCAAGGACAGTTGCTAGGGTTGCATATAGGAGCAAATGCAGACACAGACTTGAACTTGTCAGGGTTTCTCAAATAGAACATCAATGCACCATAACCTCCCATAGAGTGTCCGGTGATGGACATTTTGGAGAAATCCAACTTTGGGAAGCTGGTTGCAAGACCAGGTAGTAGCTCATCAAGAATGTACGAATACATTCTGTAATTTTCGGCCCATTTTTTTTCGGTAGCGTCGACATAGAATCCAGCAGCAGATCCAAAATCCCACGAATCGTCCTCGCCTTCAATGTTAGCTCCTCTTGGAGAAGTGTCTGGGAACACCATTGCAAATCCGTATTGGTTACAATATGGTTGCCAGAATGCCTTTTCAGACGCATTGTTAGGGGTACAAGTTAGCCCAGACAAATACACCAAGACTGGCAATTTGGCAGAAGTGTTCTCATAGTACTGTTTAGGCAGGTACAAGTTAAGAGCCATCTTTGTCTTGGTTTCCTTGGACTCGTGGGAAAGCTTGACTAGCTTTCCACCAAAGTTTTGGATCTCTGTGTCGGTAGTAAAAGTCATGTCTATTTGCTTAACGATCTCAATTGGGAGAGCAAATCAATTGGATGTCGCTTTCTTTCGTCCCGTATTTTTCAACTTTATATAAGCAACTTATTTCAAGTCCCTCGATAGCCTAAATTGGGCATACTGGGAAAAATTATCCGTTTAGGGTGCTAGTACATAAAAGCCGCTCCCAATATACATGTCTTTGATTATGTAAGATAGAAAAACAAGCTTAAAATCGTTATCGTTATTCATTTATTGGTTTGCTTTGGGACGCTTTCTGCGAGCAATTACTTGGTGGTAAACAAACGGCAAGCAGACTACCACTCCCAGTCCGGCAAGCCCCATTCCGGTGTAGAAAGCACACCGAATTCCAGTCCATGTGGAGGCCCCATGGAGTAATCGATAGTATTCAACAGTACCTGCCAATCCCAAACCTATAGAGATGGAATAATTGACCACAGTGGCAACAAGCGACGCAGCCAGTCCCTGGTGGCTTCTTGGAAGTTCGTTGGAAAGAATCATAATTCCTGCAGGGAAACTGATATCCATTCCACAACTGCAAATGATAACTGACACGAACTTCTGGGCCCAGTATATTTGACCGCGCGGTCTCAATCCCATGGTCAGGAGTCCCACTTCGAAGAAGATCATTGCAATAAAAAGAAGTAGTGACGTACGGATATGAGGAACCAGCCGTCCAGTCAATAATCCTGCCACCAATCCTGCAAATAAAGCAGGTATCATTTGGACAGAAGCCACCAATGGACTAAGTCCAAGTATATCGTATGCAAATCGGAAATTGTAGTATATCCAAATTCCAAAACTCGACCATCCAGCAGCAATGCATCCCAATGTGAAGATGATATCACTGTTGAGTTTAGGCACCAAAGGATGTTCAGCCTTTTTCTCTGCAAAACAAAAAGCCACGATGAAAAGTGCCCCAACTATCAGAAGCACATAAACATATGGCTGTTCCCATCCTACAACAGGACCTTGATTGAAAGCAAAATTCACCAAGATAAGACCAGTCATTCCGGTGACTGAACCCCAAACGTCAAAATGCGACCAAGTCAAACGGTCATGAACGGTTCCGATGTTATTTGGAATGATCAATAGTCCAAGAAGGAACTTTCCAGCACCCACAAATGCGGTAGCGTAGAAAGACCATGGCCAGTAAGTGAATTCACCAAAGATTGAGCTGATGATAGCACCGAGAAAAAATCCCCCAGGAGCAACAGCTCCAAAGAGACCAAAAGCCATATTTTTTGCTTTACCATTAGGAAAATAATGGCCCAACAATCCCAAAGAATTAGGAACCAAAGCTGAAAGTGCGAGTCCTTGGAAAGCACGACATATATCGAAAAATTGAATGGCTTTCGTATAGTGACTGAGTCCTGCCAATAAAGACCAAATAGCAAGCCAGGCGTATGCAGTAAGATAAACCTTTTTATATCCCAGTAAATCGCCAAATCTCCCGGAAATTAAGATAAAAGTACCCACTGTCAAGGAATATGCAGCTGTCATCCAGGATATTTCTCCTAAATCGTCGGCCACATCAAACGTCTTGGAAATAAAAGGTGCTGCAACCAACGATTGGGCCAATAATGCTTGCGCCATCAGCTGAGTCATTGACATCAAGATCACAAAAATTAAAAGACGAGGTTTGGATATTTCTTCAAAACTAGGAACTGGGTCCAAGAACTTGATTCCATTTCCACTATCAGCTAAACTGATATATCTGCTGACTTCTTCTAAATCCTCTAAGTCATCAGCATTTTCCAGATCTTCAGGTTCGCCATCAAATTCCTCCACATCATTCATCTTGACGGTCTGTTATTTCGTTATGATACATGTACATGAGTTGAAAAAAGCCGAACATCAATATTTATATCTGCTGAATCGACCGGCTTTAGAATCTCGGGGATTTTCCTTTGTTTGGCAGATACCCTTTTTACATGCGCGTCTGATGAACAAGCTACATTGAATTGGCCTAAGATGTTGCTGCCTGTGTGTGTATACGTCCACCCGGCAATTGAGTGCTATTCCGTACTGTTCCGTAGAAACCCCACCCCTTAGACTGTTGCGAACTCCCGGCTTTTAGGCACTGCGATTTAGGGCAAGCGGGGAAAAGACGGGGACCGATGAACCATGGAAAGCCGGTTTGACATGACATGCCGCGCGTCGATCGACGCACACCACCCGCGTGCGCTAACAATTTTTCTTTCAATAAGATATGTTAGCCGATATTTTTAGAGAGCATGTATTATTGGATGTTTGTTCAAGTGTTTGTTTAACCATGTTTGTGAAGTCTTTGAGAACTCTGGCACTACATACCAGTACCACCTGGCCGAGACTTACCAGAAGATCTGTTGCCGGATTGGCCAAAATACCAGTACAAAGATCTAATGGTTACCCACGTATGTACTCTGGATTGGCATTGACTGCAGGTCTGGCAGCCTTGTACTATCAAACAGGATATATCAGCAATGACGATTCTGTTAAATTAGACCCAACTTCGGTTGTCTCTGTGGATTCGTCGGTTCATCCATTCCCAATTATAACTACAGAACCATTGCTACAAACTCCGTTCCAACTTCTTGGATACGGGATCAGAACCGTTACATTTTTGCAGATGAAAGTGTATGCTCTGGGACTTTATATTTCCAAGGAAGATCTGTCTTTGGTGGCCTCTATTTTGAACTCCAAGTTTTTGGAGTCATTTTATGAAAAATCAGAGGATGGATTGTCGCACCGTCAGCATTTGGAAACAGCATTGAAAGATGCAAACATGTCCCAATTGCTCATCGACAATCTTCTTAGTTCTGGAATCAGATTTTCGGCCAAAATCGTTCCTGTCAGAAACACAGATTTCAACCATTTGAGGGATGGATTGATCAAGTCGATCAAGTCGAGTCCTAAATACAAAGAGTTGGTTCGTTTGGATGATGGAACAGATGAACGTGTGAGTCGCGGACTGGATCAACTACGTCAAGTGTTTGGATCTCGAAAAATGACAGCTTTCAAAAACTCTACATTGATGTTGCAATTGTTGTCGGATGGTAAATTGGCAGTGTCTTTCCAACAATTCAACAACTTGGGTGAAATGGCAGAGCCATTCACTTTGGGTACTGTCGAAGAACCTTTAGTGGGACGTCTATTATTTTTGAGTTATTTGAGTGGGGCAAAGCCGTTGAGCGAGCCTGCTAGAAATAAGGCTATTGAAGGACTGATGGCTATTGTGTAGAATTATATACTGTGGGATGAATCACTTGTAAATAAATACGGCAACAGCACAAATATTATTCTTGCCTGAGTGGTAAACGCAATCCCGAAGATAGGCTCGAAGAGCGAGGCAGACAAAAGCTACGCATGACTGGGTCCGTGCAAAATCATTGTTTGGACAGGCTTGTCCCGGGGATTTTCTGGTGCGATCTGTCTTTTTCATCTGCACCCCGGAGATTTTGAAGCAATCGCACGCCACCCCACGGAAACCTGTTGCTGAAATTTGCTACACTTGCCTCGCGGGCCACCCCACAATTTTCACTTTGGCACAGGTCTCGGATGCCTTGTGGGATTTTGGCTGGATGCATTCCGATATAAAGGATATGTGGATAGTCTATTTCCTGCCACTGAAAATCCAGATAAGGTTCATATAAATATAGACCAAGGTTCTGCCATTAGAAATCTAACATTGCAACTATTTTCTTCTGTTTCGTATCATGTCAGAATCCAATCAGCCTATTAACACCGACTTGGTCACCCTGACCAGATTCATTCTTCAGGAACAAAATAGATATGCTCCTAATGCTACTGGTGAGCTCACGTTACTATTAAATTCTTTGCAATATGCATTTAAGTTCATTGCTCACACGATTAGAAGAGCTGAGCTTGTGAATTTGATTGGACTGGCAGGTATCCAGAATGCTACCGGAGACGATCAAAAGAAGTTGGATGTTATTGGAGACGATATTTTTATCAATGCCATGAAAGGGTCGGGAAATGTCAAGGTTCTTGTTAGTGAAGAACAAGAGGATCTTATTATCTTCGAAGGAAGCGAGGGTAATTATGCTGTTTGCTGTGATCCTATCGACGGTTCATCCAACTTGGATGCGGGAGTTTCTGTTGGTACTATTTTTGGTGTTTATAAGATACAACCTGGCTCGACCGGTTCAATCAAAGATGTGCTGAGATCTGGTACAGAAATGGTGGCAGCTGGTTACACAATGTATGGCGCTTCTGCTCATTTGATGCTCACCACTGGTAATGGTGTCAATGGCTTTACTTTGGACACACACTTGGGAGAGTTTATTCTTACCAAGCCTAATTTGAGAATTCCTGACATGAAGGCCATTTATTCGATTAATGAAGGGAACTCTTACTACTGGGCCAAAGAGGCTCAAGATTTTATTGCCTCATTGAAGCTACCTCAGGATGATAACAAGGGTAAACCATATTCTGCAAGATATATCGGATCTATGGTGGCAGATGTGCACAGAACTCTTTTATACGGTGGATTGTTTGGATATCCTGCAGATTCCAAATCGAAAACCGGTAAGTTGAGAATCTTGTACGAATGTTTCCCAATGGCTCTGCTTTTGGAACAGGCTGGAGGACAAGCTGTCAATGATAAGGGTGAAAGAATTCTTGATTTGGTTCCAAAGAAGATTCACGAGAGAAGTGGAATTTGGCTAGGAAGCAACCGGGAAATTAACAAATTACTCAAGTACATTAAAAATTAGTGGTGTAGTAGAAATATTAAGATATGCAATGACAAACAAAGCCTGGTCGACTGGCTAGTAGAGAAAAATTAATGGCTTTGGTGCGTTCCTCGAATTTTTTTTTCATCCTCCGTGCTCCGCAGCAAAGAATACGTGTGCGGATTGAATTGAATTTTTTGGGCGAGAAGTTCTTTTGGATCGATCTTTCAAAACAACGTCCAATTCTAATAAAACTTCATTAAAGAAACAGAAAACATGAGTGATTGTAAGCATATATAGTCATTTACAGCCCGATCCAATAGCTACTAACAATTCACAACAGTCCGAGTGCTGGATTTGGTGAAACCATTCACCCCATTTCTCCCAGAGGTGATTGCACCAGAAAGAAAAGTGCCTTTCAACCAAAGATTGATGTGGACCGGAGTGACTCTTCTCATTTTCCTGGTGATGAGTGAGATTCCTTTATACGGTATCACAGCATCGGATTCTTCAGATCCGTTGTACTGGCTTAGAATGATGTTGGCATCCAACAGAGGAACGTTGATGGAACTGGGTATTTCCCCCATCGTGACTTCTGGTATGGTGTTCCAACTTCTGCAAGGAACCCAACTTTTGACCATTAACATGGAAAACAAAAAGGACAGAGATTTGTTCCAAATTGCACAGAAAATATTTGCTGTTCTGTTGTCGGTCGGACAGGCGACCGTGTACGTGTTGACCGGAATGTATGGTAGACCTAGCGATTTGGGAACAGGAGTCTGTCTTTTGTTGATTCTCCAACTTGTTTTTGCTGCTGTGGTGGTCATTTTGTTGGATGAACTTTTGCAGAAAGGTTACGGTTTGGGCTCAGGAATCTCTTTGTTCATGGCCACCAACATTTGTGAGCAAATTTTCTGGAGATGTTTTGCTCCTACCACTGTTAACAGAGGAAGAGGAACCGAATTCGAAGGTGCCATCTTGGCCTTTGTTCATCTTTTATTCACCAAGAAGTCCAAAAGAGTCGCTTTAATGGAAGCTTTCTATAGAGACAATGCACCAAACATGTTCCAGGTGATTGTCACCATGTTGGTTTTCTTTACCGTGGTTTACTTGCAATCTTTAAAAGTGGAACTACCAGTGAAATCAACTAGACAAAGAGGTCCTTACGGTCTATACCCAATCAGATTGTTCTACACCTCCAACATGCCTATTATGCTTCAAAGTGCCTTGACCTCCAATATCTTTATCATTTCTCAAATGCTGTACTCCAGATTCCCAAACAACATTGTGGTCAAGCTCCTAGGATCATGGGAACCAAGAGCAGGTTCCCAGCAACTCTTTGCATCCTCTGGTATTGCATACTACATGCAACCACCATTCTCGCTGACTGAAGCATTTTTGGATCCAATCAAAACGGTGATTTATGTCACTTTTGTCTTGGCAACCTGTGCATTCTTCTCCAAGACTTGGATTGAAGTTTCTGGCTCTTCTCCAAGAGATGTTGCTAAACAATTCAAGGACCAAGGTTTGGTCATTGCTGGTCACCGTGAAACCTCAGTGTACAAAGAGCTCAAGAGAATTATTCCCACTGCTGCTGCTTTTGGAGGTGCTACCATTGGTGCTCTTTCGGTCGTTAGTGACTTGTCAGGCTGTCTTGGATCGGGTACCTCGATCTTGCTAGCAGTTACGACAATTTACGGCTACTACGAGATGGCTGCCAAGGAGGGAGGTTTCGTCAAGAGTGTTGGTACAGGTTTCACTGAGATGATGTAATTAGATATATTTGATTCTTGCTACTCGGGAATCAAACAGCCACCGTTCTGTATTTTTATATCCATGATGAAATAAAATTGAAATGAATTTTATCGACGCGTCGATGCCTCGACTGTGTATATTTTTTCGCTACATTAATTTTTAATGCCCAAACTTAACTTGTCTTCAACTACCGGCCAAACAACAAGATTACAGGTAATTTCAACAATATGGCACCACCCAGCGGAAGTTCAAGACGAATTAAAAACATATCGATCTCTAAGCCGATTATATACGGCAATACTGCTCATAAAGTGTCAGAGTCGAACCCGCTACCAGAGGGAGCTCCAAAAGACCACACTCATATTTGGAAGGTGTTTGTTGCTGACCCCCTTGGAAACGATCTTTCAAGTTACATAAGGAAAGTGGTGTTTAAACTTCATGACACATACAATAACCCCACCCGTTCGATAGAGTCGCCGCCATTTGAAGTGACGGAAACAGGATGGGGAGAGTTTGAGATAGTGATCAAGATCTATTTCAACAATGACTGTGGAGAGAAAAATATCAGTTTCTATCATCATTTGAAGTTACACCCATACGGCCCAGATAGTGGAAAGGCAGAGATTTCGGGGACTGTGGAAAGTGTATTGTACGATGAAGTTGTGTTCAACGAGCCTACTGAACGTATGTTCCATCTATTAACTTCAAAACCAGGATCGTTGCTTCCTTATAGCAGCGACACGTCAAAATTTACAAAACAGGCAGAACGGGAAGAAATCGATCGAATTGCCAATGCCTTGGAGGAAATCAAGAAACAAATCGAGGTCAAAACAGCCGAATTCAAAGAACTTGAAAATGAACGACAGAACTTAGTCTCCATCTAATTGTTGCAGAAAAAAATACACATTAATTATACATTGATGCACCATCAGACGATATAATGCAACACGTCTGTAATGATTGTTTGCAAGTTGTTGTGGCTATCCGAGCCATAGAATGTCTTATAATCATATCCAAGTCTGATTTTCATTTGTTCCAACCCATTTCTATCAAACACAAATACCGAAGCTAGTGGATAAAAACCACCTCCTAGCGGATCGATCACTTGTAGTTTCTTGGCAATCAGACCCTTGGAGTCCAGCACAATTGGGAAAGTAAAACGGTTGGATTCCTCAAAGTTGCAAGTGACACCCAGAAAACATATCTGGGGCTCTTTTTCTGTCATAGAGTTGATTAATTCCAACAGTTTGTGATCAACCCGGCTCGTTCCAAAAAGAAATAGAACCATCGGAAGATTGAAGTCGGACCCATTTATACGGTGAAGAGGCAGACGTAAGCTTGATAGTGGCTTGATAATTTGCATATCGAAAGGAGCAGAGTTGTTAACAGCAGTATCCAGCAGACTGAATAGATTAGATTTTTGTAAATGGGCCTGTTTGATGATAATGTCTGGAATGCCAATTTTGCAGTTTTCGATGAATTCAGAGCACGAAGAGGAAGACGACAAGGGTCTCTGTTTTTTTGTCTGTTTAACTACTGTTCTTGAATCTTCCTTGTCACGTTGCACGATGTCCTCTTCTGTACTATCATCCCTGTTTCTCTTTCGCTTGTTCCACGGATTCCGACTGAGACATCCGCTGTGAAGTTCATATGGACCAAATGTAATTTGCGTTGAAAAGGTTGACATTTTTTGTTGTGTTGTGTTGTGTAGGTGTTATTTTTTGTTATTAGTAGCGGCGGAATATCAAACCAGTTAGATTCGACTAAATAGTAATCCTCTCTGGATGACAAATACTAAACTTTTGGTAGTTGCAATCAGCTCCTCGGAGCCTATAATTTTGGGTGGTAAACGCTCGCACCAGTTTATGCCTTTCAGCAGTGCTTCTTAAACCTCTCTTTTCTCTTTTGCGGGGTCTCTGGTTGTCTAGTGACCCAAATAGGGACTACCATACACAAACATGACCCTAATGCAGCTTGCTATTCCCAAATGATCTTGAACCTTTGCTAAATCCAGCCTTAAATTTTTCACATAACGGAGAAGTTGTCTAGTCTTACGCGCGTCTTTGATTCCAGATGACCCATGTGCACGTGATCACACATTGGGTGATTAGGTAAAAACCGGTATCTAGGGGTTTTCAAGCCATACCCCTAAAATATGGTATTCCTATGACATCATAATCAGCCAGCCAGGGCCGGGTAGCATTTATTTTGACAATTATCATCGCAAACGTTAATAGCCGACGAATTTTGGCAAGTGCATTGTAGGGTAACTGAAGGATATTTTGTCCTTTCGCGAAAATTCGGGCGATCTGCCAACACCAATCCGGCAGTAAAATTACCAATCAGATCAAATTTTTTCCAAAACAAGCGGGGATTGCGCGAGCTTACCATATATCCGCTTACGTAAACGCATTTTTGTAATCATGCGGAATTGTGCGCTTTGGTCTCACGGAGTTGAAGAATTGGCCTTCCAATAGACTGAAAGGTGGTCAGACTTGGAATATGAGGTAGCCAACACTGTAGACTCGGGCATTAGGATAGGTAGGACAAACAATAATTGCCTAATGTGCCAACTTTCAAGGGCGGTGAGTTCAAAGGAGACCCCAACAAGGCGGTCGTGGCTCCGCTCAAGAAGTCGGAGAATTGGGCCACGCACGGCCTTTTCCAATGCTTAATCTAAGAGGTGCTGCAAATGGAGATTGGACTGGTACACTAACAAAGATGTTTGGCCAATCTTTATCAGTGGCTGGCTAAGCTGGATGTACTTTCGAGAAAAGTGTTTTAATAAAAATTGGTGATTTCAAAAGAATTCCAGACTACACGGACTGTTTGCTTGAGTCTGAATGCATCAAAAGCCCCAGGGCATCTTGTTTGGACAGAATAAGAAAAACTAAAGCTTGAAGGTTTGGTAAACCCCCAACGAATCATTTGAGCCAACACCGGCCAGGAACCTAATTATTATTTGTTGACTACTGAATTTGCAACATCAAAATATCTAATTTCCAGTTTATCTTTTTGCTGAGAGTGGTGTGGTCTTTTTCAAACATTTAACGTTGGCTATAAAAGGTAACATCAACAAGGAAAACCAATTAATCACATTATATATACCAACGAAGAAAAAGCACCCATACAAACAGCATGTTGTCTCCATCGAGCAAGGACTCTTCAATTGTTCCTTCGAGCAGAGACAGAATGTCCAACTTCACTTTTGGTGAAGGAAACCATCAAGACCACAAAAACATTCTTTCGAAAGTCGAGTCGTCGCATGATCCATCGGAATTACCGACCCATCCAAATGGCCAGGCTCTTAGCTCCCCGTTATCTTTGTCAGATGATCAAGGCCACCAGGTCTTGGATGGTGACCGGATTTCTTTGGATTCCCATCAAACCCTCTCGACCACAATCTCGGGTTCCACCATGCCTCCAACACATAGTTCGGTGGCTCCATCGTCTCCATCCAGGAGCCGTTCAGGAACCTCCAGGAACTTGAAAAGAAAAGACTCCTTGATTTTTGAAAGATTTGTTCAAGACCAACTAATCGAGTCCCATCCCCTCCCCGCCTCTCTTCCAAGGCACTACTCAACCGAAAATTTTGTTCCTGCTTCTTTGGATCTCACTACCCAGATTTCCAACCAGGACTTGGACCAGGTCGACATGGTGTATTCTTCAAGACGTTCCTCTACCGCTAACCTCCAGGCAGCGTTCGCTTCTCCAAGCTGCAGAAAGTTGTCGTCGGGCTCAACTGGCCCAGGCAGACCAAGTATCCGCGGAAGTTTCTCAAACTTGACCGAGCAAATGCACTCTACTCGGCCTGCTTTTGGCCATTCGGTCACCACTTCCCAAATTCCTCAACAACAACAGCAACAACAGCAACAGCAATACACTCCAATGGGCTCCCCTGTTCTCAAACAGAACAAGTCCACGCTTTCGTTTGTCTCTTACGCGGATATGATTAGTAACGAAGACCAAGAGTCTCGCATTCCTATTAGAAGACCTTCAATCTCTGCAAGTCTCACGAATCCGAGGCTTTCAAGAACAAGTTCCCTCTCGTCTTCCTCTTTCTCTCAAAGATCGCCTGTGCCGGGCCAGGCACCTCAATTAGGCAACTTTCATCACTCTTTCCTACCTCCTTTGTCGGCATCATCCGCCCCTATCAATGGCAGCTCGTCCCCCTCATGTGGTGGCCCCAACTCTCCTGCCATGTTGGCTCGCGGTGCCTTGGGCTCCAAAAACGCCCCACCTTCCAAAAAATTTCTAGTTGATTCCCCATCTTCCGATTCTGATATGGACACCGATCCGGCAGCAGGTTCTGGTCAGCTCAAACTTGCAGGATTGCACCGCAAAGTGAGCTCCAAAATGCCTGCCCGGCTCTCAACTTCTAGCCAGTCGTCCATCAAAGTCGGAGCACCGGGAAATCAGAACATAGACGATGTTCTGGTCGACACCCGTAGCAAAACTTCATCACACTCGGACGAAGAGAGCATCCAAAGCTTTGTGAGTGCAAATTTGGGCGAACCAACCACTAAGTTCCCCAGCGAGGTGAAAAGTTAATGCCAATGAACATTTCGAGATTCAGTGTGAGTTTTCACAGAGCTTCCAAAGTCATCCAAGGATTTTGTTTTAACTACTGGGTTTTCATCATGGTTTGAGCTGGTTTTTCAGGATGGTAAATTGTACTGTGTTTCACCGATCACAAAATGGTGATCTAAAGCCGCTGTCTTGTTTCTCTTGTTTTGCTTTTAATCTTTTGCGCTTTACGTCTGGCCTGTATACTTGTTTTCTCTTGTGTCTTAGTCGGATAACTACTGAATTTTACTGTGACTGGTCGAACTGTTATGCTTTTCATTGCAAATCCGGTGGATAAGGCGCTATTTATATAGATACAATCAATTGGCTAAGTAGTTTTTCCTGTTTCCGGTTCTAATAAACCGTCTCAACATCCATTCCACGTCGGCATCCTTGTCGTCCATCGTTCCAAGTCTAATTTCAAACAGTCGCATTTCAAACCGCGGACCAATCTCACTCAATTCTGCATCATCTCTAGTCTTTACATAGATATGCTGGCGAACTGAGATAAAGTCATCAGAATTCACAAATGAAATGACCCGTGGTGATGTTGGCTTGACTCCTGGAGGAAAGAGATGTTTCAATATTTGAACAACGCGCCCTCCCAAACTGGAACTGAAGTTTTCGAAAATCAAATGCGGATATGCCTCTGACTGCGATCCCACGTTGAGAATGTCATGTCTCAACACCACATTGTGCAAAGTAAATGTGACCGAGGGACCATGCGGGAGATGTGTGATTGTCAGCGTTGTAGGAACTCCTCTATGCTCATGAACCACCATCAAATCGGTCACTCCAGACTTCTTGCAAGTCTCCACCAGATTGCCCAAAATGTAATTACCTCTATTTAATCTCATGGCATTAGGAAACATCAGCTTCAACTCTTTGGTGAACTGTGAAAGTCTTGCGGAAGGACTTCTTGATGTCGTAATGATAATTTTAGGCTCAATCAAGCCCGAAAGCGCAGAATACTCGTCATCGACCACATCTTGTGTCGATTCATCATATAGATAGTCTTTTTGTAACTTTTTATCATCTGCTATGTCTTTTGATACATTCTTTCCTGTGGCCAAAGCATGGCTGAGCTGTTGTCTTTTTTCAATCAAAGTTTGTTCCTGGAGTTGTTGTGCTTTTCTATAAAGATATTCTCTTCGTTCTCTGGCTTGTCTTCTCAACATGGTTTGAAAATAACAATGTTTAACACTAGAAAGCTCTATCTCTATACTTCTTGTTTAAAAGTTAAGAAAAAAAAGAGAAAAATTATTTTCTTTTTGATCTGAAAAACACGACCGACGGTCGTCCCCTGCACAGCCTTTGAAATTGTATAGCTTTTAGCAGTACTTACAAGTCAAAAACACAAATAAAACATATACAACATACAATCAAAACAAAAGGGAAATCGATCCTAAAAGGACCATGATGCAGAACGGGTGGTTCGCTCAGGAAAAAAGAAACCCCTGGTGATGACATTATGCAGCATCGAAAAAAACCAGACTCCATAAAATGTACACTTCGTAACAACCTACTCACGGTTGAATTCGACCCTATCGTAATAACAGCTTTAAAACTACCCAGTGTCTTTAATCCTTACTACGGCCAAATAAACCTCTCTTTTTCTTGGTTGCATCCTTCTTTGGAGGAGCCGCGTAAACACCCTGCTCCATATCAGGAGCCCTTTGGTTCTGATAGTTGTTTCCATCATAAATCGGTTGTCCATATTCATCAAACTGCTGTTGGCCTCCGTTGGATGGGTACTGCGAATATGGGTTCCCGGAATACAACGGGAAGTCCTGTCTGACTCTCCATCCCAAAGTTGGAGTTTCCAACTGCTGCTTATAAGTGACATCTCCAGTGATTGCGTACTCAAAAGATCGTATGGTATCCATTGGACGCTCGTCTCTGGATCTCGAAGGATTTGAAATGTCTGGGTTCATGATGGGAGAACCAAATATATCTCTCAGTCCAGCCTCGCCCAGCGACGACTGTCTCTGGTGTTCGTTGGCAGACTGCTCAAATGGCTGAGCTTCATTCACAGCATTCAAAATCGGATCGTGCACGTTAGCAGACCTCATTTTCAATCTTCTCTCGTCGTCTTGGGTGATCTTCACCTTCATCTTCTCGTTCGAAGACTGCGAGTTTCTCTTGAACAGTCCCATTTTCTCTTATTCAGTCTTACAAGTAGTAACGATCGTATCCAGTTTTGCCAGTCTACTCTGAAGTAAATACAAAAAGTGTTCGGCCACAAAACTTTCTTTTCGCTCACACGTTTTTTCTCGAGTGCGCGTCCGCAGCACCTTTTTTTTAGAAAATAGCTAAGCTTTTTTTACCAGAGATCCTCTGCTTAGCCACTTTCTCTACCCCTATCCCATCTACACCGCACTCCTCCATCTCCGCCATCTACTATTCTTGTGGTCTATTGGTCTATTGTCTGTTTTTTCGACAGCCCAACAGTCTCGACGTCAGCCAGTAATGGCCAAGCCGGCCCTGGCCGCCTCACATCTTCCTCAGCCTCCTTTGACTCCTTCAACTGTTTCTGTAATCTGTAAGCTGTAAGTTTTGATGATGGGGTTTTTTCTGTAATCAAACAAATCCTCTACAAGGAGTCTTTCGACTGGACTAAACTCAACTCAATCCAACTATAGCTCACTTTATTTCTATTAATAACAACCAACCTGCCAAGACAATCTTTCAACTTGCCATCTCCCTCGACCGCTGACGTAATTACACGTCTACTTATGTCAGCAACTTTTTTTTCCCCCTCCCCCACATTAAACCGAAAAAGGCGTATAAAATAATAAAATACGAGACACAATCAATTATTCCACTACAAGTTTCTTTGTTATCAGATTTTGAACTTCTGTTGATGTCCCATTCAAACCATCCTATTAAGTCTGATTAACATTTCAAAGTGTTTGACACGTTAGATTTACCCAAAGACTCTGTTTACCGAGCAAGCCAATATTTGTTAAACAGGGGTCAGAAAGTGTTCCGTCCCAACCTGACATTGCACAACAAACACCGCGAACCCGAATCTCTTCCAATGAGACATGAGCCTCATTCTACAAACGCCGCCATTGAGCAAATTGCAAGCTCGAACGTAGACTCGATTTATTTTGAGTCTTTAGAAGAGCTGGCATCTTGGCACGGCAAGATATTAGTTGCTCATAATGAGCTGGATGAATTTAATCAGGCAACAGAACCTCTATCATTTTTCAAGAGATCAAGAGATGAGCCGGTCGGTGACGACGTGAATACTCAATTGCTGGTTTGTCACGATTACAGAGGAGGCTATCAGGTAAATGAAGACCGTTCCCCCCTTGGATATTTTCCTCATCCGGACGGGTCCAGGTATTTTCTTCAATATCCTCAACTAGTGGACCGATTTGTCTACTTTAGTCATCACCGAGTGAGCGTGCCTCCAGTTTCTTGGATAAATTTTTGTCATCGTCAAGGTATCAAATGTTTGGGAACAATCATATTTGAGGGAAACGCGTTGACAGATTATGAGGAGCTTGACAAACTTGTTGCAATTTCCTCGGAAGGTTGCCTAAAATATGTGCCTATTTTTCGAAAATTGGTTGATTATTTTGGTTTTGACGGGTATCTGCTCAACATTGAAACAAGATTCAGCAACAGTAAAATCGCCAGCCGTTTAGAATCTTTTGTTGACCAGCTTAAAGCTGAACTCCACGCGCAATGCCAAAGTAACGAGCTTGTTTGGTACGACTCTTATATTCACACAGAAAACAAGGTTCTGTACAAGAATGGAGTCACCGAGTCAAATTATAATTTCTTCACAAATACTGATCTATTTTTCACCAATTATTGGTGGAATATGAAGAATCTGCAAGAAAATATCAAGAATGTTGGTGTGCTGGGCTCCCATCAAAAGATCTACGTAGGATACGATGTGTGGGGTCGTGGAACTTTGATAGGTAAAGGAGGGTTTGATACTGCTCTTGCTTGTCAAATGATCAAAAGGTACAGATCTAACGTGGCTCTTTTTGCTCCTGCGTGGACATATGAGTTTTTGGGCCGCAAAAACTTTATCCAAAATGACACTAGGTACTGGGTAGGATTGTTTGAAAATGAGTCAGCGATACAAACGTCCATCAGGCCACATAATTGTGCTGTTTACAAAATTAACGATTCAAGTTTTATTTTCTACACAAATTTTGGAACAGGCGAAGGTTCTAGTTTCTATGAAGAAGGCCGCAAGATATTCAACGACTTTTGGGTCAATGGAAACCTACAATTTGATGTTCCTTTGACGGCTAACAGGAAAGCCAAGAGTGGCATGCAATGGTCGTTGTCGAAAGAAGATTCTTACCATGGGGGTTCTTGTTTGGAAATCAAATATAATGAAGTGATTGATGAGAATGGGTATAAAATTTTCAATAACCAAACAGTGCGCAGCTTCCCTCTTTTTGATTACAAACAGGATTGCAGTTTTGACACCATAAATTTGAAAATCACCTACAAGTTGAATCATAAGACAAAGTCTTTTTTCAAATTAAAACTTAATTATTATATTGAAAGACGATACAGATCGGTTCAAAAAATAAGAACAGGCTATTTTGTCGTGCCTCTTTTGTCTACTTCAGATAAATGGTTTACCATAGAGGAGCCTTTGCATTTGAATTTACGAACTGCGCATGAGTTCATCATTTTAGATTCGATGGAGATTTGTTATGATGAGAACAAAAACTCAGAGAGTTTTGTTAAGCCTTATGTTGTTGAAGATTCTTCAACATCTTCCGTCATCGACAATGAAGAATATGAAAAATTGATCAATAGTGAAATTTATTTTGATGATGAAGACGAGGACTGGATTATTGTGCCTTCTGATGTGTCCATTGGGTCTATCGAAAATGGAGGCCAGGAAAAGAAATCAAGAGTCATGTTTTACGGGCGCAAAAATGACGACGAAAGGCTCACGGATTCTGCTCCTCCTATATTGAAACTTGGTGAGCTTGCACTAATTAATGCCAATAACTATCCATCGGCAGATTTCTTCCGTGTTGAAAGTATCAAAACTGTTGAAGTCAAGCGGCTTGAAAAAGCAACCAAGTTATTACTCAGTTGGCAAAAATCTGAGCAAATACGAGCTGTATTATACTATCTTGTGTTTTTGGATGATAAATTTCAAGGGATCACGCATATTCCCAAGTTTTTGCTAGATAATAGTCAATTCAAATTGGCAGAGAAGCAGGTAGCAACGAGCAAGAAGGACGCAAATGTTCCCAAATTCAAGATCCGAGTGGACAGTGTGAATCGGTTGGGTAAAGTTACCAAAGGTGTTGATATTTTGGTTTAATATATTGGGTTAATTAATTATAATTATACAGAGGGATCTATGATATATCTTGAATTTGTAGAAAATGTCTGTCACCCCGTGTTTACTGGAGGATGCATATGCGTCATCAAACGGCTCAACCCCTATTTTTTTTGGCACGCCTATTGTTTTAAAGCACTAGTTTGATTTTTTTCTGGGGCCTTCAGCAAAAAGACGATTTGAGTTTGGCATTTGCGAAGTACTGAAGTGAGTTTGGTGACGATAGTGCTTGTTTATCGGAGATATTTTAGGTATAAAAAATACACTGGCTAGAAATATAAATTGCAGGAAATTAAATCTAAAGAAATACTCAGCGCGGGCCTTTACCAGTTTATCATGATGAAATCGACCAATGATATGCAAATAAAGGATCAAAAACCAAACGGACGCACAAGGCCAGATCTTGAAACTACTCCCTCGACAACAGCATCGTCTGAGGTGTCGGGACTTTCCCAGCCGCCTAGAAGTAAAGGCCATTTGATATACCAATTAGTGCGGCAAGAGGGCCCGGAATCAGGGTACATGTACCAAAAAGCACAAGTGCGGCCATGTATGGATATCAACAGTGGAGATCGCGATAGAGACATAACTTTAAGACGAAGAGCAACGTCTCCTAAAAGTGTGCTATCGTTTGACAGCGCCAACAGTATGTTGTTTTCTCCGGAAGATAAAAGGACCAAGAAGTATGTCATGTCGCAGACAAGCTATGTAATGTTCAATGGGCTTCCCTTTCCGCTTGAGATTGTATTTCCACAGAAGATTTCATCAAAAGCCAAAGAGTTACAAAGACAACACGATAATATTTCTCCTGCAGACTCTCCAACACGGCCTGCTACGCAGCCCTTTGGTTCCAAGCAATTTGGCTACCAATACTACAAAAAGAGTCTTTCCCAGCCATTGCTTTCAATTCCAGAGCTTCCGGCACCTGAAGAAAAGCTCAGTGCAGATTTATCTCCACAATTGGTGTTTGACTCTGCCTCCATCACCAAACATGTTCTTGACGATGGATTATCAAGCGCAAGTAGTCACATGCACACTCCTTGGTTTGAGTCCCCAGTCCCACCGGCTGCGGAACCTGAGGCCAAAAAACAAGCTAATGCTTCTTCTGCACGGGCACCAGAAAAACAGCATACCAGCACATCAGGCTCAAATAATGGCAGCGAACGTAAACTGCTATTCTACCCTGCCACTCAGAAACAAGCTCTCGAATTGATGAGTGGGTCGGCCGGGGCAGAATCCAGGTCTCCAGGCGACTTTGAAGAGAAAGAAAACACCATCCAGGTGCATCTTCTGAACAACAAGACCCGTAAAAGCAGCTACAGCTTTGCAGCTTCGATCTACAATCAATATTTAGAAGATCTGTACACCAGTGCTTCCGAAGAAATGTCGCCACAAATTGCAGAACCTCTAACCAAGAAGAAAGGCACCAGGTCTCATTCCAACTACAAGTCACCTTCTCAAAAAATGTTCACCAGTCTTCATATCGTCGAAGAAGACCATGCTAATTATGCAGGTGCGTAGAGTAATAAATATATCTAACCAGTATCACCGCCGCGGTGAGCGGGTTAAATGACTGTCGTAAGATGCCTCACTGATCGTTGTCAACGGAGAATAATCATGGGGCTTGAAAAAACCCAGATCTTGTGACATCTTTGGAGTGAGAAACATCTGTGGGTCAAGTTCATCGTTGACTTCGCCGGTTTTTGGCATAGAACCATAATCGTCCAATTCCTCGGTGCAATCTTCGCTTCCACTAATATCCAAATTCGCATTCTGATACACTTTATATTCACCAAGATCCACTTTTCTGGACTTTGTGAAGTAGAAATCTTCCGAAACCGTGTTTGCTCTAGAAATGGGCTTGAATAATGTGATTGTTTTTTCATTCTTTTCAATCTTGTTGCCGTTGCCACCAGAATTTGCAATTGGAACCAACAAGTGGCTACCAGAACGGAACGCATTAGCCGTCTTGGAATTCGACTTTCTCATGCTACGTCGCTGACGACGAGTATGAGAAGGTGATTTGATCGATAGATTTGCAAGTTGTTGAATTGATCCTTCTTCAAAGTCGAAGTCTTCTGGAATCTCATTGACTTCGTCCAACATTGCATCATAACCACACCCATCTTCGGACAACTCATTATCTTCAATAACCTCCAGATCTTCTGCAACTCTAGTCTTGGACAATTCATCATTAGGGAACCATGAATATCGGTTTCCCAAAAATTGTAGCTCATTGTCGTGATCATCAGGCCTTAACTGATGATATTTGATACTTCTTGAACGATTAGTTGTCGTATAAGAAGCCATAGTGTTGCACGGTTCTCCGGTGTCCCCAGTTGGAGTCTTACAATCTTCAGGCTCGTTTTCTTTCATGGTGGTCACAGACCCCAAAGTATACGTCCTTGTGGTCGATTCCTCCAACTTGTTGAGTAGAAAATGGATATCTGAAGAAACTGGATTGGCATCTGGACTCGATTGATCCGGTTCCTGAACCGGCTCCTGTGGAAGTAAAATTGGACTGATATTCTCGGTAGTGGTGTCCTGATCTGATATACTTAAATCGTACTCACCATGTGGTTGCAAAGGAGGTTGTCCAAACACCTCTTCTGGCTCAGAATCTGCCTCATCGTTTGTCAATTCGCCGGAGAAGTTTTCGTATTCTGGCTTGTTAAACTCTTTATCGTAGTCATCATCATCCTCACCCTCGTCCTCGTCCTCATCCTCATATCCTTTATCTTCAAAGTCATCTATTCCACTCTCTATACCATCATCTTCCTCCTCATCACTGGAAAATAACTTCCGATTGAAGAGCTCCTCGGTTTCATCGTCCTGATGTCCATCGAAGTAATTCATATCCTCCTCCAAATCCTGCAAAGTCTCGTTGTCATTGATAAACTCCTTAAAACTTTGCTGGTTCTGTTTAAGTTGCAACCTCATCTCCTCGTATTTCAGTTGATCATGCGATTTGTAATATTTGAAAGAAGCATTTCTACCTGTGGCCTCAAATGAAAACTGAGATGAAGAAGATGAACCTGCATCTGAAACATCATCTTTTAAAGAACTCTGGTCTGGCTCTGCATTGATGGAATCCGACTCAAGACGCAGTTTCGTATCTGACGCTCTTTTGATCACAACAATTGAAAAATCCCCAGTCGATTCCATCTTGTCGGAATCTATTTCTTCAGTGATCTTCTCAACAGGACTAGCAAGATCGATCGACTTGACCGTGGTACTTGGCGAGCTCAAACCAGCACTTCTGGGACTGTCTGTCCTTTCAAAACCAAATAACAGAGATCTTGGACTATCATCAGCGCTCCAATCATGCGTCTTGTTTCCATATATTGTAGTGGACGGGAAACTGGAAATTCCAGGTTCTAGAAACTCGGAAGTCTTAGACGTCTGAACCATCAAATTGGTGAAACTGCTTTTCTGCTTAATATTGGGAGACGGAACCGAATGAGCGAGCGCATTGAGTGATGAAGAAGATACTTTGTGTTTTAAAAAGCTCTTGATAGGGTTTCTTATCTTTTTTCCTGGAGAGGTTGGCGAAGAAGGAGAAGGACCCTTGGAACTCCTTGAACCTCTGGCAGTTTCAAATATATGTTTTGGAGACTGGCCAACAGCATCCAATCGACTAAACGGCTCCGGCTCAGGAGATGAGTTGCGTCTGTGGGACTTGATAAATGACCTCATGATTGCCGTCAAAACATCAACTAGTGCCCGATTTATATAAGTATCTTTTACGTTGGTCAGGTCACAAAGTCTCTGCAAATAATAATATTATCACAGTGTGCACTAACAAAAAAGCCTTTAGTGAATTTTAGTATTAATGCCAAAAAGGGAAGAAAGTATAAAAAAAAGGAATATCATACTTCTATACATTCTTATTGCTTACCAGTAGCAGCAATTGCACCAGTGCCATTGACCTGGGATCTGTTTTGCTTTTTATCCAGTGGATATTGGAATCCCCCAAGACTCAATCTCTCGTTTCTTTCAACGATCTGGTTGACCTTATCGCTCAAATTCAAAGCAATTTCTTGTAATCTCGAAGGCTTGAGCTTGTTATCTTCCACAAATTCTAGCGTGTTGGCTGGCTGGTTGAATAGCGCACTAATATCTTCGTTGTAGATCATTTTGAGAACTGTGGATTTGATGAGACTCTCGTTAAGCTCGAAAATCGATGCCATGGTCGAAATCGACAGTCTAGAGTAGAATAGCTGGTTCGAGAACAAATAGGTTCTTAAAGCTTCCACTTGCAACTTTTCAAGAAGAATGGCCTTGATCTTCTCACTGTTGTTGAATAAATCCCAAATCTTGATAGAGTTGATCAATTCGCTGGCCTTCTTCCAGTCAGACTTCAAAAGTGCCTTGGCAGCAAGCATGATGTAATCTCTTGTGTATTCGGGTGGTCCATCGAAAATCTGTCTCTCATGGTATTCTAGTACTCTCTTGAACGACTTCGACACCGCCACTCTTCTCTTGGCAAATTCCGGGTTCTGTGCCATCAATGGAACCTCAATTAATAGAGATGCAGTATAGAACGAGCATTCCAAAAGCTCGAGATTCACATGCATATGGAAAGGAAGCAATCTCTGTTTATCGACTTGCGATTGCTGCACTTGAAATCTTTGAACTCCTTGACCCAACAGCTCCTTCTGTCTAGGAGATGTAGCAATTTCGTATAATGATTGCTGTGCTTCGTGGATGAGACCGCAACGGAACGCACTTAAACCCAGCTGCACCAAAGATCTGTTGAACAACACTTGTAGTTGAGGATCCGCGGTATGAATTGTGGCTTGAAGATGTGAAAGTAACAGCATGTCACGAGCTTTGTAGTATTGATCATTGAAGGCATAGTAGTAGATGTGGTACAAAACAGCCTTCTTTCTGAACACTGAGTTTGGTTGTTCA
This sequence comes from Ogataea mattraensis, assembly GCA_030564055.1. Taxonomy (NCBI): domain Eukaryota; kingdom Fungi; phylum Ascomycota; class Pichiomycetes; order Pichiales; family Pichiaceae; genus Ogataea; species Ogataea mattraensis. The sequence continues at coordinate 224,360 of JAJMLE010000009.1, read as the reverse complement.
TACAATTCCAAACATAGTGCATCCATTAAGCCATTAGTGTAATCGGATCCCTGTGGTCCTGACTCAGACAAGATCTTTGGGAAGATTCTAGAGTTTAGCTTATCATCAAATGATTTCCAAGCAGTGGTTTCTGCAAACAAAATAAGCTTGGATGGTTTGAAGTAAATGAGGTCAAGTCTTTTCAAAATCACTCTGACCAACTGATCACCCTTAGGAGTCATCATGTCCTCTCTGTCGATAATTCTCTCATAATACACCTGCGCTCTCACCAATAAGGTGTACACAGAAGCCTCATCCCTGAGCCTGGAAACATATTCGGTAGAATGTGGATCAATAGCAAGAAGATGGGAAGTCAGTTCATCAGCCAATCTTTCAACCAACGAGGCAACGGAACCAATGATTTGTCTCACGCCCTTGGAATCTGGTTCAGGTTGGGTTTCAATATCGTCAGTTGGAGAGGCAGTCTCACTGACAACATAATCGAAATTCTTTTCCAAAACATTCAACAATGCGTTAACGTCTCTCAAAGCAAATTTCCATTGATCGAGCGGCATGAAGGCAGCCTTGGCAAAAAGGTCGAATCTGATAGGCACCAGTAACAAATAGATCGAAATCAAGTGGAATGGCGTTTTAGCTAGAAGAGCCAATTCCTCCAATTGACTGATTTGATCATTCAGGTCAACATTTCTTTTACCTCTTGTCTCAATGATGGAACGAAGAACTGTGAAAATTCCAGCACTCTCGGAGGCAGCTTTTGCTTGTTCAGTTTGTTCAACAACTTGCTCTTCTTGAGGCTCAGGTGAACCAGTTTCGTAAGCCTCTGGATCCTTTCTATATAAATCAATTTCCGATTGGTATTCTTTAACAGTCTTTTTCACTCTTTGTCTCACAATATTGAAGGACTTAGATTCCGAAGCATTCAATTTCTTTTTGTTCTCTTTGTCTTGGAATCCTGTAACTGTGTCTTCTAAAATGGCTAGAGACTTAATATATAATCTTGGCACTTCAATGTGGAATTGCGGATATCTTGACACAAGTTTGGATAATTTGTCAAATTCGGCTGCAATTTTAACCCAGTCTTCCACCATGGAAAAGTTTTCGATTTGATCGACATTATTGGCAACCTCTTCAAGGTACTTTTCCTTTGCACTCTTGACAACTCTTTTTTCCTCATCATCACTATCTTCTCCTCCTGCTCCGGATCTAAGATTTTTTTTGAGGAAATAAGAAGGACCTCTCACTTTTCCAGACCTATAGTCATCATCAGAGTCGATGTCAGATCCTGAGTCAGAATCCCACTCTTCATCAGAGGCCTCATCGTCATCTTCACCCTCTTCTTCATTTTCAGAAACATCACCGGCTTCGGATCCAGACGAAGACAAAAGTTCCTCTTCCGAAGACAATAGTTCTTCATCTGATGAGTCCTCCGAATCATACGCGGTCGTAAAGAATCTCGACATGTTCAAGTTTGAAAACTGTGTCCACCTCGTTCAGTCAAATTATACTAGGAAATTGGTTTCAAAATCAACCAGTTTTCCGAAAATCAAACCAATGCGTGTCTTGTTATTATCCTTAAACCACACGGTTATCCCTCTTGCTCGTTGAAATTTTCACCATCATTTTCCTGCCTTTCTGAAAATTTTTATTTTCTCCTAAGGTACACGACCTCCAACTGATCTCCTTGTCTCCATCAAAAGAGGGATCAAGTCGTTTAATCGGCAGTGGGGAAACCCAGGGGTCTTATATACACACTAGATTATTGCATAATAATCACATGAAGATAACCAAATTGATGACCAAAAATGTCATACCCCGGCAACCGCAAAACAAGAGAAAAGAACAGATCTTCGAATCAAATCAAAACTATATAAAGCATTCAGAAATCCACAAAAAAGCTGATTACTTGAAAGTGCAGTACATCAAGTTTCACTCTTCTGGCTGGGTGTGAAGCGTTTGTCGACACTATCATAATCTCCCTCTTGTGCTTATCAAGGGAAGTATAGATCCGGGTAATGTTTCTTTCTGTAATTTTGGTTGCTTACCTCAGCTTTCAGTCAGATTCTGGACCATTTTTTCGCTGTGTTGGAAAAAAAAAGCCAGTTGAAAAGAACAACAAGCAAAGTGAGAAGGAAAACAAAATCTCAATTGATCAAATAAATAACAGCTCATCATATTTGAAATTGGAGAATCGACGTCAATTGGAAGCCAAGTTGTTGCAGTAAAGAGCAAAAACGAATTCCAAAATGAAGATGCTCACTAAAGTAAGTAGATCAGACACCTATGACGTGGGCATTTCACGTGTTCGCTTAAACTAAAGAGGGCCTACTAACAATATTGTTCTACCAGTTTGAATCGAAGTCTTCGAGGGCAAAAGGCGTGGCGTTCCATCCAAAGCGACCATGGATTTTAGTTTCATTGCATTCTTCAACAATTCAATTGTGGGACTACCGGATGGGTACCCTTATAGACAGATTTGAAGAACATGATGGCCCTGTGAGAGCAGTGGACTTCCATCCAACACAGCCTATCTTTGCATCTGGTGGTGATGACTATACAATTAAAGTGTGGTCTTTACAAACAAGAAAGTGTCTGTTCACTCTGAATGGGCATCTTGATTACGTTAGAACTGTGTTCTTTCACCACGATTTGCCATGGATCATCTCTTGTTCAGATGATCAAACCATCAGAATTTGGAACTGGCAGAACAGACAAGAGATTGCATGCCTGACAGGTCATAATCACTACGTGATGTGTGCCCAATTCCACCCAAACCAAGATTTAATTGTATCGGCTTCTTTGGACCAGACTGTCAGAGTCTGGGATATCTCCGGTCTGAGAAAAAAACACTCCGCACCTCAAGGTGGTATGGGAGTGCGCTCATTTGATGATCAGTTTGCAAGGCAGCAAGTTCCTCAACAAGATATCTTTGGAAACACCGACGCGGTTGTGAAGTACGTTTTGGAGGGCCACGATAAAGGTGTCAACTGGGCTTCCTTCCATCCAACATTACCTTTGATTGTTTCTGGTGGTGATGATAGAGTTGTCAAGCTTTGGCGAATGAGCGAGAGCAGAGCTTGGGAGGTCGACAGCTGCAGAGGTCACACAAATAACGTTCCTTGTGTTTTGTTCCATCCAACTGAGGATCTTATTATATCTGTTGGTGAGGACAAAACTATCAGAACGTGGGACCTGAACAAAAGAACTCCCGTCAAGCAGTTTAAGCGTGAGAACGACAGATTTTGGCTAATAGCTGCCCATCCAACTATGAACTTGTTTGCCACTTGTCACGATTCGGGTGTTATGGTTTTCAAATTGGACAGAGAAAGACCAGCAAGCACAATTTTCCAAAACACACTCTTTTTTGTTAACAATGAGAATCAAGTTCAGCAATATCAATTTGATAAACAGCAATCCTCATTGCCTATGTTGTCTCTCAACAAGATTGGCAAATCCTGGACCAAGATCAGAGGTGTTTCATACAATCCAGCCGAACGTTCACTCCTCGTCCAATCTGGTGAAAATGAAAGCGGTGTTTACTCTTATATGGATCTTCCAAAGGAGATTGTTGGTGCTTTGGAGCCAAGTCCAAGAGGAGAAGGCGAGGCTACTGCTGCATGTTTCATAGCACGTAACAGGTTTGTTACTTTCTCAAAACTGACACATAAATTGGAGGTCAGAGATCTTAGAAATGCAGTCACCAAGGTTATTGAACTGGATCCTGCCGTCAAAGATGTCTTATATGCTGGTCCTGGTACTGTCCTGCTCATGAAACCAACTGAGATAGTCCACTATGACGTCCAGCAAAAGAAAGAGCTAGCAAAGATACAGATCAGTAACGCAAAGTATGCTGTTTGGTCCAATGATGGTCAGTATGTTGCATTGCTTTCCAAGCATACAATAATCATTGCAAACAAAAAACTTGAGACTGTGATGTCGATGCATGAAACAATCAGAGTGAAAAGCGCAGCTTGGGATGACACTGGTGTATTGATTTATTCTACGTTGAACCATATCAAGTATGCATTGCTGAATGGTGATAGTGGAACTATCAAGACATTAGAAAACACATTGTATGTCATTAAAATCTCGGGTAAGAACTGTTACTGTTTGAACAGAAAAGGAGAGGTTGAGCTTGTTATTATTGATCCTACAGAGTACAGATTCAAAAAGGCTTTGGTCAACAAGAACTTCAATGAGGTGTTACGAATTATTAAGAGTTCCAATCTGGTTGGTCAAAATATCATTGGATACTTGCAGGAAAAGGGCTATCCAGAAGTTGCTCTACAATTTGTAGAGGATTCGGAGACCAGATTTGAGCTTGCTATCGAGTGCAACAGTTTGGATATTGCCCTTGATGAGGCTAAGAAGCTTGATAATCCAATCGTTTGGGAGAAGCTAGGTAAAGAAGCTCTTCTGCAGGGTAACGTCCCCGTTGTCGAGCTTGTATACCAACAATTGAAGAAATTGGAAAAGTTATCTTTCATGTATTTAGTTACTGGAGAAACTGATAAGCTTTCCAAAATGGAGCAGATTGCCGAGAACAGAGGCGATCTATCCTCTTTGTTCCAAAACTCTATATATTTGAATTCTGTGGAGAAGAGAATTCACACATTGATTGAAGCTGGACTCACACCACTTGCATATGCCACTGCAAAGACCAACGGCTTGGATGAGATTGCGGAGTCAATTCTTTCTGAGTCTGGTTTGGAAGAAGGCGAAATTCAGATGCCAGAGTATGGCACTGCCAATGCAGTGCCTGAAGTTAAGTCTGCGAACACTGCCCCATGGCCATTAGAAAAAGCATCGTTGTCATACTTTGAACAAGCAATACTAGGAAACTTTGAGAGCTTGGCAATTGATGAGCAGCAACCTGTTGCCACAAATGCAGACAAATTTGCTTCCGCCACAATGGAGGATGAGAACTTGTTTGAAGATGCAGAACCGATTGAAGACGACGAAGGCTGGGACTTGGGCGATGAAGAACTTGAGGTTGATGTGGATGAGGAAGTTGAAGACGTTGAAGTTGAAGAGGCTGGTGCTTTGCCAGGTGAACTGGGATTGTGGATTAGAAATTCCAAGTGTGCTGCTGGATACATTGCTGCTGGTGCATTCGAGCCTGCTGCACAAATGCTGAACAAACAACTTGGTATCACCAACTTTGAGCCTCTCAGAAGTCGGTTCTTAGAAATTTACCAGGCCAACAAGGTCTCATTCCCTGCCATTGATGGACTGCCATCCTTGAAAGCATACGTCAGAACCGATCCTGAAGAAGAAAATGTCCATAAGGCCTTACCTTATGTTCCTGGTTTCGATAAACTTGAATCTGAGTTGCACGAAGGATTCAAGTTGTTTAAAGGAAACAAATTGGAAGAAGCCATCAATGTTTTCAGACAGCTGATTTACACAGTTGCAACCTTGGTGGTGTACAGCAAAGATGATGAAGAGAAGTGCAAGGAGATTTTAAGCATTTGCAGAGAATATATTCTAGGCCTTTCCATCGAACTAGCAAGAAGAGCGCTACCACAGGAGGATGTGAAGCGTAATTTGGAACTTGCCGCTTACTTCACAAAGCCTCAGTTACAAGCCGCTCATAGAGTTAATGCCCTGCAAGTTGCTATGACTCAATCGTTCAAAAATAAGAACTATGCTTTGGCATCATACTTTGCAGGCGAATTTTTGACTATCATGCCTTCTGGCCCTAGGGCAGAACAAGCCAACAAAATCAAAGCTAAATCTGATTCTATCTCTACTGATGCTATCGAGATCGATTTTGATCCATACGCAGACTTCGATATCTGTTGTGGTACTTTTACGCCGATTTACAAAGGTTCGCATGCTTTGACAGAGGCTTTGACAGGTGCTAAGTACCATGCCAGCGAGAAGGGAAAAATATGTGCCATTACTATGATTACTTCGGTCGGTGCTCCTGCTTCTGGTCTACGTATTTTGGCTTAATTAGTTGTATGTATTCGAACTTTTTGTCTTGTCCCGTTTTAGACCACTCCATTTTGTTTTATTTAGAAAGAAAAGATTTCACAATGCTTATAGTTTCTGTCTTTTAGCGGATTTCTGGTGGTCATGAATATCGTTATCATTTCGTTCATTAATCATTCTCGCCTTCCTCCTTTTGTTGTACCACTTCTCAAATTCGACCACATATTCTTCTGGCTTCCCAATGATACTTGTTGGAATCGAGCTCTTGATCTTGGTGATCAGTCTCTTATTGAATTTATCAGTAGTCCCCGTCTGTGTTTGTATTTGTTCAAGTTGACTTTTGTAGAAGGATAGCAGGTTGGAAAGACAGTCAAATTCTAGTTCTGAAGTGATTTCGTTGCTGTTCTTCATTGCAAACCATCCAATGAGCCATATGACCTTGATGAAATTCGGAAACTTAAATTTATCGGGCACCTTTGTGTTGATCTCAATCCCATAGACTTCCAAATGATTTTTCAAGCTCAATAAGTTCAGAAAGTTTCCACCTATAATCACAGAGTCGCAAGGTGTGTAAACAGAATGGATCCACCCAGAAGGAAGGATCAGCAAATCTCCAGCATCAATATCAATCTTGACTCCATTATTCATATAGGCAGGATCTGTGTCTAGGACACTGGATTTTGACAGCTTGGGTACTAGGTCGCCAAACCAGGAAGAATTTTGGTTATCTGATAAGCACCACTTCTCATATTGAGCTAGATTTTTCTTCGTCGGAGGAAACATCAAAAATTGCTTATGGCCTTGCAAAATTGTATAATAGACCGAAGTTCCACCAAAGTCAATATGGAAATCAGTGAAAGAGTCTTTCACGGACATCAGAACGTACTTGCTAACTTTTGGTCTTTCAATCTCACAAGCTTCTAATTCCTCGTGTCCTTCAGAACTAAATATCCTCCTCACAATGTCAATGTCTAGTACACATTTGGGAAGTTCAATCATATCATTGAGCTTGGTCTGGGAAACTTCTAAACTTATCACGTTGCGAATCCGGTCTCTATCTTGTGGACTTGAGTTGAAATATTCCTTCCATTTTCCCAGAGTCCAATTAGGCGAGTTATTTTGAGTCAACACATCCATAACTGGTACTGACTTATCTTCCCCAACAAACTTGGCAATATCGTCCACACTCAGTTTAGGAAATTTGAAATTCAAGTTGTAATACTCTTTGCAATTGGGCAAGTTTGGATTACATAGAGGCACTAATATTGGTTTCTTCATCTTGGTTTTGAATATGATGTCGCTGATCACAGCATCATCAATCTTACCATCTTCGTTTGCATCTGTTTCTGGATCTACTATATAGATCAGCTTCTCTAAGGATGTTTCGTTTTCGAATTGTTTGAAGTTGTCTATATGAGGATGTTTATCGATCTCTCGAAGAGTTTCGCCCTCATTCAAAGCAATATAATCAATCTTCTTCCTACTTCTTGCAGAAGTACGTTTCAATAATGAGGGTCCATATTTAGGCACACAAGAAGGACAGTGATAGAAACTGATCATATTCACCTCTGACCTTTTAAGATCTAAACATTGGACGTGATACCATTTGTTGCACACCTCACAACCTATCCAGCTAATGTCATAAAACCCCATTGCATCCTTGCTTGTACTGCATACAGGACAAGTATCCTCTGGGGTCTTTCCAGACGTCATTGATGTGGATTAGGATAGAAATAAGAACGTAATGTTTACTTTTCCTAGTCTTGTTTGTTTGTGCTACAAGGCCTATCTTCTCTATAACAGCCGGGTAACTTTTGCTAAAGGTGGAGCTAGTTTTTTTTTCACTTGTCCAAGTACGAAAAATTTCCAGCTCTTCAAACACAATCTTGTTGTTTTAAGAACAGCATCAGCCATGTTTTTGCAAGGATACACAGCTGCTCGCCGGCTTTTCTCCACGTGCGCGATACGTTCGCAGGATTACACATTGAAATCAGCAATGAATACCATTAAAGACCACCAAAAAGAACTTGAGCAAAGAAAACAGGCCAATGTGGACCGGTCGTTTGTCAACGGGTTTGAAGGCCAAACTACGTATGATCCATTTGACTTTTCGATTGCAAAACTAAGATACAACAGAAAAATGACCCGGGCGAGCAGAGAAAAAATGGTTTCGGAGTCGTCGTTCAACACTCCCGAATTGAACCCATTGGACTTCTATTGTCTTCCTCATATGTTGTCAAACTACTTGATGGTTTCGGGGCAAATACAACACCGGTCAGTGACTGGATTGAAACATAGAAAACAAAAGCTTGTTACAAAAGCCATTAAGAGAGCAAGAGCCATCGGGTTCTTGAGTCCTGTTGCGAAAGACATGACGTTTGCACCAAAACGTGGATCCACCTTATAATTCGTGTATATATAATCGAAACGAACTTACATATCAATTTGGCAACTTTTTAGCATCGACGCCCAACCATTTCAAGTAAACAGTGGTTCCGTGTCCATAAACAGACTTTAGATTAATGTCTCCATGAAACAATCTGTTGTAGGTTAAACTCAATGGAAGTCCATATCCCATACCGGCTATAATATTAGCTTGATTTCCTCCCGTATTATTTAGGGTTTTGTATGAGTCACCATCCACATCTGTAGAATCGAAAGTTGTAAATGAATATTCAAATAACTTATCAAGAATTTCAGGCTTGATTCCTTTTCCTTTGTCGGTAATTCGAATTTCCAATTTGTAAAACTGGGCGCCTGGATTGTTAACATTAGGCTTGTTCACTAAGACAAGTGCTTCCACAGGCTCTTTGATATCGTTCTCAATATGAGCTCTGGTAGAATTTTTCAGGATTTCATTCAAAACGTATTCGATATGAGCAGAGATGTATGGGAATCTGAGAGCCTCATGTCCATCACTGGTACTAAAATTCTCAATTGTTTTTTCCGAAGATGTTCCATCTTCATTAATGACCAGTGTCTTGACGTCCATTCGTATTTTTTCATCATATTTCAATGCTGCCATGTCGTTGACGAAGGTGAACGAGCGACTCAAAACTTCCAGTACATTGAGATTCTTCTCTATAATTCCAATGCTGTCCAGTTTGTCAAAATCACCACCCTCATCGTTTAATTGATATGTCAATTGAATGTGATGATTGGCAAGCAATCTCATCAAGATTCTTTCTTGCAAATGATCGTTCAAAAACTGTTTGTCATCCACCAAATCTAGTCCCGTGATCTCTTCGAAGCCCTCGCTCAAAATCGATAGGTTGTCGGTATGCATATCTATGGTCTTGCTTAACACCTCAATGAAGTCGTTGTTTTGTTCCAACGTCTGAATCTTGAAGTTTGTCTCTTGTGCTGGATTGAATTCATAACTAGAATCACACCTACTAATGAAATCCAACAGCACCTTTAAGGTTTCAAGATATGCGTTGTAGATTTCGGCAATTTTTGGATTCAAAACAACAACATAGGGCAGTCTCATGAATTGTTCCAATCTTTTTGCCACCAACACCAACATGTCTTGCAATGTATCGTTAGAATTTTCTATTAACATTAATGACTTATCCTGATGGGAAGCTGCAGAACTGAATTTCAGCAAATCATTCAAGGACACTGTGGGAACTGGTCTAGAAGCCTGTTTTATGATCAGACTTTCTAAAGATGACCTCGTGATATGTTGATCCCTAAGCCGGGCATCTGGAGAGAGGCGAAAATATGGATAAACTAGGCCGGCCGAATTGTATCTTGGAAAAGACCTTTGAGGAGATCTTCGACAAAAATGCCAATTTCGCCGAAATTGGTTCCTCAGCATGATTATCTAGATCCACAACTATGGCTAGATTCTCCACATTTAATCTATCAAAAACTTATAGTTATCCTACTTTTTTTAAAGTCGACTATATCAAAATAGTTACCCTACCTAAATATATGACACACCCCAATGGATCACATTCTGCCTGTGTTCGGCGCCTTTGTTCTGCTCAATGACAGCTCGGAACTGTTGCTGTGATTGAGTCGACGTGGAGGCGGAGGCGGAGGCGGTTTCTTGGATCTTCTATGTGCTTTCGAATCTGTCGACGAAAGAGACGAGCTGCTTCTGGTGCGACCGATTGTTGGAGACACAGACTCGTTTGAGGATTCAACTTCACTGAGTAAGGATGATTGCGAAGAACCATGTCGAACAAGTAACTGTGGAGGTCGTGAAATATCAGACCGATTTGTGGGTTGTGGAGGTTCTTTCTCGTTGAAAAACTCCAGAACTAAACATCTTTCGGATAATCTCTTTGTGGCCGTAGAAGTTTGTTCAGCATTGGAAAGATATTTCAACACTTCCAATAGAGGCTCCTTTTTGTATTGTTCTTCCTTTAAGCTTGAAAACAACAGCATTGGATACAACACTCGCAGATAGGTATTTATTAATGACTCTTCCTTCACAATGGATAGATTGAAGAGCTCGCGAATCATAATGTCGATGATCACCTTCAAATCATTGATGTACAGCATTTGACAAGTGTTGGAAGTTGTGAAAATCAAATAGAACACCTTGAGAATCAGAATGCGAATCACTGGATCCTCCTCTCGGTTGAAATTAAGTATAAGAGACTCACTGAAGTTTTGAAATATTTGACTATTTTCTGTCATGGTGAGGAAGAAGAGGTTCTGCGTTTGTGGATCGTTGACTGTGGAGGAAAAATGAGAAACCATAAACTGTTCGTTGAGAACCAACAGAAGTTTAAATCTGAGAAAGTTCAGCACATCGTCTTTGCGACTGAAAACCTCCAAGTTCTCGAATAAAAATTCAACAAAATGGATATCCACATGTTGTAAATCACTTGATTCAAACTCATAGTTTTTGCATAACTCAAAGAAAAGCTCGAGATAGTTGGAATAATTGCGTAAGTATGGATCTTTCTCTTCAGACGCCTTAGATATCCTATAATAATTCGACAGAACATCTGCTATAGTTTCAAATCCTTGATATCTTTTGAGAATCTCAAGAACCTTCTCTCCACCTGATTGGTAATTGACAATCAGAATCCAGCCTATGATTTTAATAAAATTCTCATTCAACATCAACGACATTTCAATTTGAATTCTCACATCATGTTCCAAGTTTGCTAAATCCAAATTCAAATTTGTCCTGTTACAATCAACAGTGTAGGTGAGTAAAGAGAGCATCTTGCGAATACAAAATTCGAGATTGTTTTGGTAACAAGGCAACTGAACAACATAATCAGATATCTCATGGTAAAATTGCTCCTCTGTTTCGTGGCTGCTTAGACTATCGCAATAGTTTGACACAAGAGTCAAGTAGCTAACCAGCAACGTATTGATCTCGTCTTCTGTGTATTGAAGCTCTTCAACCTCTGTTGAGTCGGTGTCGGTATCAGATCTGGGTCCTCTCAAAGTCTGTGTATAATATTCATTAGTGGACTCATCATAATACACCTTGGTATTGAAAAGATCGTTGGCAATATCCCAGAATCTTTCGATGGTGATATTCTCCTCATACGGCAGCTCTATGGATGTAGACATCTGACTAGCACCACCCAACGCGCCTGTTACTGCCCCACCTTTTCACAGTGTCTGTTGTTCAATGATACAAGCCTGATTGGCTGCACTGGTTTTGGCCACTTAAATATATAGCTTTTAATTAGAAAGTCTAACAAGCCCCCGTCCACAAACATTACGTTTATCATGTCACCACCATCCCAATCGCGGAAATTCAAGGCTGTGCAGACAAGAGAAGATAATAGCAGAGATAAAAAATCTATGTGGGTTGGCTTCCTGCTGTAGCCAGTTACTGGGAATTGCACAGCATGCACGGACTATCGGAGGTATGTAAAACTATAAGAATTGATCTGAGAAGTATACTAACTGTTCTACAGGTTTATGAGAGCGAACATGATGCTGAAAAAGCCATGCTCAAAACCGAATACCTTAAGGCAATTTCACACCATGAAGATTCCGTAGCCATTTTAAAGGGGATCATAGACAAAATTGGTAATGAAGAACATTTTAGTCATTTTAATACACTCAACTCTTTGAGAACATTGATGTCACAGATCCAAAAACGAATAGAACAACTGAAACTAGTGCAGAAATCTAAAGAGAGCAAACATGCACAACAACAACAACAGCAGCAGCAACAGAAGCAGCATCCATCACTGGCCAAAGAGACAGAACGAAAGGAACTTGAAATAAATGCTACAGATTCTACAGAAGCTAATCAGTTGCTCATCAACAAAATACATCTACTGATGGCAAAGAACCTTGATTTTGATATTAACACCAACAGAATCAAGTTCATAGATCAGGTAAAAATCAACGAACTGGAACATGAACTCCAGCTGCTGGACTTTAAAGAAAAGTCGTCCAAACAACAAAGTCCTGCAGAAGCCAAAGCAAAAAACGAGATTCTTTCAAACTTAAATTTGGTCTATTATAGTGAACTTATGGCCAACCACGAATTTCTTAGAGCTTTGGTATCCTTACTCAAATCAAATCAACTTGAAAAGACGGATCAGAAAGACATGTCAGTAGATAATGAAACACAGGAACTTAAGCGTATTATTGAAGAGCTGCAGTCGAAAATAGCTGCTCAAGAAAGAGATAGGATCGTGCTGGAGAACCAGATTATTAAATTGAAGGAACGATGGAACAATCTTGTAGAAAGCGCTCGAAAACGAAAAGAATTGGAATTACAACAACGCGATCAATAGCACACCAACCAGCCACTTACATTTCTTTGTACTATAGAGATTATTTCATTTTAGCAGAATGCATCATCTCCTCCTTATTAATCAAATGCTCAATAGTTTCGATACTACTCAAAAGCTTGTCAATGTTCGAGCTCCACTCGTTCAAATACTCGTTTTCATTCTTTGGCTTGATAAAGTTGACAATTTTCATGGGTCTGTTGATTCTGGCATAGATAACACCATTGTTAACGAGCTCGATAATATTTAATTCCACGTCGTTTTGTTTTAATTGTAATAATTCACACAGCCTTTCCAATCTAATAGTAGAGTAATATCTTGAAACAACTCTCAGATTATATTCAATCACTCTCTTCTTAAGATCTTTGAAATGCAATCTTCCCTTCTCCTTGGTCTGGTCAAATGATTCATCTTTAAATAAGTACTCACTGAAATTAGACTCAAACTGTTCCCAGCTGATCAATTCCTCAGTAGTGAAAGATTTGATTATCTCCTTTTCTGTTGGAAGCTTATCCAGATTCTTATCTATTTTCACTCTGGAAATTAGGTCGTTCTGCAAGTTCGAGTATGCAGATAAAACAACATAGAATACTATTTGTTGTAATGCTTTTAAAGACTCGGCTTTGTCTCCTTTGACCTTTGGTATGTCATAAATAGCCAAATAATACTTCACCAAGTTCAAATAGTCATCCTCGCTCATCGAAATTTCAATCATCAATCTGTAATAGACCAGTTTTTGATCGGCAAATTTATCCAGAGATCTGGTCAGAATCTTTCTCGAAAGCATTTTTGACATCTGAAAATCCCCCCTCTTGTTGCTCAATGTCATTTGATTCAAAATAAATTCAATCTTTTCACTCAGTTCCATGGATCCATATGTTTCCACCTGTAACTCACAAAGAACTTCACATGCTTTGTCTAGATCATTTTTCTGATTCAATAAGATGTCACTCAAGATCTTGGTTGCCCTGGCTCTCTCAATCTCAACAAATATCTTATTTTCGGTCACTGTTCTAATGGTGTTTATAGTTTCAATCTTCGTCTCTAAGTCGGTAATCTCATCTAGATGTTTCATCGCCTGCTGAATCATCACTTCCACCGAGTTCTTCAATTGTCCTTGTTTTTTGGACAAAAGCGTTATTTGTTCATTAAGCAAACTCCAATCCTTTTCGGAGGCCAATAGATCCACTAACTTTACCATGATCCTCTTGCATGATGCTAGATCTGATGCCTGTCTAGTTTGTTTTTCTAGTAAGAGCAGTTTGTCCACAGCAGACTTGTAATCTGCCTTGGCCAGGGTGTCAATCTGAGGAAATTGCTCATCTAAAGTCTCTGTAAAGTCTTTTTCTGCTTTCAATGGAGCTTCCCGAGACATGGTGGTTCTATTAATTGTTCGATTGTACTACAGTTAAAACTGGCTTTTCGTTTGTCTTGTTGAATCTTTTGCCACTAAACTTGAAAACCTATGGAGGTTTTGTAGCCCTGTCGCGGCTCACGAAAAAAATACACACACGGTTCCCCAGCACTGCCAGAGCTTAGTTTGATGCTGACATAATCTTACAATTACAAAGACAAAAAAAACACTCCGTTTGTTTTTGATTTCTCCTAAGTACAATACCCACCCATCCCACAAGGTGAATTTCTGAATTTCGTCATTGTGCTTTGGAATCAGCCTATTATACCACCACCCAATAAAGTTGGACATCCAGACAAATAGATTTTCCAATTGCTAAGACCATCACGTGCTTGTGGAGTGCTTAGATCGATAGATAAAATCTATACTTCTGATCTACAAGATGGATGTCACAACTGAATTTGGATACTCTTCTGTGAATCTCTCATTGAATTTACAATGGGTGTTTCTGGTGGAATGGGTCATTGCTCTCGTGGGAGCTTTGGGAATATTATTTTATTTTAATAGACTGATGGGCTCTCTTGTATCCTTCTTGATGAAATATCTATTATGGAAACGATATAAAGTGCGACTGAAGATCCAGTCTTATAAGATTTCACTATTGGCAGGGCGAGTATTTTTCAAAAATGTGACAATCGTCACCGAAAACGAATTAGTGTTGATCCATCAAGGATGGATAACTTGGCGATATTGGCTAACAACTGTGCGAAGGTCCAAGTTTGTTAAAGACGACGAAGAATTCGATCAACTAAAGAACGAGAATTTACCTTGCAGGTTTTTCATGGAAGTCTATGGTTTTGAGGTATTTGCATACAATAGAACTAGAATTTATGAGGACATATTAACAAAGCTTCAAACCAACAATGAAGATCCTCATTTGAAAGGGAATGAGAAAACGGTGTTTGATCCATCAAAATTGTCTCCTTCCAACAGCAATTCACATGACACTACTTTGAATGAAAAGGCCCAAGAGGAGACTGATTCGCAACTCCCATTTCCTTTCAAACTTTGGCCGTTAAAAATTCACGTCAAAAGAGGATCCGTCGTGATAGGAAATGAAAACACAACTTCATTATTTGTGGCCTCGTATACTACGTTGGATGGAATATTTGATGTTTTGAAACCAAAATCTAAACATGATCATTACGGTATTGATCACGATGTCCGTGCTTACCAATTACAAGTTTTCTTGAAACCAAACCTTTCATATAAAAGCATTGATAAATTGACCGCAGAGCTTGAAAAATGGCAACGCAAACGATTTCATCGATTTACAAACTACTTAGGGATCATGAAAAACAGGTTTGTCAAAAGTTCCAAGACCGCAACCGATATAACACATAATGATTCTGAGGATCAGTGGTTTGGGTTGGAGCGCTATCTAACCACCAACTATTCGAGTGAATCTTCAAAATCAGATAATATGCCCACAAAACCAATTGATGTATCGCCGGACGCCATTGTATTTGAGAAAGCAGAATACGCAAGATTTACACATATTTTCGATTCTGAATTCGTTGATATACACTACTCTTTTGATATACCTGGCACTGTCCCCAACGTCTGTACTCCTACGGATCCGTCAGATGGACCAGATATTGGAAATGGAGGTTCTCCTCCTTTCCATAGACTGGAACTAAGTTTATCTGGTGCAAAGATTCATTACGGGCCCTGGGCAGACAAAGAGCGTGTCTTGCTGCAAAAGATGTTGTTTCCCTCCGTATACCGTGATGCAAAACCGTATACCACATTGAAGGCAGGCATGAAACGACAGTACGTTGGCTTTGAAGTTTTCATTGAAGCCCGAGACGAAACTGTTATAAGAATCCCTTTTCGAGAAAGCAGTAAGGACATTCTATATGCAAATTTGCATCAATCATCAGCCAATGCATTTGAACCTCGCCCATTTGGCTGGATAGAATTAAGAGTGGCAGAAGGATCAACATTCAATAATATGATTTCATACATTCCTTCTGCTGAGGATGGTTGGAAAATTAACTTCAATATGGACCTAAAAAATCCTGGTATTCTATCAAGCATCAACCATGATCTTTTTTTCAGAGCCACACAACATACCATTAATGCCGATGTGGGGTATCCTCTTGAATGGAATGGCTTGGCAACTTGGATATTTGATCATCATTCTGAGAACGCTGAACTGTTTTTGTTGAGAGAGCACGTTAATTTACTGACTGATCTTTTTGCAGATTTTAGCTCTGGAGATCCTTTGCCATACGAAGAATTCCGACCTTTTTTGAACAAAATCAATTGGAATATATCGAATTATAATATTTGCTTGAACTTGAACGAAAAAAATGTTGTTTCCAATCCCCTAGACTATAACGATAACATATATGTTTCTTTTAGAGGTGCAGATTTGAAGCTAAAAGTGGATATACCTTTGGACACAGTTTACCGGAAATCCACGACGTTTGATTACCAGCTTCATACAAGTTGCTTTGACCTGGTGGTTGATTTACCACCATGGCATACTGCCTCCAATTTTTTGAAGCGCAAAGAAATCGGAAGGGTAATGAATTATGCAATGGTTGGGTCTTTCATATTTTTCAACGCCATTGAAATCGATTCTGTTGATACTATTATTGTCGATTGCACCTGTGAGGATACAACCTTGGAATGCTATGGGTTTATTTTGAAATATGTGTTGACTTTGAAAGCAAATTACTTTGGTGAAGATGTACATTTCCAAACTTTGGCTGAATTTATGGATGACATCAATGGAGTCAATCCTCCACACGAAAAGCTTGTTGCTGAGGCTGTCACGTTCCCAAGTTTAAAGTTGAGGAATGAAACGGACTTGCTATTTTCCTTTCGAGTTAAAAATGGATGTCTGGTGCTTCCCTCACACATTTATGACTGCATTTCGCATGTTGCTTTACAATTTGAAACGTTGGATATTGATATTCGGTTCAATAATTATTACATGGATTTGCAGGCCGACTTCTCACAGATTAGGGGAATGCATTTCGAAAACGCCGATGAAACCACCATATTTGACAGAACCTGTTCCAAACAGGAGTTTGATTCAGAGTTAATAATTGATTGGCTCCCTGTGCATGGTCATAGAGTTTTTGGATTACCACCTGACGAACCTACGTATTATTGTCGCTGGGAATTCAATCCTGGAGAGATCACCCTAAACTCGACACCGAACTTCATTGATGCTTTCGAAAGATCATTGTCTTCGATTGGGGTCACTTACAACGATCTAGAAAACTCTCTTTGTATCCCAGAGGAGCTTGTATTTGATATCCTCAACCTTTCGTTTAGCTGCCCAAAATTGAGTGTGATATTAGATGGTCCTGACTATAACTTTAGTCTCTGCTTAACACAGCTTTCCGTTAAAATTTCAGACCAAGCGACGAACACTTACAACATCAGAGTGAATATAGAGATTGAAGATATTGCGATCAGCTCAACAAAGGACTCGGAGACTGTGATCGACCTGAAAAGTTCTTTGTATTTCACAGATTTCATTAGAAAGCCCGATTTCTTCACCAGGAAAGAAAAGCAAATAAAGCATCTGAAGCTAAACGATGCATCATTTCATCGCTGTCCTTTTTTGTTGCCTACTGAGGCCAGAGATATCGAATTTTACAAGAGATTTGGGAGTATCAGACCATCGATGAGCGCTCCTGACGTTCCGCCGCCTATGAATTCAAATACTATGGATTTATTGATTAGGGAGTATCCTCTGCGATTACGGCAGGCTTTAGAATTGGATAATGATTCCGATGATTCATCAATGTCTGATGCGAGATTCTCTTATGGGCTACAACTCGAACCGCTTCCCGACATCGAGGATGATGACAACTGTGAGCATGATAATGTAATCCTGAGTTTTGGAGAGATTCGTGGATTTATGTCTCCTGAAGCTGCGTTGGTGATGGTAAGTATTGTTCAATGCTTAGACACTTTTTCGATCACCAACGTACTAGATAAAATCCAAACTGAGTTCATTTCTCACACAGCTCAGAAATCAGAAACATCTTCCAAGGAGATTAATCTCAATTTCAATGTTCCGAAGATCCACCTGAAAATCGGAGAACTGGCTCACTCTAATGACTATATCAGTGTTCTTATAACAAAGCCTTCTATTATGGCATCTATTAAACAAGGCATCGATAAAGGCACGGAGTCATATATGAACCTCTCTTTCCCTCAAGTCGGCCTCAAAATTTATAAGGAGGAGAATCCACAGTTTACAGTTGATTTACACAAGGTTCTAATTAATTCGAGCGATAGCAACCCAAACACTGTATGGAAATGGGAACAAGAATTGTTTTCCATAGATTCTGACCCAAAGAATTTTGATTGGATTGCTGAATACCTAACAACGCTGAGTCGGCCGGTTTCGAAGGCTATCAAACTGCTGAAGAAAATTTCATCAGACAAGGAGAAATCCAAAATTGAACTTGCTTATTCTGTTTCCATGGCTGGGGTTAACAATTATGTTAGACATGATCCTTCTTGTATCACCAAACCTTCATATGTGAGTAGATGTTGCAATGACCATATAAGGTTGGAAGACAGTTGGAAAGTGATCACGAGATTGAGGCACGTGATCTATAATTTACCTGAGTCATGGCATTCTGAAACAAGTAACCAGTTCAATACATCTTCTTGGACGGCTCCTGCAGATGCAAAGGATCAAGTCTTCAATGTATTTTTGAACTGGAGAAGATGGGAGTTTACCAACATTGCCAAGTCGTATGTCTTGATTAATATCTTTGGAGCAGAAAAGACAGAGGATTTTCAAAAGTCTATCTCATTCAATTTGGATTCTCATATGTTTAGGTTGAACCTCTACCCATTCCGCAATATGATGGTGTTGAGAGAAGTGGATTTTGTGTTGAATACTGGAAAGCTTGCGTCTACAGTTGAACAAAGCGCTTCCGACTTAGTTCAAGAGGGTGTCGAGGATGGAGTAGATGTTATTTTGAGCATCGGATCATTGGGGACCAACTTCAGTGGAGTGCACAATGCAATTGATTACTTCACAGACCTTGTACATAAGATCTCGTTGAAATTGCATGCTCAGTCGCCTACCTCGATGGAGAGTAAAGATGAGAAAATAACCGAAAACCAGAGTGCGGGAATCAGACCTATGCATTTTACTGTCAACGTTCTTGTGGATGAATTCAAGCATTATTTTGCAATAGATCGCTCTGCCATTGACATCAATGGTGGAAAGACTTCTTTTGCTTTATCGGGAGTGAGAACTTCGTCGGTATTGCCATTTACTTTGGTGCTTGACAACTCTTCTCTAGTGATCAACATGTTGCTTGATCATTCTCGACTTTTCTCATATGAGTGCAAAAACACGAAGTTGTCAGTTATTAATTCCGGATCATTGAAAGAGGCACCAAAGTTCATTTTGATTTCAAATAGCTTCTCCAAATTCTCTGCTATTTTGGGCACAGATGCTTATTTAAGAGCAATTCAGACACTGTTTGATGAGGAATACAAAATCATAGAGCCCTTGATAGACAGTATACAAAATATGCAACAATCCGAGCCCATGGGCCAAGATATAGCGACAGAAATAACTACAAAGGGCGTTTTGAGTCAGTTGGCTTGTCGCATTTCTGGAAATGTTACATTATCGAAGCTTAACCTTGAATTGGAATTATTGACTCCTTTACTACATAACTGCGAGATGCAAGAACTAGTCTTTGATTTCTCCGCTTCTAAAGCAGGGGCCAATTTAAGTTTGAGCCTTTTGAGAGCCAGTTTGAACTTTATTTCAACTTCACCTCTACACAATGTCCAGTATTTCACTTGTTCAATTAACAAGTTCAGGGGTCTCTCTGTCCTATCCGAGGATGGGAAACACTGTAGTCTACTGACTAAAGGACATATTGAGCAATTAAGATTCAGTGCATCCCAACATGATGCTGTTTATTTAGTGAAGCTTGGGTTATCCGATTATCAATTAATTGAAAAGGAGCTTCAAAAGTTTACTGCTTTGTTGAAGAGATTTGAGAAGCCGAATCAAACCCCAGCACAAGTTCATGTTCCAAACAATTATGAATATCTAAGCTTCAAGTCAAATTCTGCTATTAATATTGATTCGGCAGTAGTGACATTAATGACAAATAGAAACCAACTGTTTTTCGAGTCCGCCCAAATTCAATTGGGATACATTTCAGCTGGTTTCAGCTCGGCTCAAATCAAAAGAGTGATTCAAGTTGTCTTACCATCTACCAGGTTTGGATTTTCCTATCATGGGGCACAAGCCAGCAGGTTTACTGTTTGCGACGTGAATCTGCAGATGAACATCCACAGACGCGATTCTGATGACAGTCTAGAAGAAGTTGGACTAGTGAGTGATTTCTGCCGGGTTGTTTTGAATCCGGATTTTGCAAAGGAACTTATTGAATTCTATTTTGGCCTGAAAAAGGTATTTGCTAATGGTATTCCTTCTCCAAAACAGAAGAAGAAACAACCTACTGATTTGGAGGAGATTTGGGAGATTCTAAAAGACTACTCAATTCATATCGTATCTCGAAATCTATGTGTTGGATGGCTGTTCCCCAAAGTTGAGCGCAGAATAGTAGAGAGTGCTGATAACATTCCAGGGTTTATTTTTGGTTACGAGAGTGCACAAGTTTTGTGTACGTTGTCTTCAGGAAAAGCTCATGTTTCCAGTATGTATCTTTCCACAGCGCATGGCAACACGCCTGGAACCTATTTTTCCACAAAAGATGAGTCATTCAGTGACAATAGAGCATTCTTCCCTAGGTTTGAGTTGAACTATCATGAGAACAGAACAAATGAAGAACGGACGTTCAAAGCTAGTCTTCACGGAGATAAAGTGGACTTCAAATTTCAAACTAACTTATTTTCCGTCGCTGATGTTTTGATGAGCTCAATAGTCTCGGTGCAGGAGAAACTGGAATATGTCAAATTGAAATTTCCCATCCATGATGAGGATGTTATCATATCAACTGATGATACTGATAGATCCATATCTTCAATTCAGAGCAAAGTCAAATCCATTGGCTGCATTTGTACATTCAATGGTGCCTCAATCATGATTGACAATCCAAATTTGGAGGTTGATGGAGAACCAAGCTCACTATGTCTACAAGCTCCAAGCGTTAGAATTGCAGCAAATTATACAAGGTTGGCTGAAGGTCCTAAGCAACATATTATATCAATCCAAGCTCTGACCTCTGCTACTAATAACGTGTTGACATCATCCTGTGTTCCAGTTCTTTTGGATCTGGTTCGAAGTACGCGAGTTTTTCTAAAACACACCCACACAGGTAAAAGGAGACTATCCACTTCTGTTCCAGAACCTGCACAGCAGAAACAGGACCAACTAGCCTTTGATATCGAACGAGCTTTTGAAAAGTTTAGAGTGAATATTTCGTTGAGGATTGAGCCTCAGAAATTGACCTTAAGCTGTGAGCCTAGTGCCAAAGTTGAGGCCACGGTTTCTACTAAAGGTGTCCACTGGCACTTAAATACTGATACAGAGATCATATCAACTATACTCTACATTGAGGATTCAAAGGCCGAATTGCAACACATCTACTCCAAAGAGACAAGTGGTTCGATTGGGGTTGAGAACATTTTGATCACTGCTATGGTTGGTAAAGTCAACGGTGTAAAGACTGTGACCACCACTTCTAACATTTCCGACATTGAGGCCTATATCAACATCCAGCAAAGACAGGATCTCGATATTTTCCGTGACATCTGGCTGCCAAGTGAGCTTTATCGTGACTCGGTTTACCAGAAGTCACAGTCATATGAAAGTCTTCAAAGCAAAACAATTGCTGCTCGAGTCCGTGATGTTTCTTCATCCACTGCCATGCCTTGGATTTTAACCCTTCTTTTGAAGACTGTCAAGCTTGAGGTTGATTTGGGGCTTTCCCTGGGTACTTTGAATGTCATTCTGGATCAATGCTGGATCAGCTCTACCAAAGCTACTAATTGGGATCAAAACTTGAAATTCGAATTAGGCAAGTTAACTATTTCTGCTGAAGGGCGACTTGGTGGCTGTTTGGTGGTGGAGAAAGCCAGAATGACATCTGCTATTTCGTGGCAAAAGGAAAGTGGGCAACTGGGGATTCCTCTTGTTCTACTATCAGCAGGTTTTAGGCATATGGACACCAAGATATCGCTGGACTATCACACCTTTTTTGTTGTTTCTGTCAACATGGCAAGAGTGTCTGTATTTAATCAAGATGCTGGTGACAATTCAGATCGACTAATTGGTAAGGCATTCGTTGAATCTTTCAATGTTTACATGACGGCTCTAACTGCTTCAAACTTTGTTGACATCTATACTATTGGACTCAGAATTAGACAGGACATCAAGATCTCTTACCACCAGGTTATGAATGAGTCTTCGCAAGACGTGACTGCTTTTGCAGACTTCACACCTTCCAAGACTACTTCAGCGTTGTCATTAGCAGGTGCTAAAAAGGCAGAGGGAATTGAATTGCCAACCATAATCAGAGCTGCAGATACGTTTTTGGATGTTATTGAAAAGTTCCATACAGATTTGGATGTCAAAGTTGGATCTTTGCAACTCCAGATTTTCCCGAGTAGTTTGTTGGACTCACAAGCCTTAGTGATTAGGGTGGGACATTCGAACGCGAGGTTCCAACAGATCAAGGCTGACCGCGTCGAAAACAAGTTGAAGCTCAATCTAGACAATTTCACAGTATCGTTGTCGACTTTCAAGACCAAGCCGACTGATGCTTCTTTGTACGAGCCTGGAGTTGAAACTTACGTGAGATTAGCTGATTCAGCAACCGGTGGTGGAATTTTTGTTTTTCCCTCTCTTAGCGTGGCCATGGAGGTCTGGCAAACTCTTGGCTCCAATATTGTGGAATATACATTTAATAGTCATTTTGGAGGCAATGTTGATGTGCGGTGGAAACTGGGATCAGTCTATTTTATCCGTGAAATGTGGTATTCTCATGCTACTGCTTTACGTACCAGATTGACGGCTTTACGCATTTTCACAATGGGATACGATGATTCCATTGATGCTCTTGAGGACAACTATAAAGAATCGATTTTTGAGACTGTGAATCTGGAGAATAAGTTGAAGGATGTGGAATCAGATAAAAAGTATGAATATGTTCCGATTGAGGAGCCACATATCGAGAATCCACAACTACGAGACTTGGGAAATGCCACACCTCCTTTGGAATGGTTTGGACTGCATCGCAACAAGCTTCCAAATTTGACTCATCAGTTTGTTATTGTTGGTTTACAAAAAGTGGTGAAACAGGTTGAAAATAGGTACGCTAATGTGTTGAAATGAATGTAAAATATAAGGGTATTGATTTTCTACATCCGTACACCGTAAATGTGGTTAAAAAAACACAAATTGGATTAATAAATATACTTTGTTTAAGGGAAAACAAAGGACCAAAGGGTGTGACTTTTGTGCAATTGTAATGTCAATTTAGATTAGGGAGCAATAGGATGGTTGGTTCATCCATTGAAAATAAGGGAAATTGGTCTTCGAACCGCATTCGGACACAAAGTAGCACAAATTCGCTACCAGAACCTGAAAAGGTAGCTGCGGAACGTAATGTTTTGAAGTCGACTTTGAATGTCTCTGAATTGTCGCAACACGGTCGACATAGCTTTGGCACGTCTGATAAAAGAGATATTCTATTGAGAAAGCTTGCAATTCCAGAATTTGAAAGCACAAGAAATAAAAGTGCCCCTATGCAATCACTTCCCACGGAAGGGTCGACCACGTCTTTATCGAGCCTGTCGGTGCAAGAAACAGACGAAAGCATGGCTGCCGACCAAACACAGACTTCAAAGTATCTGGGTGATAACGTTAGTCCGACATGGGCACTCGCAGATATTTTACATACATTGGGGGACAGAAAGATAAGCGAGGAAGATATGATGAACAGATGCAACGATTTAGTTAGTCTTCTGCAGGAGCATGAGTCATTGAAAAACGATCTTGTTCTCTCTTCAGTTCTGAATGCAATTCAGGGTTTGTTGTTAAACTCAAGCTCGGATATCATTGGATGCGGCTACCGAATACTTCGATACGTTCTCAATGATCGGAACTCCTTAATAGTGTTCAACAAGCTAGATCTGGACATTTTCATCATGGCCTCTTTTACAAGAGACATTAAGCGAGCTATGGAACGAAGAGAATGTTTGAAGTTGTTGAGACGATTCATTGATATTCAGGGTGGATTGGACGAACTATCAGTGGGATGTGTTCGTTCTTTAGTTTCAATAGTGGAGAATGTCGAGGACCCACTGCGATTCCCATCGTTCGAAACATTGGTGGAAATTTCAATTTTGAATCCAAAGTTGTCATATAAAGCTGGTGCTTTACGTCCGATGCTCCAATTCATAGTTGATGGGCCGGTCACAGTTACAGCACTTTGTTGTGCCGCTTTCATAAAGATGTTGGAACTACCAACTGCGCGCTCTTACATTCTAGAAGAGAAGATCATACAGCTATTAATATCCCCCTTCATGGATATTTCTCATACTAAACCAGAAAGATTACAAAATATCGCATACATCATCATTTCAATGCTGAAAAGCTGGTCTGGATTCATTGCATTTTGCCAGCATGATTTCCAGATAATAAAGCAACTTATAAATTGTTTGACATTTGATTCTTGGTTAACAAGACACGTTCTGATCCAAATGTTCTATGACTTGTTCCGTATCAAGCCGTTTCCAGTGATCAAATCTAAGGATGAAATAGGCCATGATTTTTTCTCGGTGGTCGAACCAATAACCAGTAATTCTAATACAGCAGTTCCAAACCCTGGAAATATCAGTATTGCAGCTCCGCCTGGCAATGCTAATAGAAGTTCGCCGGAAACTGAAAATTCAGTCATCAACCATTATGTTTGTCTTCTCCTTCATGTTTGCCTACAATGTGGTCTTGTTTCGAAATTAACCACGATTTTTGATAGCTGTGAAGACGCCAAACAGTCGAAAAAGGTGATGATATTACTATCTGAAGTTGCATACCTGCAGTCATATTTGATTCCAGACCCAAAGATTGTCTCAATTGCTCCATCTTTCAAATTAAACAACATGATGGAAAAGGACTTGAGAAGATATCATACAACTAATTTATCATTTTCTGTGGATATAGACACACCACAGCAATTGTCTCGGGATATAAAGGCAAGAGCACTTTATTCAATGGATGGTGTAGAATTGAAAAGCTTGATAACCAATACTCATGTGCTCACGACTAAGGACTTTTTTAAGTGGGATTGGAATCTTATTTCTGAGTTGATGCGGGGTCCATTGAGAAATCCAAGAAATTTGGAAGAAGCGGTGAAAACTACAAAATTTTATAAACGACTCATGTCTTTTTATCGTCCATTCAAGTACCGGTTTTCGACTTTGAAAAAGACCAAAAACAACCATATTTTTGTTAAAGTTGGATGTGAAATTTTCAAGAACCTATTGTCGTGTGCTGAGGGAGTTCGATATTTGACAGAAAACAAGATTTTGCCTCAAATTGCGGAATGTCTGGCACAGGTTGATCCTTATAGTGGCATTACTGCTACTGATCCTTTATTTTCTAAGAAAAAGCTGGAGGGTACGCTAAGTTATGGGTTTTTTTCTTTTTTGGGCGTGCTTTCTGCAGACTCAAATGGACTTCGAATGCTTGAGCAATGGTGGTTTTATGATATGTTTTATCATATTACTGATAGACAGATAGAAAGACCCGACTTGGTCAAGTTAATAATTCAGGAAATGAGTTATAATAGCAACAGTCATTTGAGGATCTTGTTGAACAAAGTCGCAAGTACTGGGAAGTTCAATATAAGGCTGTTTTCAACACACTTTCTTGGAACCCTGTTGGAAATGGAAGAATGTCAAAGTTTTGCTTGTCAGACGTTGGTTAACCAGATTTGTGACTCGGAAGTGCAAATCAGTCAACTGGCAATAAATTTACTCACGAACTTTGCATCTGATGAAGACAAGATATTGGAAATTATCAGATATCGGCCATCTATCGAGGCTCTTGGAAGCATTGGTGTTGCCTTGATGTTGAAAATCCTTTCAACTCGTTCTGGATTTGAATATTTAAAGGAATTCAACTTTGTTGATGCGGAGATGGAATCTTGGATGGATAGCAAAAATAAAGCTTATGTTCATCAAATTGAGTCATTCATCACACGAACTCTTTATTCTGGCAAAGCCAATGACCGGTTGCCGTATCATTTTTTTGGAGAGTTGGTCAAGACTTATGAAGGGATGAATTTGTTCGAAACAACTGAAACATTTGGATCATTTACGGGGATCATTGACTCTTATGCGAATCTGATTCAATATGGAGAGGAGCATGAATTTTATCTGACTGCTCCATCCAACGAACAGGAAGAATTTTTACTTGATCTCAAGTCTGTTCTATGGGCAGTTGGTCATATAGGATCGTCAGATCATGGGGTCTCATTGTTGGAAATGTCTGGAGTTGTGGAACAGATTGTGTACATTGGTGAAAAATCGCTGAACTGGTCGTTGAAAGGAACTTGCTTTTTTGTCATGGGACTCATATCCCAAACCGATTTAGGATCGGAGATGTTGGATGATTTAGGTTGGGTTACAAAGACTAGGGCGGATCTACATTTACCCCTGTGCCTGGCAAAAAATGCATCTAGTTTTTTCGAAAGTGATTTCCAAGAACAACAAAGAATTGATTTGAGTAAGGTACCTGAAATCAGCCCTAATGATCAATTTGAGATGATCATGGCTGCCGAATTTGTTCCATTCCATAGCAAAACTGCATCGATGGTGAATGTATCCAATGCGGTAGCCGGTGTGATGGGAACTTCATCGGTGGTTAGTTCATCTTACTCACAAGACTTTGTCATTTTGAACGAAGTTTATGATAATCTCATTCTCCTTCCAGTTAATCAAGGTAAGGCATTCAGTAATTTGAACAAGCTGAAAATGCGATTCGGATATATCTTCAATGCAGAGCCGACAACACTGAAACTTATTATAAGGATTCTGGAGACTTACAAGTTGAAGTTCAATGTGAAGAAGTATCTATTGGGAGAATTGATTGATTTTGATATGATGATGGAGACATTGCTGAAACGCAATAGACGCAAATTTAAAGACCATACACCAGCTAGCATTGCCAACCACAGTGTGAACGGACTTAATAAAAGCCAGTCTCAGACTCCTTTCACGGCTAATGCCATGGAAAAATCTGTTTCTTTAACTAGTATTCAATCGATCGGATTCAACAGCATAAACGGCACGAGTTCTACAAGATACAAGTGATTTGATGTGGCCTATCAGAGATGGAGAAGAACACCAAAAGGTTTAGAAAGATTGATCATTTTGAAGCCGATAAGTTGCACCACCGTGCACCACAAGTCCGCAAAAGTCCGTCTCAGGCCGGATAATTTTTTCTTTTTTTTTGCCGTGCCGTATTGTTCTCCTCCTGATGCGTTTGTTAAGGAGCAAGTGTTCCTCGACTCCGTGTCTCAAGGGTCACCGGAATCTCATCATGGAGGGGTATGTCCCCGATCTGCCCTGTTTTATGCCGGTGTCACACTCTGTTGGGCAATTTGTATGACACCTGACCGGAATTTCTACCCCACAGCAGTGTTCTGCGATGGAGAAAATTCTGTGGAAGAGGGAAAAAAATAGTCTGATTGATGCACGCGCACGAAGTATAAAATCTCACCTCCCCGCACCCCGACATTCAATATTTTGTAACCAGAGTATTTTTTTTCCATACCAGACAATCCTCGATATAAAAGGATTACCGACTTCTCTTGATCCCCCAGCATTCGTATGCTAATTTTGACGAGAAAAACTTAAAAAAATGTCTCATATGAACGATATCGAAAAACAAATACATGACGACCATCCTTTGGACGTCTCTACAAACTCTCAACACACTGCGATTCTGACCGACGAAGAAAGTGTTCAACGTCTTGTCACCTCCAACGATGGAAAGTACATCTGGTTGGGTGGCAAGAAATACTTGAGAGAAGAGTTGATGGGTGCTTTTGGAGGTACCTTGAATCCAGGTCTCGCAGCTCCTAGCGTCCACAAATTTGCCAATCCTGCTCCGTTGGGATTGTCTGCTTTCGCTCTCACCACTTTTGTGTTGTCCATGATTAACGCAGGTGCCATGGGAGTGTCTACTCCAAACATTGTGATTGGTCTTGCCATCTTCTACGGAGGGTTTGTCCAACTACTGGCCGGAATGTGGGAAATGAGTGTCCAAAACACATTTGGTGCCATGGCTCTATCTTCCTATGGTGGTTTCTGGATGAGTTTTGGTGCCATTTTTATTCCATGGTTCAACATTGCTACAGCCTACGACTCAGATAGAGAATTGGAATGTGCATTGGGCTTCTACTTGTTGGGATGGACCATTTTCACGTTCATGCTGGTTCTATGCACAATGAAGTCCACCGTTGCTTTCTTCTCGCTTTTTGCTGTTCTGGACCTAACTTTCTTGCTCCTCACGGTTGGAAAGCTGGCTCCTTCCACTGGCTGCACCACAGCAGGTGGTGTGTTTGGTATCATCACTGCCTTCATTGCCTGGTACAACGCTGCTGCCGGTGTGTTTGAGCAGAGCAATTCTTATGTCACGATCAGAGCCATTCCACTACCAAAATTCGGCAACAAATCCGAATAGAAAATCAAACTAGCTAAATGTATATCTAACGACCAAATTCTAATCATCCATTCAGAATCTCAAAGTTGCTGCGCTCCTCCGCACTTGAGGGACCTTTTGTAACCCCTCTCTCCTCTTTTATTTTTGACACATTTAATGTGACTATGCAACACCCCCTTTCACCAATATCCCTTTTTCATTTTTTTTTGTTGGTGAAAACTAGCTATTGCCACACCCCATGTTTTCCCGTGATTCAGGACGGTCGGTAAAATTAATGAGGGTCCTTTTGTTTTTTTTTTTATCGACTCGTCTCTCCCCGCGCTAACTTCCAAAAATTGCCTGAGTGTGTTTGGCGCGCTTTCCCGAATTGGTTCGGGGCTGACGGTGGAATATTTACTAAATAGGAGCGAAGAAAATTTGTCTGTCTTCCGATATCGAAATGATTCATTTTTATTGTACAAGACAAGTCCAGCAGGTGAGTTTAATTTAAACGAGACGCTTACTGCACAGCCTCTACTTTCCAGAAGCAGGAATTGTGTATTTTCCGGCCTCTCTCTTGAAAGCCGACCGGTTTCTAATAATCATCTAGTCAATTTCTCACAAATAATGTCGAGAGCAGTCCGTCCAAAAGTTTCAGGCAGTCTCACGCTACCAAAAGTCAGATCTTTTGGCTCAACAAGCAAATTGTGCTCGATGGAAGCTGTGTTGCAAAAACAGGCTACTTTCAAGCCCGCTGGAAAACTCCATGCCTCCGATTTGAATCCACATGCTCTCAATGCCAAGTATGCTGTTAGAGGAAGAATCCCAACCAAGGCTGAAGAATTGAGAATGAAACTTGCTAGCGAGTCCAACTCTCTTCCGTTTAATAAAATTATCAATGCCAACATTGGAAACCCACAGCAACTCGACCAAAAACCCCTCACCTTCTATAGACAGGTGTTGGCTCTTCTGCAATATCCAGAAATCATGGACAGTTCAGCATTACCTTCGATGGTTCCAAAGGACCTGATTGCCAGAGCTAAGAAACTCCTTAAAAATATCGGTTCCATTGGTGCCTATTCTCACTCCCAAGGTGTTCCTTATTTGAGAGAGTCGGTTGCAAACTTCATCACCAAAAGAGATGGTTACAAGAGTTCTGCAGAGGACATTTTCTTGACTGCTGGTGCATCCACTGCGGTTTCTTATTTGTTGGGCTTGCTTTCTTTGGGACCAAAAACAGGTTTTTTGATTCCAATCCCCCAATATCCTCTTTATACTGCGTCTTTGGCCATGAACAACTCCACTGCTTTGCCTTATTATCTTAACGAACAGGATAATTGGTCGATTGATGCTAAGGAATTGGTCAAAATCATTGAAGATGCAAAGGCCAAAGGTGTTGATGCCAGATGTTTGGTGGTGATTAATCCAGGAAACCCAACCGGAGCCATTCTCAAGCCTGAAGCAATTGCCGAATTGTTGTCTGTGGCCGCAGAATATGGTTTGGTGATCATTGCTGACGAAGTTTACCAGGAAAACATCTTCAAAGGGGAGTTTGTTTCTGTGAAAAAGGTTCTCCGTCAATTGCAGGAATTGGACACGTCTGGCAAATTTAATAACGTTCAATTGGCCTCATTGCATTCGACTTCCAAAGGTATTTCAGGAGAATGTGGACAAAGAGGTGGTTACATGGAACTCGTTGGCTTTGAAGAATCTGTTCGTGCCGAATTGTTGAAAGTTGCTTCTATCTCGTTATGTCCCCCAGTTTCCGGACAAGCTTTGGTTGAGCTGATGATCAATCCTCCAGTTGAAGGTGAAGAATCTTATCCACTATACAAGCAAGAATCCCAATCAATTCATGATGCTCTTGCCGAGCGTTCCTCTATGTTGTTTAATGCTTTCAACGAGATGGAAGGGGTTTCATGTCAACAACCAGAGGGGGCCATGTATCTTTTCCCAAGTCTCAGTCTCAGCGAAAAAGTTTATCAGGAAGCTGAAAAACAGGGCATGGAACCAGACGAATACTACTGTTCAGAGTTGCTAGATGCAACAGGAATTTGTGCTGTTCCTGGCTCTGGATTTGGTCAAGTCGAAGGAACATGGCACATCAGAACCACTTTCTTGGCTCCTGGAACTGAATGGATCGAAGATTGGAAGAACTTCCACCAAAAGTTCATGGCCAAGCACAGCTAGAGGACCAACCAAATGGATATTCTACTATATCATTAGTTAGTTTACCTTTATTGTAAAATTTAATTCTTTCTATCTTTTTTTCTGTTCTTCAGAAACGGGTCTCCAAGAATCTGAAGCCTGGACATCCATACATGACACGGCAAGAGACGTGATCCAAACTGGTAGCCAAGCAATGAAGATGAAAATCCAAGTCCAATTCTGTAATCTCCTGTAACCCGAAATTAAACCGTAAAAGAGATCAACTGGTCCTTGAAGTAAATCCGGATCGGTCCAGTTAGTATCAAGGATTTTATCTTGGAACTCCTTACGAAGCAGTGGTAGCTCAAAGTATTGGATAAGGTTTCTGAGCACATCAAGTTGGAATTTGAGCTTTCTGGCAATTCCCAGAATGGCTAACCACAGAAATGGAGAGGACAACAACAACCAAATTGAGTTCATTTTGTTCGATCCTAAAGGACCGTATCGGATAAAGGTCAGTGGAAATGCAGCAATTGAGATCAAAAATGCTAAAGAAAAATGCAACACTAACAAGCTGACCAGGGCAAACGCAAAATAAAAGAGTGAACAACCATTGATTGTTCGGATGAACTGTGCAATGCCCGACGTTGGTTTTAGTTGATATTTGAGTATGGAAGGTAACAAAGACAAACCAACACTGGCCAATATGAGAGCCCAACATAAGTTAGTATACCACAAACGTTCTTCTTCCAAAAGTACCTTGGAAGACAAGAACATTAGCGAGGTTCCAAAAATAATGCAAATGAATGAAATGGATGTGAATGCCAGTAGTGCGTAAATCAATGGTAGAGTTCCAATTCTGGACTCGTCTAGGTTGAATTTGGACATTAGATTGTTCACATTGTTGTTGGTTAAAAGTGCCGATAAAGAAGCAACCACATACGTGGCAGCCGTCAACACTGCAGCTGGTAGATAGTTTCCAATTGACACAAACTTATCTGGAGCTAGAAGAAGATAGAAGAAAAACGATTGATGGAATTTTTCTAGCAAATTGTTCACAGCACGGAAGACCGCCTCCACGACTCTTCCGAGAGTCGTGATATCTCTTCCTTCTGTGCCTCTAGCTCTGATAGAAATTGACTGTACATTCCAGCCACTAAACGCCTCACAGCCATTTCCTCCGCCTGTCTTCTCTGCCGGAAACAATCCCGCAAGTCCCATTTCAAAAATCCCCTTCACTAAAGTAGACAATCTACTCGAGTAATCTTTGGCCCAAAGTTGTCCTTTTGGAGTGTTGTGTAACGACACCTTAAAACCTTCATGTTCGCTGATCATCACAGCACAATTGATGAGATCCAGGTTCGGTAGTTGGCCATTGACACCAACATAGTTGATCTCCACATAATCAACACCATCCTCCTCAGAGGGATACTCCAGTATCACAGCACTTTCAATAGAACCTCCAGTTTCGTCTAAAGTAGAATGATACGCCTCAACCCATGCTCTTAATGTATCCTGGCCATCTTCTGGAAACACCACGATGATATTCTTTGACCAGATCGAAAGTCTGTGGAAATATCTAACCAATCCCATAGTTAAGGCTAGTCCCCCAATATTGTGTTCGCCTTCACTGGTTCTCCATGGGGCAACAAGCACCATTGCTTCTGTGTCGTCCCCCTTTGGCACGTGATAGATCCCATAGGTGGTCACAAGGTTTCCAGACACTCCTTCGGTCTCGAATTTGAACGTCTTATATCCAATAGTATCCAACCACGACTGCACCATACTATGTCGATCCTCCAAAGACTCATTAATATGCTCCATTATCTGATCCCGATACCCCCTCACAAAATTCCATTCCGACTCTCTGAAAAACGAGTAAGCCTGCGATGGCATCAATGCGTTTTCAGAAATATATGTCGACCTAAATTGTCCTTGTAAAGGAAGAATCACAATCCAGATCATTCCGACCAGCATTAGAACTGTGGACACTTTCGGCAAAGCTCGGATCAACTTCGGCAACACTCCATGTTTGTTAACTCTTCGTTGCACTGCTTCTAACAAAGCCATTTCGAATTTGTTTGTTGGGCCAGAAACTAATGCTAAATTTTTAGCTTTCTTGTTCAAAAAAGGCTTTTTATTTGCAGTTATCAGCCACCAAAGCCCAGCCAAACGCCTTAAATTCGGCCAATTGGATCACAATTCCTAAAGATCAACAAGAGATGAACTTCTCTTGTTTGAATCCGTCTGGTGTATTTTTTTGTGTTTTTTTGGAAAGCAAATAAACCCACCCTTTGGGCTGTGCTAGCATTGCTTACGTACACATAATGCAAAAATAAGGTGTATTACAAGGTAGAATCAACAACACTATTTATCAATCAGCGGCCGAAGGCTGGTCGGGTTCTGGGTTTGGACAAACATCTGATTCGGGAGCAGCCTGGGGAGGAGCTGATGGTCCAATGTTGGTGGTTTGAACACCATCTCTGGTGCGTCGGCTGGCCACCCCAACAGGGAAAAGCGGGTCTCTATTGATAAACTCTACAGAGGAGCTTGAGGCACGGCGTGCTGGAGTGGTCCTCCTTGCAACCACATCACTTCTTCGTCTCCTGGCCAGAAATGAAGGTGGATTTGCTGCTCCATTGCTGGTAGGCGTTCTGATGATGGGAAACCGGTGCAAAGTGGTTTGGTTGAGCAGGCTTGCTGGCTCGGAGTTGCGGAGTCTAATCGGGTTGCGCAATCTGCCATTGATGTTCTGGAGTAATCCACGGACCAATCCAAACACGTTGGCATGGTCGGATGCCAGTGCTGTTGTTGCAGGAGGGGATGGGGCAGGGATGATTGGAGGTGTTCGGATTTGGTCATAATTTAGCAACTCGCGCTCGTCAGAGTTCTCCTGATCTGGCATAATGAAGGTGAGGTGTCTGGAATTGAAACCATCTATCAATGGGCGACTTTCGCTAATCACACGGGCCAAATTAGGCAACACAATCGTGGTTTCGTTCTCGATATCTGGAGATCCTCCAGCATTGGCTCCTAAAGAGCTCTTGATGCTGTTTCTACACAAAGGACAACTATTATTGGTCTTTAACCATTCTCGTAAACAGGAACGACCAAAAATGTGTCCACAAGGAACTTTCACAGGAACGTGGGCATAAATGGTTTCTTTGGGCTTTTGTTCAGTAGATGGCATTTCGGTTTTATTTTCTGACTCCATTTTGCGCAATTTCTTGGGTTGTGTTTCGTCTCCATCAGTCTCCTCATTGTCAGATCTTTTACGCTTCTCGCCTATCTTGCTATCCTGGGGTCCCTTTGTGTTGTCTTTATCGTCCCCGTTCTCTGCAGTTTGTTCTTCTTCGTAGTTATCATAACAGATGGAACACTGTTTGTCGACCAAGTCCTGTGCTTTTTTCAGCTCCAGCTTGTCAAACACCTCTGCAGGAATTCCAGAAGCCTTTTTCACCGACGTTGCAATGGTCCGGAGCGCAATCGTAGTGGCCAATCGAATCAACACCTGCAAATTCTCGTCGTCGCTGTCATTAATGTTGGGAACATGGAGAATCAACGATCCAGAAAGACTGTTGTTAGACTCGGCGGGCTGTGTAGCGTTGGGTTGGCCATAGATGTAATTAACAGTCAAGATGATGTTTCTAGAGGGCTCACTAGGAGGTGAGACGTGTCTGTAGAACGAAGAGGTCATGTCGTTAGTATTTGTGCGTCTCTGGTCGTTCTGTTCCAAAGAACGATATATTGGCGCAATCAGCCGGTCCAGCAGGTCGTTTGTCAGATTCTGTTCTCTATAAACTCCCTCATTTGAAACATCAAAGGCCGGATAATCCAGGCCCCGGACCCCTTCTGGAGCAGGCGCAGGTCCTGAGCTCGAGTTGCTTGTAGACGTAGCAGCGCTATTTTCCTGCTCTTGGGCACCTGGCCCTCTATTCTCTTGCTGCCGTGGCGCCGGTGCGGTGGGTTGTCCCATCGACAAGCTGGCTGTCCCAGTGTCCACAGAGCTATTGGCCGGGCCCACCTCGATTATTAAGTTCTGGCTGCTTCCATCTGCATATTGAATCAGCACTGCTGGAAGCACCGTCCGTCCAGACAAATTAGACGGCAAGCTCATCTTGATTTGTCTGCTTAAAACAATATTTAGCACGGTTTCAGCAAATACTTTGGCTTGTCTTAAAATTGTTTTTGCAGATCGGCTCGTTTTTCTTTCGCCTTTTTTTTAGTCGCTTTTCCGATAAAAAATGGTGTAATCTTTCGTGCTCCGCAGACCAATTGGCCAAACGGCCGTTTGTGATTTTTGTCTCTGAAAGCTGTTTGCGTTGTTTCTGGACGCTTGTTAGAATGATGAGCTGCTTTTCATGATACAATGCCCACTAATTGCTTGTTTTATTCTGATTATCGCCGGCCAGCTATGTCCCTACTACCTGCCAGAAAAAGTAATTTTTGCATCCACACACTACATCAGTTCATAGTAATCGAGACCATTCGTCGGACATCAAATTTTTCTACATCAACTCTAAAGTACCAACATGTTCAATAACACTCATCTCTATGGATTGCCTCCCCGTCCCTCTTGTTGCCAAATTAAGCTCCACCCAATCTCTTTATTCTTCTCTCCCCACCAGGCCTTCTTGCCGTATTCAGATCGCACCGGGACTAAACAAAAAAAAAAAAAACCTGCTTATCGCACCGGCTAAGACTCTCTGTTAATCAGGCAAAACTAAAAATGCCACATCCAAAAACCTTGGAAATGGCACAGATGTTTCCAGACATCCCTCTCAACACCATCAGCACAATTCTTGACCGCTACGCTGGAAACCTCGACCAAACTTGTGAACATCTACTCAGCTACCATCTGCTCGAATCTAGCTCTTCACCAGAACCTACTCCAGACCCTACACCCCCTCCCACCATCGCTCTTTCTCCAAAAACATGGGATGTTGTGGAAACCATTAGCATGCTTCTTCAATGTTCCCAGGAAACCGTTCTGAGAACTTATGCTGAGAAAAATGCAAACATCCCAAACACAATCGCACATCTTCTACATGCGAGATCCAGCCGATCTTATGCAGCAGCGGTAGACCCAACTTCCCAGAAATTCCTACCCCAACTCCAGGAATTGAGCCAGTTGCAACAACATAATTCCAGATTAAGAGATCTTGACACCAACTTCTATATCTCAAGTCTGGATTATTTCAATGGGCAGCTCGACCCGGTTTTGGAGTTGGCTAATTATCTTACGCAATTTACCACCGTTCGCCCTGACATCTCGTTCTCCACTGCTCCCAGACAGGGCGTTTCCAAAGATCCAAAAAATTCAGTTGAAGAACCCGATTCTACTGTAAATAATCTTCTGCAGACAGCAGAAAAAACCAGTAAATTGGATCTCCATGGGCTCAAATTGAAACAGGCAGAAATCGCTACTAATCTTGCTTTAGATTCCTGGTGGAAAGACGAAATCAGCCACCGAATAAGTGCCGGATCCAAATTAAGTGCCTCAAAAGTTTTACATCTCGACCCGCTTTTAATTGTCACCGGAAAAGGTCTTCACAGCGAGGGAGGAATCCCAAAAATTAAAAATAAAGTTCGTCGCATTCTTGATCAGGACCATTACCTCTACACTGAAGAATCTTTTGGATTCAACATCACGGGAAAAAAATATAAACCTTCTAATCTCTGATCAGGTCATATGTACATGTATAATATTAACGTTTCTTTCCTTTTTCCTTATGCGCAACTCTTCCCCCCAAATTATCCTTGACATAGTTGGAGCCCAACACTTCCAGATAATCGTCCTCCTCGGCTCCATTGGTAGGTTCGGCAGATGCTCCTGTTTCCAATCTTTTTAACCGACTGGCCTCTGCCGCAGCATGCTCGGCCTCAATTTCCTCTTCTGTCTTTCCAGATTGCTCAAATTGAGCAAATTTATTGCGGAACTTACTCAATCTACCCTTTGATTCGGCATCTAATAGCGACACATCTGGTCTCGACTGGTTCCAGATCGGGTTGTTTCTTTGGTCGGTAATCATCCGGATCTCCTCCTTAGGATATTGTGATCGACGCGTCACCACTGATCCATCCGAAAGTTCCACTTGCGTATCAAATTTGTAATAAATTGCAGGCCTGGCTTTTCCAACTCTAATTTTTTTCATTGGTCTATGAGGAATGGCTGATTCCACCTTTAAAGGTCCACCGGCATATCCTCTGACCTGCACAGCATGTGCCACTGCGGTTTTACTTGCAAAGATTGCTTTCAACATTGCAATCTCTGTGTCTCAACTTCTGCTGTTGTCTATAAAGTGTGTGATTATATTTTAAATTGTCGAAGTGAAAAAAAACTTTCTGAAGACCTAAAAAAAAACTCTGCTTACGTTTACAAGATTCAAACTCGTAAGACAACCTTCTCAAATCAGACGAGATGACCTTGTGATCTCAAAAGCCAAATTTTTGCCTGGCTAGCTCAATCGGTAGAGCGTGTGACTCTTAATCACAAGGCTGCGGGTTCGAGCCCCGCGTTGGGCTAAAATTATTTTTTTGGCATACAGTATATTGATGCACCTATTATGACCTTATAAATTTGAGCACTTGATACTCAAAATCAGCAGCATTGTCAATGTATAGATGATGACCTGCGTTCTTAATGAGCCGGTACTTGGCCCGGACAGAATCGTCTTTGCGACTGTTTATTTCGTTCACCATCTGGTATCCAGCCCTTTTCGACATCCAGTCTCCATCTCCATAAAGCCACAAAGATTTCGCTTTAATGTTTTTTGGTAGTCGGTCCAGCATCGGCAGCTTGGCCACTGCACCAGGAGCAAGAATTCTTGTGAGTCCAAATTCCCCAGAACCTTTGGCCAACAATATCTTCGTCGTGTATTCGTTCAACTTCAAAACCTGCTCAGGAGTCCCGACACCTCCAAATCTGTTAAATGACCATCTTGAAATTAGCTTTGTAGACACCGGTCCCATTAGCCGTGCTATTTGGAACGGTGAAGTATTGGCTTCCCATAGTCTCACAAATATCTTAGCCACTCTTGGCGGTCTTCTCACCTGTTTGAGTGCTTCTGATGTGTCTGGATTCTCATCGTCAGACACAATAGATAAATCGTCAGCTTCGAGGTCTTCTTTGGTGGATGTGGGATGAGGACGTTGATGGTCATTAAACTCGTTTGTTAAATCGACTCCCTG
Source organism: Ogataea mattraensis (assembly GCA_030564055.1). Taxonomy (NCBI): domain Eukaryota; kingdom Fungi; phylum Ascomycota; class Pichiomycetes; order Pichiales; family Pichiaceae; genus Ogataea; species Ogataea mattraensis. The sequence continues at coordinate 186,319 of JAJMLE010000009.1, read as the reverse complement.
TTCAGCAGTCAGTTTGGTTTCTTCTTCTAAAGTTGTTTTATGAAGCTTCTCATGGGAGAACGCAAGATCACTGCGTTCAATGCCCACAGGCGATATCAAAACAAGTTTTTCCACAACATCTTGTCCGTATTTAAGATGGTACGCACAAGACAAATAACCCCCAAAAGAATGGCCCATTAGCACAAATCGTTTCAAGCCCCGCTTCTTGCGCCAGCTTTCTAAAGCATCTATAAAAAAGGCTTCAGACTTCAGCACATCCTCCACAGTGTCGCCTCGAAGATTTGGAAAATTCGGTCTGCTTGAAAGTCCAAATCCAAGCAAATCAATTGCATGGAGCCGTGATCCAGGTATACTCGTTAGACCGTCAAAATTTTTGAAGAAAAAACCCAAGGCTGCTCCGTAGCCATGAATCAACACAATCTCCAATGGCTCTTCTTCCTCACAAGGTTGGGTATTTTCCACAAAAAACTCATGCATGTAGTTCTTTTTGCTATCCACTATGGTATTGATCACTTCCGAACGTTTGGTGGCAGTCGGGTTGGGATAAAATGGAAGATATGACATAATTTGATCCTCGTAATAAGATAACGATTTCATCGAAAAATATAGCTTCATCGCATCCATATACCCCAGATACAGCTCCTTGCTCGGAGCTGGTTCAACCTGTGCATTCTCTAGCTTAGCAGTGCTCATTTTGCTAGATGTTTGAAAGTTTCAAATCCTAATTCTTATGGTGGCAAAATATATCGGCCCGCATTACAGTATGGGTGGATATCCCTCCTTTTTATATTTTTTCAACTCCCAACCCCGAGTCCCATAACGGGCTTGGGCTTGAGTCCTCACCACATGCACCGCATGTCCAATCTATTAAAGAGATATTGTTTCTTGTGTTCTAATCCATGTCTTAATGTGATTTTGGGCTGTCCTTCGTCACTCAATGTCAACTATCAAATCTCTTTCCTACAGCGATCTTTCTTGGCATGTGTCGTCTTGCTATTGAGGGGGTGCACGGGTGGTTTGCTGTTAGAATATAATTTTTTCTTCCTTCGCTTGTCATCCTGTCGTGCGTCAGCACTGCCTTGAATCACCCGATCTGTCCCTCCTGTTTTTTCGTGGGGACAATATTTGCTTTTCAAAACCACACCACTCTTAATGATTCCCCATCTTTCGATAGGAAATCCGTTAAGGTGCTAAACAAACTAAGGTTACTGATAGATCATTACAGGCCGGACTTCGCTGTGTATTATTTAGTTGTATTTTGCGCATTTGTTTTGGTTTGAAGACGCATGGTTTCAAAGGAAGCTGGAAAGTATAATTAGTCATTAAATGCAAGATTTGGTGGCATATACCGATCCTTTGGTGGAGTTACTGAAGGATCCTGACTTAAATAAGGATAAGACTAAAGCACAGGAGTTGGTTCATTATATTAACGAAATAGCAGATTCGGAAATTAAGTCATGGTGTATAGAATGTTTTGAGATCTTAAGAGACCTCGAGAAGATTGAGGTTAAAATCAACAACTGGGAGTTCCAGACGCTTGAATTCAAGCTTTCCCAATCTTTGATTTTGAATGAGGAGGATTTCAAAAAGCGGACTTTCAATTCGAAATTGGCAAAACGAGTCAGCAATAATTGTCTGGAATTGCACAAGATTCTGGGACAACTCAGTATCGAAATTGAGGAGCTTAATTTCTTCACCAAGAAATTGTCACCATTTCAGAGAATTAGTGACCCGGGTACCATTTTAACCGAATTGGCATTGAGGGTGATCAAATTAAAGAGCCAATTGGTTGATCAAATATCTATCCATTACTCAAAAGCAAGACTAGTCAATATTGGTATTGATCTGGAAAATCTAATATATAATGAGGAGCAGGCTGAGCAGGAAAATCACCATGACGATATTACCGATGACACTGTTTTAAATTACAAGAATTTCATCAACAATCTATTGCAACAGCTCAATGATTGTGTCAGTTCCGGTGACACCATCGGAGCAATGGAATGCATATCTGTGGTGACAGACGTCGAGAAGATGTTCGAGACTATGAAGCTACAAAAATTCCAATCTCAACAAAAGCGGATCATGTCTCCTGGACTATCTTCAAGTCTCAGTCAATTATTGGAAGAGGATGATGTTTTTACTAAAGCCGGCTCTGAGTCTCCTGTAACGTTTGATGAGACATTGTATGGTGAAGATAATGAAGACGATTCACAGTTTTACAAATCATCTAACATTTCTATGGCTCAAGACAATATTCATGAGAGAAGAAGAAGGAGAATGGACCGTACTCAAACTCAAAAACTCAGACTAGAAGATTCTTCGTTACATCGAACTACCATCAGTGAAAAACTACCATTTTTAATGAATGCATTTGAGGAGGCTAAAGCTACACAAGAAGAATTGAAAGAAGTCATGTCTTCTCCGAAGATGAAACAATATGGTGTCGAAAATAGGAAAAAAATCAAGAGCCATCTTGTTTCCAATAAGATGGTGGGAGCTAATCCATTGACTCCTCCACAAACCCCACATATTCACACTAATCCTTCGCCTGGCTTTAACCCGTACACGCAGAGTTCATTGCTGGGCACACTATTCAAGCCACAAATGAAGGAGCCAATCTATGTGAGTCCTAAAACCATTTCCAAAGAAGTTGAGGAATCGCCTTTTACCTATTTAGCATTGAAGCAGACCCAGACTCAAGCCACTAATACGCAATCTTCTGCTGCTGCAAAAACTCAAACCGTCGAACCTGTTCTTCCAGTATCTAACAATCTCAATCCTTCATGGAACAAACACAGTCCTCCGTTCCAATTGAACATGTTTTGGAACACCAGACCGATTGGAAACACACCTACTCCTGAATCCAAGTCTCAAGATTATTCACTTCACGACATTGACAACTTGATTGATTAGATAAAGAACATGGCTCAATCTTACGTTTCTCATATTCAAAATCTGATTTATTCCTTAATATGATCCAGTCATCAAAGACCCTATGTACAGGCTATTGTATGATTATGTATGTTGGCTGTGACTAACATTTAAAACTTCTGCACTCTTTCAAAACCATTATCTTTCATTACTTTCAAAGCACGGCTCACCGAAGATCCCACGTTAAATTCGGCAGAGTCGTCCACTCTAACTAAACTGGATCTGATCACTCTGGGATCGTTCTTCAATGATCTTAGAATTTCACGTTGCACAGCACTGGAAGAGTCGAAAAGAACCAAGAAATGCGATCCTTGAAAATGTTTTTCGTTTGCCTTTTGCATAATTTTTGGTAATGGTTTCAGTCCCAAAGCAACGACTTCTCTCACCACTCCTCTATTTCTAATAACCATCTTTCCTATGGTTGTTGCCAAACTATAATACGGTTAGTATATTTTGTCAAAAAGAGTGTTCGTGGTAGTAAAATTACTTACTCTTTGGCTTCCGCATGCACAGCAAGCGGGTTGGAAACCCTTGCAATGGCCACCAGTTCGTACAGCATAGCGTAATCAGAGACAAACAAGTTATTGTAAATAATCACCACCGTTCATTATTGAAAAACCTGAAAATTTTTGAATGGAGAGAACTACAAAAAATATGCACCTGTACACCACTTACTGTCAAGCTGCTCCGCGTGCCAACAAATGGTGCCAGAGGGCAGGAAATCTTTTGTGAGGATTGATAGCAGATAGCTAGCTAGCTTGGCCTGGGCGACGGCAGTAATTTACGTTTATCAATAAAACATGTTTGAATGGCTGTTTGGAAAGAGGCTGACGCCTCAAGAACAGATGCGGAAGAACCAGAGACAGCTGGAGAGGACCCAACGAGAGTTGGAAAGAGAAAAGGTGAAGTTGCAACAACAGGAACGAAAGCTTATACAGGATATCAAGAAGTCTGCCAAGGCCAACCAGTTGAAGGCCATTAAAGTTCAAGCCCGGGATTTGATTCGGACAAGAAAACAGGTGGAGAAATTTGACAAGATGAAAACACAATTGCAGGCTATTTCGTTGAGACTACAGACGATGCGGTCGTCTAATCAAATGACCTCGTCCATGCGCGATGCTGCCAGATTACTGAATGGTTTGAATGGACAGATGAACATCCAGGGTCTCTCAAGAATAGCTATGGAATTCCAGAAGTCGATGGATATCATGGACCAGAAACAAGAGATGGTTGATGATGTGATGGATGACATGATGGATGACGAGATTGATGTTGATGACGAGGAAGAGATTGATGAGGTGGTTAACAAGGTTTTGGATGAGATTGGAATTGACTTGAACTCGAAGCTTGGAGACAACGTTCCCGACGCCATCGGGGCTACAGGGGCTTCTGAACTTGAGACTGGAGGTAGAAACAGACCACAAATGGTGGGTGCAGATGGTGGTCTTGATGATGACTTGCAGGCAAGATTAAATGATCTTAAAAGATGAATCTGCCGACTCCTTTTTTACATGTATGTTCTGTAGATGAATGTCGACGCGACTACAGTCTCGATTCTCCCTCTCAACGTGTCCTAGTAATAATTTCCTCCCCTTCGTATGATGTCATAATTTGCCGGGCACTTACCGCACCCTCGTACGCCAAGCTTCCCCGCGCTGGCGGCGAGTTGCCGTGGAAAAAAAATTGTTCCCAGGGAACAACAAGAAAAAAAAAGGCAGACAAAAAAGAGCCCACACCTACAATCAGTTGTATTTGTACTTGTATGTCTTTCTTTAAGAGTTGGAAGCATTGCTGGAGCATTAACTTGGTGGATACTCACACCCCTTCTAAAGTTTGCAGCAGTCTTTTCTAATTAATACTCTTCAGCTTTCAAAGCGTTGCAAGAATCGAGTCGTCACAACAACGAAAACGCATGTTAGTACGTGAGAATTGCTTATAGAACATGAATGCAGCGCCAATCGAACCACGAGAGTCCAGTAGCTCTACAGATTCGTCTATTAAGGAAAAGAAGAAGGGTTTTTTCAAAAAATTACACAACAAAGCTTTCACCCATAAACATGAAGATGAACCAGTGCGAAAGGAAAATGGAACGGCACATTCGCCCTACAAGCCGAAGACCTCAAAATCGCATACACTTCTTAAACACTTAAAATCACACTCGCATCAAAACACTCCCTCTGGCACACCGGTTGTCCTCAATGGTTCTAAACAATCTTCTTCAACCAACCTTAACAGAGCAAACACCACTCTAGGTCATTCTTTGGTCGCAAATACGAACAAAAACATTAATGATATGCTTGGAGTTTCTGGAAATGTAATTGCTACACCTCGAGAACAGCAGATTCCAAGACCAACTGCAAAACTAGGACTTCCTTCGATTGATGATTACAAACCCCATAAACCTACAAAGCTGGAATACAATCCATACGGAATAAATCATTCGGGTTTGCAATTCAATCGCACATCTTCGTTGCACAAAACACATACTTTTGATTTTATGGACGATGAAACAAATGTGCTACCATATCCTGTAGACATGCCAAACGATCATCTTCCCGACGAGTTTAAAGTGGAACACCAAACTCTGTTCGAGGATTACCAATTTTTGAAAGACGACACCGCAAATATAGGAACAGGGGCATCCTCTTCAGTGAGAAAGATCCAAAGGGTCTCCAAACCAAAAGAACTTTATGCATTGAAAAAGTTCGTCTTGTTCAAAGATGAGACTCCATCAGAATTCTATGAGCGAGCTTCAAAAGAGTATATTATTCATAAAAATTTGTTCAATGGCCTACATATTGTCAAGTGTTATGCTTTGATCAGAATACCTCATCAGTCTAATCTTACCCGAGGTTGGGGTTTTGTTTTGGAATTGTGCAAGGCCGATTTGTTCACTGTCATGTCATCTCCATCTTGGGCATTGTCTCCGGCAGCAGAGAGGATGTGTATTTTCAAACAGGTTGCGTTTGGTATTAAATATATGCACGAGTGTGACATTGTGCACAGGGACATCAAGCCTGAGAACGTGCTTCTAACAGCGCAAGGTTGTGTGAAATTAACCGATTTCGGTGTTTCAGACTATGGTCACAAAACGCCTGGCGACTTCAGTTCCGAGCTCAAAATGAGTACTCAATTGGTTGGGTCTCCTCCTTATCAGCCTCCTGAGGTGCAAACTATGAACGATCTTCCCGTTTCGAAAAGAACACCTTACAATCCTTTCAAAATGGACTACTGGGGTCTTGGTGTTTTATTATTTACCCTATTTTTCAATGGAACCCCTTTCCAGGAAAGTTCGAAGAAAACTTCTGCACAATTCAGAGATTACGAACACTCTTATCAACAATACTGCACCAAATATCCAAGTTTTAGAAAGAACGATTACACCAAGGGTCCGGGTATCGATTACAAGTACGCCAAAAAGTTTCCAGATAAAGGAGTGGCTAGAATAGCTTGGCGACTCGCTGATCCTCAATCATCTACCAGATACACTTTGTACGATCTTTTTTGCGATCCGGCCTTCCAACATGCGGAAATGTGCATCGATGAAAATGAGTACGAATGCAATTTCTACCACCATGAAGATTCAGACTTTAGAGGAAAGTATGAGTATGGCTGTGAGTCGTGTCACTCGGTGTCCTCTTCTTCATCAATCTCGTCGGCTATTTCAGGTAATGTCTTACCGAGAACTGCATCCGGAGCAAGTTTTGCAGCTTCTGCAAGAACCAGGACAGCCACCGTTCAATCTGCTGCTCATGCAGCAAGCATGCTGGATGTTGCAAAAATCAAGTCCAAACCTAAACCGTCTATGATTGACATGGCGGAACTTAGTATGAATGTGCCCAAACACCAAGAAGTTGAGAAATTGAATGCTGCGAAAGCCATTCCTACTCCTTCAGCATCTCCTATACTGCGTTCGGCTTCTCAATTGAACAATGATTTGTCTCAGTCGGTTGGTAAAGAAGTATATAGTGACGCACCTTCTTCACCATCTCCCTCACGATTGTCTGAAACACTTTCACCTGAATCGCATTCTGACTCATCTGACGAACAGGAGATCATTAATGGAAAGGCTGGGGACCATCAGGAACAATTAAAAACTGTCTCAATGTCAAGAAACGCTTCCATTACGACCCTCAACTCATTATGCACCCTTGATGGACCAAAACCAATCAGGCTATGCGATGACCATGATATGAAAGTGATACCGTCAGAGATTATAGTCAAATGTGGGGGCACGAAAAAACATCACACGCATATCTACAATCATAAATAGCGGAGCTATCATTATATAGCAAAGTCGTCTTACTAATGTAACATAATCACAGCGTTTATTGATACTATCAAATGTGATAAAAACTGCGGGGACATACATGTAAACGCTCATTAACAAAACGCAATAACATCAGTCTAACTGGTTTCGGTCAACCGAGCCTTGTTAAACATAGCCCAAAAAAACACAAACTTAAAAATCAATGTACTGAGGTTTTGAATGAGAACACGGAACAAATCTGTGTTGATTTTGACTAGTGAATCTCATTGGAAAACCTTACCATAATCCCTTGCAAACAATAAAAAGGAAAAAATGCAAACCCAAAATCGTAAATGAGTTCATGCATCAAACAGTAAATGGCTATGACATGGGGCATCAACCCCATTATTTGGATCTCTTCTTCTTGCCAGTTGAAGGCTTGAGTAATTCAAATGAACACATCAATTTTTTGTTCACGTGCATCACCGCACCCCAATTATCAAACTCTCCACAGTAATTAGGAGCCGAGAAAAGAGTCACAAGCTTTCTCTTGGCATAAAATTCGTAACCTTCCTCCACAACCATGTGCCCCCTAGCAACCAAATCAAACTGGAAATGATCACAAAATTTATGGACCACTTTCCTACTAAAGCAGTAAGACACTCCCCTGTCATTCTCCGACCAATCGCCGCTCGGAACAGAAGCTATGGATGATTTCGGAGATCCTCCAGAAGAGTCCTGAGGATCTGACCATAAAAGATCGGCAAGAAGGCCATTTTCAGGTACGTCGGTAGGTCTTTGAATCCTCTTGATTTGGTTCAAATCAGTCAACTGAGGAGACAATCCTCCGTGCACACAAAAAATTCTGTCTGCAATGGTGGCAGCAACCGGAAGAGTATTGAATACATCAACAATATTCTTCCAAACCTTCAAGTTAGATCTTCTCTTGCACTCATCATAAAATCCATACATTTTGGTAATACTGGCACTCTCATGATTACCTCTTAGCATGAAAAAGTTCTCTGGGTATTTGATTTTCAGACAGAGAAGTAAAATGATGGTTTCCAATGACTGTTTGCCTCGATCAACGTAATCTCCAAGGAATAGATAGTTGGCATTAGGCGGGAACCCACAAAGCTTGAATATCCGGATCAAATCATTGAACTGTCCATGAATGTCTCCAACAATCTTGACGGGCGCAGCCAGTTCTAAAAGAGTTGGTTGATTCATGAAGATATTTCTAGCCTTTGCACAAAGAACCTTAATTTCCGAGCTTGAAATCATGAATTTCTTTGGAGATTTTTTGGTGAGGCCTGCTTCCACCAATTTTTCGATGATCGAGTCGACGTCCAACTCTGAAGAAATGATCTTTTTTGTGACTGAAATGCTAACAGACCTTTCTTTCTTCAAAGGGCCTGCTGTAGAGAGGCTGGTCACCTTTGCACATCGCGAATCCGGAGTCGATTCTTTGGATTGCTCTTCTATTGGGTAAAGAGTGGTTTCCTTTGAATGCGGAGGAGTTGTGGCCGAACTGACCGAGGAGGATGAGTGGTTTGTGAAACAGGAGTCTGCATTGCTATCAAAAGATGAACACATATCTTCAGTCACATCTTTTAAAGGAGACCGTGAGATGTTCAGAGTTTGGGCCATAGAGGCTGCAATTTCCAACTCGTATGAGCTGGGCTCAGACGCAGACTTTCTTCTGGGGATTACTTGGGGAGGAGGAGATTTTGGGATGTTTTCGTTTGAAAACGGCGAATTTGATTCTTCAAATCCTGCGGATGAGTCCAAAAACGGAGTCTTGAATTTGATGATGCCATTGTCTAATCGTTCGTCATCACTGTTTGTTGATGAACTCTTATTGTCGTTAAATAAACCGTTATCGTTGTTGTTGTTGATGCTGCTGCGCAGCTCTTTTGTAATACTTATCTGATGGTGTCGCGCTGTCTGCGACGGGTCTGGGTCATCTAGAGAAGTACCGCTAGTTGTCACAGAAGAAGTTGAACAGCCATCTTTACTTGGCGAATTTCCCATATTCTTCACTGAAACTGTGCAATACACTTGTCAAAAAAAACTTGACCAAAAACGTAAAAAACGGATGTGTTGTTGGGTCGGTTGCGGTGGCGATCAACTACAAGTTGTGTCTCCAAAAGTGAAGTGTTTCTTCAACTCAACGCCTTCAGAAAAATAAATATTAGAAAAATTGATGAGCACTGGACTGTTACTGGCGAGCTTGCAGTCATAGGACCGAGAAAAAGAAAAAAGTGGTTAGGGCACTATACACGTGCGAGTTTGGCAGATTGGTCCCCTTATAAAAAACTAAGCTGTCTTGGACCAAGGCAGGGTAAAATCTGAATTCCAAGTGGTCAGGTCACAAGCCATTCCTCAGTTTGGAATCTCCAAAACTAGCTTACCAGTGGTTTTACGACCTTCCAAAGCAGCAGCAGCCTCCTTGTAATCGGCCAAAGGATACACTTTTGAAATGTTAATGTGCAATTTGCCCGAATCAATCAATTCATATAACATCTCGGTGTACTTTTTATATTCCTCCTCGGTGTAAATGTAGCCAAATAATTGAGGTCTGGCAACCTTTTGGTTTTTTGGAGATAATCTGGTAAGTGATAATGGAGGAACTGGACCAGATGCATTACCAAAAGAAACAAATGTACCCTTTCTTCCCACGACACCCAATGATAGCTCTGCAGTATCTTTTCCGACAGAGTCAAAAGAGGCCTGGACACCCATATTTTTGGTGATTTCCATCACTTTGGCAATTTGCTCTTGTGTTGTTGAAGTACTTGAATTAATGAGATACTCAGCTCCTGCAGCCTTTGCCAACTTCAGTTTTTCATCAGTAGAAGCAAGGGCAATCACGTGTGCTTTCTTGATCTTGGAGATCAATTGAGTCAACAATAATCCAACTCCTCCTGCCGCTGCTGTCACCAAGATGTAGTCTCCTTCTTGAACATCATAAGCTTCGTGGATAAAGGTCAAAGCAGTCAATCCTTGGAGCAACGAACCGGCAACCAACTTCATTTTTTCGTCGTCGGCGTCGGCTGGCAACCGGAACATCTTACCCTTTGCAGGATATTTGGTATATTGAGCAAAAGTGGCTCCAGACAAATAACCAACCTTGTCACCAACTTTGATGTCACTAGGTGCATTTGCTCCAACCTTGGCAACCACACCAGTGGCTTCACGTCCCATGACATATGGCTTTTCGCAAGGATACAATCCAGTTCTAAAGTATGCCTCAATGAAATTGATTCCGGAGTATCTGTTTTTGATCAAGATTTCATCGTCGTTTATCTCGGGGACAGGTCTGTCTTCATATTTTAACACATCCAAGCCTCCATTTTCATGGAAAAGATAGGCTTTCTGGGTAGTTGGGATTGAAATGGTAGACATTGGCCGGATAGATTTGGTGAATCTAATTGAGTTTCTAGCTCTTGCAATTAAAAACATGCAAACGTAAACTTTCAAGCTCACATGATTGTAGATGTCTGCTTACAAATCTTTTAAGCTCGGTTTTTCCTCGCGGCTTGTTCGGTCCTCGCGCACTCTTAAACTTTCCCCATATTTTATTATCTTGATCCCGGACGATAGACAACAAGTCGGGCAATTTCATTTTCAAAACTACATTTTTGCCATTATTGTGCTTGAGTGCTGACTATTGCTGCAAATCTGAACAAATTTCTAGGACTACAAATTCAAGCCCAAAAAAACCATCCATCCTTCAAAATAGTTGAAGTATGCCAAAAAAAAAGTATTCTCCGATGCCGGGAGTCGAACCCGGGTCTGCCCGGTGAGAGCGGACTGTGATAGCCGTTACACTACATCGGATGTTTGTTGAATTAATATGAATCTAGTTCGACATACTGTGAAAGGATCCTAATCAAAATAGTTTTTAACTCACTGGATGGAAACCAGATAATAATTCATCGGTTACAATTCGTTTACAGGCGATTAATTCGGCTAATTTACAATTCGCAATCAAATGCCCCGCCAGAATCGAGCTACTCGACTGACTAGGGTCTTCGTAATATCCCCACAAAGCGAATTGCTACCAAGTAGAGGCAAACCCAATAATGGATCAACCCGGCTCGGCAGCAAATTATAAAGTGGATTTTCTTCTCCCTCCGGCCATTTGTGCAATATGTAGATGGAGATACCCTACTACCGCTGGTATTCCGGAAGTGAAATATGTATGAGAAGAAAAAGAATCATTTGTCAATCTGGTAGTTTTCAGACTGGAAAAAAATTTTTAGATCTTTCCTCGATTCTGCTGACGTCAGCTGAGTTCAAATTAATGTATTAACTTATTGGCTCTATCTATAATACAAGTTTTGATACATCGATCATGATCGGCCGAAAGTGCCAGAAAACATGCTAGCCATGTCGACCAATGCAGCTACCGAGTTTGGGTCCAGCTGCTCGTACTCGCTGCCAAACAGAAGTCTGAACTTGTTGTCGCCGACCCTGTGATACACCAGACCACATATCTCGAAGATCTTGAGCCGTGGAAACATTGAAAGCGAGCTGTCAAGCTGCTTGCGAATAAAATGATCAAACAAGTAACCTCTTGGTTTCTTTTTCTGGAAAAATCGGGTATAGCGGTGGTGGCCAGCAAAGAATGATTGGGTATGTTCGAGCTCACTTCCAATAATCATGAAAGTGGACACACGAATCGATTCATTTTTAAACTCGTCGGCTTGCGATCGAAAACTCTCCATGTTTCGGATACTTTCACAACCAGAACATGGGCATTGATAAATATAGTTAAGGTGAGGAAATAACAACTGCACATCGTCCAAGGTAGACAGCAGATTCCCCACAATGTTCTCTGAAGGGTTGTCAATGTTGAGTCGAATATCTCTTAAGGTTTGTATGTTGTTGGAAATTGGTGTCCCCAGGATCATCAATATGTTAGACAAATTGAGCTCTTCGATTTTTAGGTCGATATTCAACTTGATGAGATTTTTAAACGACTCGAACAGTTTCATTAACATCATTGCTCTAAGATGGTTTTTTTCCTTGTCCGGTTTAACCAAATTGTAAGTCAGCGAAAATTCTTTAATATTGAACCCTTTGGATTTGATCACCGAACCCAAATGCTGTACTGTGTTCATCAAGTTCAACACATCTCCGTCGTCTTCAATAAATAATTCCAAACATGTTAAATGTTCGAAATGGATGTGCTTGCCGATCAAATTTAATATAACTGCAGTTGAGTGGTTGGTTAAAGGAATCAAGAGTCTAGTGAGATTGTTAAGCAAAAGACCCATTTTCCTTAAAATGGCCAACACTCCCACCAATCGCCGGTAAACTCTATCTGTGGACTCGTGCTCCACCTCGAAACGAAGCTCGTTTAACCGTCGAATTGCATATGGATAGGTGGTTAGAAGTTTAAAAATAACCATATCTTCATTGTGAGCCAATTTCCCACTAAAACATAGAGATCTCACCTGCGTCATGTTAACGAAATCCACCATGCCACCACAAGACTCTGTCTCGAGACAGAAGTTTGCATCCACGATCAACGTTGTCAGATTCGGGGCTTCCTCACTGGTCAGTGGACGCACTTGCACATCAGCCGGAAACCGATACGCAGCCAGGTTATTAAATACAGGAGCACCCGTTCTCCATGCAGGCAAATTGAATAGATCACTTGACAACTTTTCAATGTACATCTCTTTCACCAAGTCACAATAATGAAAGCCTAAAACACTTGTTTGCATTAGCGCTTCAAAGAATCCGCTGATGGTAGTGGGTGTTATTACAGTGATAGTGTCCGAACAAAGTTCGATGCCATTATTGTTCTTCACAGCCACCTCATCTCTTTCACCTGGTACATAAAGAATAACAGAGTATAGTTCAGGAATGATAGTTTTGAATAAAAGTTTGCATGCAAACGAAGTCTTCAACTTGTCGGAAAAATCTAAATGCTTGAGAATTTCTGTGTGAACATTATGAGGTAGGTCGAGCAATCCCATCTTCCAAAGATGGGTCAAGGTTGAACAAATGGGTGAGGTATGTCAACTGTTAACGTTTTTAGTCTTGTCCATCAAAATTGTACAATTCCAACACACCTTAAAAACAGCCAAGAAGCCCAAGCACTTTTAGTTGAAATAGACCTGCTACTCTGCCAAAATACTGTGCCAATCTATTGGATGTATATGCCTTTTCACTCCGCCTATTGCTTGCCAAACCAAAAAACTCTCCAAATTTTTCATGTTATTTTACTACCGTCTTCTACACCGCCATGTTTTCCCGCCACGTTTTTTCAACTATACTGGCTTTCACTATCTACAAGATATACAGGTTGTTTAATTCAATAGCTCTTTGGTCGAAGGAACATCCTCAAAACCAACACCCTTGCTCACCTCAACTAACTGCTTTTCATACACCTCCTCCAAATCCTTCACAGATGCACCTTTGAACCAGCTGGAAAGATATTGCAGAAGTTTGTTGTAATGGAACTGGACGAAGGACACTATCTGGAATGTTTGATAAATCACAAACCTTCTTAGGGCAAATCTAACATTGGAATCATCCAGATCAAACATCTTCACCACCTTTGATGCCTCGGTAGCCAAAACTCCAACTCTATTGCATGGAGATCCAAAATTACGATTCAATCCTTGCACTATTCTCATACTTCTCATAATGAACGTTAACGTCATTGGAAACTTATCAGAATTCTGGAAAAACTGTTTCATCTTCTCTTTTATCACCACTTGTCGTTCAAAATATGACATCTTGTTCATCTGTTGCGCATGTTCTCTCAAAGCTTGATTGTTGCCCGGATTCAGAGAAGAAAGACCAATTAAAATATCGTCAGCATTAATTCCCCATTCCAACAAAACAGACTTCACCTTTTCGGTGTCGGCTTCAAAGGTATACTTCCAAAACTGGGCGTATTCCCTCCTAAATTTGTCACCAAAATGCTCGTACAATCCATGATCCAAAATGACTAGTTGTTGAGTTTTATCGGGCAAAAACCGAACCATCAGGTTTCCTGGATGCAAATCACAATGCACAAGACCCCAGATAAACACCTGTCTAGAATAAACTCTGATGATGGTGTTCATCAACTTCTTGATGTCATATCCTTTTTTGCGCAAGCCCATGTATTCGCCAATAGAGTCAGCATCGATCCATTCAGCCGTCAAAATACGTTTGGTCGAGGCCTCGGGATAATATTTGGGAATGTAAACCTTTTTTCTAAACTCTGGGTCATTCTCAATCATCGAAGAGATCAAATTTCCATTGGCCATCTCAATGTCAAAATCAACTTCTTCTTTCATCTTCTTGCAAACATACCTCACAGTTGGTCCCAAGGGCATGTCAAAAACCCACTCATAAACCATCATTACAAATTTGTAGGTTGCCAAATCTGTCCAAAGCTGCCTACTCACCGAATCGTGCTGAATCTTGACAGCCACCTCATCTCCATTCTTCAACGTTGCCTTATGGACTTGTGCCACCGATGCACTAGCCACAGGCTCCTCATCAATTTTCTCGAACACCTCTGTTCTATAATTTGGACCTAATTCGTGACGTAACACACTGTCGCACACTTCCCAGGAGTCACGTGGAGCCTTGTCAAACAGCTGGCTGAACTTCCTTTGATACTGTTTTGGGAACATCATCCCTTGAATTGCAATCACTTGGCCCATTTTAATGTAGAGCCCTTTATTTGTGGTGAGTAGTTGGTACAATCTCTCGGCATTTCTTTCGTGCAAAGCTTCAACATCATTATCTTCGGTGAAATTCATCTTGTAATCTATGGAAATTAAAAGCAGTGTCGACAAAGATCTCACTGTTCGATCTGTGATTCCAGCACCAAGGAACTTATCATATGCGTATCCAGATGCCCCAATTCCGACTCCAACAAGCAAAAAATTGCGGAATTTCGACCGTTTAGGAGCCTGCTTGACGGGACCAGTAGCAAGCTCTCTAATCCTAGGCGTAAATTCCTGCTTCAAAGTGCTGCGAAGACTCGCAACAGGTAATCTAAACAAACCTCGAGCCACCATATCTGCCTATGCAACTTCCGCTGATATATGCTGTCTATTTTCTATATTGAGCGCGATGTTGAGTACTAATTAGCTTTCCGTCACATGTATGTCTATTTATTTATTTATGAAGGCCGAATTCTTAGTTTTTTCGCGGCCGTGCAAATAATAAGTAGGGTAAAGTGAAAAGGGGGAGTTAGATGGATCACTTGGGATATGGTACCGTTGTAAGAACTCCTAGTTGGTAAAAGTACTGGAACTTTAAAATACACTAGTGGTGTTTGTTTGTTTGTTTTTTGCCTTATCGTTGAATATAAGCTTTCTGTTTTAACTACTAATTTTTTGCACTTTTTAAATTTCAAACTATTTAATCTGATTCCACGTCAATATCTTTATTTTTACTTCAATCTTTTTACCCTGAAT
Organism: Ogataea mattraensis; assembly: GCA_030564055.1. NCBI lineage: Eukaryota > Fungi > Ascomycota > Pichiomycetes > Pichiales > Pichiaceae > Ogataea > Ogataea mattraensis. The sequence goes on along the minus strand of JAJMLE010000009.1, from coordinate 170,695 downwards.
TCTCCATCTTTGAGACGAGATCATCTCAATTCCACCACCTGCATCTATCTTCATTTCCAAACAACAAACTGCCTCACACTGCTCGGCTTGCTGCCTCGCAAATCGTATTGTATCTAAGCTGTTACGTAAGCCTGTCTAAAAAGAAAAGAAATTTTTACTAGGAATCTGAAAATTTTCATTTTATTTTATTTTATCTTAGTAAGAGGATCACAGGGGAACACTTGTTAATTGGCAGCATTAGAAACATAATTGTTGGTTCCAGGCACATTTCGAGTACAGACGCGCGTTGACGAAATTGTCCAGAAGGTTTAAAGTGTTTGATAGACAAGGCAAAACATTTGACAGCACCAAATATCCAATAGGATCCCACAGATTGCGATAAGATAAAGTAGGAATTCGACATGGCAAAAGCAAGGAAAGAGACGATACCTAGCAAAAGGGTATCGCGAGGGCCAAAGATTGTGATCAAGCCGGTAACGAAGATGACAGGAAAACCTGTCCAGAACAAGAAAGCAACAAGAAGGTTTAGCATAGTTTCAGACTCCGAGGAGGAGTCAAGTTCTGAAGAAGATAGTGAAGACAATAGCTTGGACGATGACGATGATAGTTCCGATGATGAGGAAGATAACGTTCAAAATCGAAAGATCTTGGATTCTGCGCGAAGACAGGTGGACGCTATAATATCTAGTGGATCCGAAAGTGATGATGATACTACTTCTTCTTCTTCCGACGACGAAGGAGTGGATTTTGTTCAATTGACCAAGGAAAGACGAGCTAAGGCAATGAAGGCAGCAAAGGGCCGCAAAAACCCGCGAAAAGCCAACAAAGGTAAACGCGAGGCCGAGCAAATCGAGGAGTCTGAGAGCGAGACCGGTCAAGAGGATGCAGACGAAGAGCTTGATGACGATCTTGTGGACAGCGTTTTGAAAAGAGAGGAGAGAAAATTTGATGGTTTGGATGATGCCGGTTCAGAGGCCGAACTAGATGACGAAGGGGTAGATTTCACGTTTGATTTCGACAAAAATGGAAGCGAAGAGTTTAAGGTTGTGAATAAAATGTTGAGCGACGAAGATATCGGAGAAGAGGTGGACGTTGATTCATTTAAAGATTCTAAAACTACTGGAGATACCATGACTTTGGATGTCCCGAGACCTGGTGGTCATGAAGCAGACTCCGATGCCGATTATGAGTTTGACAAGGAAGATTTGATTCAAACTCTCCAGAACGATAACGATGATCTTGAACTTCTGGCTTTTGGAGGCAGTGATGATGACTATGATTTCTTGATGCCTGAAGACGATCCATTTTTCAAAGAGGATGATTATCTTTTGAAAGAAGAGACTGACGTTCTTGTAAATGACGTGAAGAATTTTACATCGCCCAATACAACTCCTCGCGAATCAATTGTCAGTCTACCAGGTGAAGAGCTCTCTATGCAAACCGAGCCTGACACGGAGAAGAAACCAGAAAAACATGTGAGGATCAAGGAAGAAACAAACGACGAGCGGGTGAAATACCTTCCTGCCCCCGAAAGCAATGGAGAAGACGATGAAGATGACGAAGATGATGAGTACAATGGAGATTTAGATATTTCAGGGTTCGGGGATATTTTTGCAAATGATTACCATCGTTTTCCATCTCGAAGAGGTGCCAGCATTGTTCCTGCTAGTGCCGTTTTTTCCGACGAGGATGAAGATGAGGAGGAGCCGGACTCTTCAGATGGCGAGGATCAACTGGTTCAATATTTCTTTTCGGAAGGTAGTGACTCAGAGAAGGAGGACGTGGATTCGAAAGAAAAGGATGGAAATGAGACTGATGAAGATACCTCCTTGCCAGCAAGATCGACTCGGAAAATTGGTAGCAAGTCTGCCAAAGAGGTTTTATCGTCCTCCAAGAACAACTTTAGAGCGCCTGTTCTTGGAACTTTCAGTGTTTCAAAGATAAAAAAGCCATTTGGGATCATTGATGGGTTTTCTACTAGATTTTTGCATCCTGGCCAGGACAACAGAACTTCGGTGTTGAAAGGAACCAGAGTTTCTAATACTTCTCATCGTCAAAGAGCTTTGAATAGAAACCACAGTGTCCAGCCTGCATCTACTCCGATTGCTCTTGACGAGCTTTTGAACATCAGTGAGTTTGAGGACGACGATCAAGAGCAGACGATCGGACTTGATTGGGATTTGTTCCATGAAAGGCGGGTTCCGTTATCTGCTTTCAGAAATAAAGGAGTTGTGAACAATGGGTATTATTCTGCTCACCCGGATGCTACGCGCAAGTATAGCTTTGGAGACCATCATCATCGGAAAAAGAAGACTGGTAAGACGACAGTGGCCACCTTGACAGAATCCAAAAGAAAGAGCAAATCTGATCGAAAAGCACGGGGTTCTTTTGGAGCGGAGCTGATGATCTCTGCTTCTGCTGCAAAATCGTTGAAAAAGGCATCAAAGAGACTCCAAAGACAGTCCAAAATGCGTCGACAAAGCATGGCTGAAGCGCAAGCCGAAGGACTTAGAACCACCAAAGGAGGAGTTTTCAGCGAGGAGATTCTAAACGATGTCGAGGCACTGTTGGTGGATATTGGTGCGAACGACGATTTGGGTTTCTTGTTTGGCGGAGTGTGATTCTGTCCAAACAACTAGGAGTTTGTTATTTTTCAATTATGAGGTTTTTTATTGTTGGCATCTAAATATATTCAAATATACAGCTATTTGGTGATTTCCTCAAAGGACATGAAATTGGTCAACTTGGCACTCAAATCGAGCTGTTGCTTGATACAAGAAGCTAGGTATTCGACCAAAGAGGCATCATTGGCATAATGTTCGACCATGTTATGTAGAGTCGAGACGTCGATGGAACTAGGTTTAGTGTTGAGAGTTTCCAACAGAGACTTGCCAACCTGCTGGTTTCCTTCGATCTCTCCTTCCAACACCTTGTCTACGTACTCTTTCAGCGTGGATAAAAGGCTCGACACATGCGCCACGGATCCGCTTAGTTGCTTAAGTTCGTCCTGGCCTTGCAAGTCAAGAAGTCTATCGTCTCTCTGAGCTCCGCGGGACAGGTATTTAAGAGCAGTCAATTCAGTCTTGGAGTAAGCAACTTCGTTTGGAACAGGAGTGAAGGCAAAAGAACCGATTTTGTCAATTCCAAGCTGGGAAATTAAACTCGAACCGGCTGGAAGTCCGACTGGCGACGAGATGTAGGTCTTGACAATTGGCGAGATCACGTTTCCGTTATCGTCCTTGCTTTGGAGAGTCAAATGGATTGGCTGATTAGGGAAACAGGAACCTTTCGAGTAGAACTCCTGGAAAAGACCTGTGAAGGCATCCAAAACAGGATTGGTGGAAAACCATCCAATGATAAGGAGCTCTGGATTCACTTTTTTCAGCAGTTGATATGTGGAAATATGGTAAGATTCTTCGATAGTGAGTTCTTCTTCTTCTTCTTTGTGAGGCACAATATAGCATTCTTTGATTTCCAGTTCCGATCCGTCATCCGATCTGGTTCCTAAAAGAGTTCCAATAGTTCTACTTTTGGTCAAATCTTCCTCGTTGTCCATGTACACCGCGTCGATCAGTTGCATCAGCGCAGGCGCCTGGATCACCACTTTCACAGGAGCTGCTGGAGCAGACCCTGCCGGTGTGATCACATTTGGCTTCACAATATGTAGAATCGGAGACGACATTGTGTGTTTGTAGTTCCGTTGTGACAATCGTTCCCTTTGTGTCTATCACTTGCCTAATTTTTTTTATCCCTGCTCTACCAGATTGAAAAATTTCAATATCGTAGTGCGCGTACCAGACACCTCTTCATCCGGGTAAGTATCTGCTAGTAGTTAGTAAGTGGATCTGTATGGAATTGGCACCAACTGTGTGTTTGAAAACTCCAATTGAGTACCAAAATGCTTTTGACCGTGAATGAGGAAAATGAAGGTACTGAGATGCAGAGTGACTTGTTTGATTGATCCCTACAACTGGAAATCCTGTAATTTTTAGTTCTAAGGAAGACCATCAAAACCAATAGATGGAAGAGTCAATTCCAACAGAATATCCCTTAAAATTACAAAAAAACCCTCCCCTTCTGCTTGATGGCTATTCCAACTGCTCCCACTTCACTCACTTCTTCTTCATTCTCCTGCCCTTTTCCTGACCTGCTTCTACATCCTTGCACGCATACGATGCGATTTAAAAAAAATTCAAAAAAAATTTTAGATGGCATATCAAAAAGACGGAGTATCTGTATAGATACTGGAAACACACCTAGTAGCATCAACAAGCCATGGACTCAGGAACCAAGCGCAGCTACAAAAAGACAGACATAGAACCGTTTTACCTTGGCTCTGCCAACGCCTCTGTTTCCAGCGATGGAGTGGTATTGGCAACGGCAGCTTTGGAAGATGTAGTGGTGATCAATAGAGACACAGACGAGGTTGTGCATCGGATTCAAGGAGATGGAGACTTGATTACTACGTTGCAGATTAGTTTGGATGGTAAATTTTTGGCCATAGTATCTCAATCGCATCAGCTGAAAGTGTTCAATCTAGAGACTTCCAAGTTCATCAAAGCTTTCAAACTACCTGCTGCTTCATATATCTCTTCGGTTGACCCAACTTCATCATTGTTTGCGTTTGGATTGACAGATGGAAGTGTGATTGTGTGGGATATTGAGGGCTCTTTTGTGACCCATAGTTTCAAAGGACATCCATCCACCATTTCTGCTTTAAGTTTCTACGGTGGTGTTGATTCTAAAGATTGGAAGCTTGCAAGTGGAGATATCATGGGAACTGTGAAAGTTTGGGATTTGGTGAAGAGAAAATGCATTAAAACAATGAAAGAACATTCGGCAACAGTGAGAAGTGTATCATTCAACCTAAACGGGGACCTATTTATAAGTGGAGGAAGAGACAGCGTTATCATTGTTTGGAATACCAAGACTTGGAAAGAAGTTAAGACCATAGCAGTTAATCAGTCTGTGGAAAGTGCAGGATTCTTTGATATGAATGGCCAGCAATTTCTTTTCACTGCTGGTGAATCCGGGGTCATGAAAGTGTGGGATTTAGAAAGCGAAAGTTTGGTTGCAACCACAAAAAAGCCATTAGAAACTACCGAGGAACTTTCAGTGATGGAAATCATTAAATTGGATAGAACTTTACAGCAACTTATTATGGTTTTATCTGACCAAACACTTGTGGAGTTGACCTTTGATGTGGATTTCGAGGATACAGGTAATATCATTCCAGCTACGAGAATTATGGCAGGTAATCATGGTACAATTGCTGACATGAGATATGTTGGTCCACAGTTTGATAAATTGGCATTGGCAACCAACTCTCCTTCATTAAGAATAGTCGATCTAGAAAATAAGGTGTTGGATGTTCAATTATATGAGGGCCATGTGGATTTATTGAATGCATTAGATTGTACAGTGGATGGATTATGGCTGGCCACTGCAGCCAAGGATAACACAGCGAGATTATGGAGATATGAAAATGATACAGGGGCTTTTTACTGCTACGCCGTATTTGAAGGACACGCTTCATCGGTTACTGCAGTTGCATTACCAAGAACCACCATTAAAGAGTATCCTAGATTTGTCATCACTGCATCTGAAGATCTGACTCTTAAAAAATGGACAGTTCCTAAACCTTCGAATTCCAGACAGGTGATTCATGTTAGAAACTCCGATTACACTAGAAGAGCGCACGATAAGATGATACATTCTATAGATATCAGTCCTAATGATGATTTTCTAGCTACTGCCAGTCACGACAAACTTGCCAAGATTTGGGACTTGCAAGCTGGTGAGACAATTGGTGTTTTAAAAGGCCATAAAAGACCTATTTACGACATCAGTTTCTGTGCTTATGATAGACTAGTGGTTACTGGTTCTGGAGACCAAACTGCCAAAGTGTGGTCTTTGGAAGATCTTACTTGTGTGAAAACTTTCCAAGGGCAAGCTAATGCGATTCAAAGAGTGTCTTTTTTGGCCAGAAACCAATTCATTGTTGGTGCAGGAGCCGACGGATTGATCAAGATTTGGGAGTTATCCAGTGGAGATTGTGTGCAAACTTTGGATAATCATGATAACAGAATTTGGGCTCTTTGTATGAAGGACGACGGACAGGCGTTTGTGTCTGCCGATGCAGATGGTGCGATTACGGTCTGGACCGACAACACTCAAGAAGTTCAAGAGGCTGAATCTGAAACGAGAAAAATGCGTGTTGAACAGGAGCAATCTTTACAGAATTACATCAATGAGCACGATTGGGCCAATGCATTCAAACTTGCACTCACTTTGAATCATCCTATGAGGCTGTATAAAGTTCTTGAAGCCTCGATCTCTGCCAACGAAGATAAAGGTTCTGTAGTTGGATCTTGGGCCATTGAAAAGTTGGTTGGAAGTTTGCCTGAAGAAGAAGTTGTGCTTCTTTTCAAGAGAATCCGCGATTGGAATACCAATGCTCGACATTTCGAGGTTGCACAGAAATTGGTCAAGACAATATTGGTCAACTTTGACATGGAAAAGTTGCATCAGATTCCAAGCATCATGCCGTTTATAGATGCAATCATTCCGTACAGCGAGCGTCATTATCTACGTCTGGATGATTTGGTGGAGCAGAGTTTTATTCTGGATTATGTTGTCAGCAAGATGGATGAGATTCTGACTTAAAGAGGAAGATTACATAGACATTTATAGAGGCTCGAAGTTAGGAAAAAAAAATTTGTGCAAAAAAAAACATATCTGGTAAAGTTAAGATGAGAGGTTCCAATTGTCGAAATGTCACGAGATAGAAGCCCTGGAAGACATGCGAGCGGCGAGCCTGGCGACCGAAAAAGCCCGTACAGAGAAAGAGAGTCACCAAAAACACCACTGACTCCTCGAACGCCCATTCATTACGACAGTAACGACTACTGGGACGGAATGGTTAAGGTGGCCGGCAGTAATTGGAAGTATTCAATGACTGATTTGAAAGAACATACTCCCTCCAGAAGAAATGGAACAGAGGTCAAAAGAGTCTCATATGAAGAAGAGTTGCAAAAACGTGCCAAGGGTATCATTTATTTGTTCAAATGTTGTCGACAACTTCGTCTCTCACGATCAGTCGCGATGACTGCGTCATATTATTTCCATCGGTTCTATATGAGAAAAGATATGATCAGCCACCATTATTTTGAAATAGCAGCAACCAGTTTGTTTATTGCTTGCAAGGCAGAAGAATGTCGTAGACGTCTTGCGGATGTGGTGAAAGTTTGTGCAAAGACAGCAATGCGTGGTAATTCTTCTGAGCCGATCGATGAAAACTCAAAGACTTTTTGGAGATGGAAAGATCTATTGATCAGTTTGGAAGAACAGGTTTTGGAAACATTGTGTTTTGAAGTCACTCCTACAAATCCTTACAAGTTATGTTTGAAAGCGTTTCGATTAGAAGAAGACATTCCCAGAGACACCGAATGGTTGCGAAAATCCAAAGATTTGTTCATCCATTGTACCAATTTCTATGAGTTGGCATGTCGGGTGCCCATTTTACTGATCTATGAAACCAATGTGATCACGCTGGTCGGAGTGGTCCTAAGCTGCTTCAAAGACGGAACTTTGGTTCCTGTCTCGTTTGTTGAACATCTCTGCACCACCAAGGAGGAGGGTTGGGCGTGCTATCAAGATTTAGTTGAACTGGGAAGGCCTTTGGTATCGTTGGATGTTCCATTTCAGCTTCTTGCGCATCTCCAAAAGCTTTCACATGAGCAATTTATGAACGTAATTGAGACCTAAGCTGCCGCCGTAAGTGCAGGCGGGAAATAGCCAAAAAAAAAAAATAAATATAAAAAGGGGCCAAAAAAGGAGCGCAGTAATTTTCTTAACATTTGCCCCCTTTTTCCTAGAAATCAAGTTATACAGTTATGAGTGCTAGTGCCAAAATCAACATTGTAAGTTTGCCCATGGTTTCCAGAATTTAACAAAAAGCAGATTCTAACAATATCTAGCTCACCGCCGAAGAAATCCGTCAAAAAAAGTTCCTTAAAAGAGGACTTCAGCTCAGCATCTTGGTTGTTGGACAGACAGGAACCGGAAAGTCCACGTTCATCAACTGTTTATGTAACGAAGACATCATCACGACCAACCGTCCAGCACCTGCCGACTTGACTGTCGAGAGCCATTCTGCCAAGATATACGAAGGTGGAACCAGAATCGATTTGGATGTGGTCATGGCGCCCGGTTTTGGGGACTTTATTGACAACAGAGACTCCACTCAGTGCCTCACTGAGTACATTGAGAATCAATTTGAGAAGGTGTTGAGTGACGAGTGTAAAATCCAGAGAACTCCAAAAAGTACCGATACAAGAATCCATGCTGCCATCTATTTCATTAGACCTACTGGAAAAGGTTTGCGTGAACTTGACATTTATTGTATGAAGGAATTGAGCAAGAGATGTAACGTGATTCCGGTGATTTCCAAGGCTGATTTGTTGACCGAGGATGAAGTTGTTCTGAATAAGGAGCTCATTTTGAGAGACTTGATGAAACATAAGATCCACACTTACGATTTTTCCAACTGTTTTTCCGACATAGACGAAGAAGATGTTGAAGCTGTTTCGACCACTGGAAGTGTCCAGGATTTGGTTCCATTTGCCATTGTTGCCGGTACTGACAGAGCCATCATCGACCAGAACGAATACAAGGTGAGGAGACTGCCACATGGAGTTGTCCGCGTGGATGATCCTGCACACAGCGATTACATTGTTTTGAGAACATGTTTGCTCGGTGCATGTTTGCAGGATTTGAAGGACTCCACTCATTCTTATTTCTACGAAAAGTACCGTACCGAGAAGCTTTCCAAGAGCTCTCAGGCTGCTAATTATATGAAGCCGGGCTCCAAAGGCTCGAAACCAACTAGCTCTGGGTCTTTACTAGATAGATTAAGAACCAATCTGGGCTCGAGACAATCGAGTGTGTTGTCCTCTGACAGATTAACTATCAGTGAGGGAATTGTGAATTAAATGTGGCAGATTGATCCAAGCATATCACATACACTGACAGAAATTGGTATTATGTAAAACCTATACAGGTCGTTCAAAAATTCAAATCGTTAAAAACCAAACACAACAACTAAAACTTGAAACTTGTACTTTTCATGATTCCAAAAGAGCATCATCTGATCCTTTTTCTCCATGCAAACGGGCATGGAAGAAGTCATCGAAATCCTCCACCTCTTTCCATTGCTCTAACCATTTCTTTTCGAAAATCTTGCCGTCAGGAATTCCTCTGATTGGGAAGATCACCGTCAGAAGTAACAACACCGAGCATGAGCTGGCGTAACCGGTGAAGAAACTAAAGTAATACACCTTAGTAGCTCCATCTGGCACTGTATGGGTCTCTGTGGCACCCACAAAACCCACAATGTTTGGAGCAATACCACAGATGTATGCCACCACCGCTCTCCAGTTGATTCCTGCTGTGTAGTAGTAGATGCTGGACTTGTCGGCGGTGTAGAGATGTTCGATGAGGATTTGGCCCTTTCTAATGATGAAGTAATCACAGAAATAGACACCAGCAATGGATGACAAGAACACGGCATAAGCAGACAGGTAGGTTGTGAACATACTGCTTGAGGATTCCAGGTTCCAAGGACAGATGGCATAACCCACAATTGCACAGATAAAACCACCTCTTCTGATGTTGATAAATTTTGGTAGCAAGGCGGTCATGTCAGTACCTGCAGAAAGCGAGTTTGCGGAAATATTAGTACCCAATTGGGCCACTGCAAAGCCAAAAGCAATAAGGAAGACACCAGCTCTAGCACCACTAGTGTAGTTATCCAAGAATCTGGAAAGAACATCCAATGGGTCCCAGTAAGTCTCATCGTAGAGAACAGTACTTGCAGACGAGACTAGCACTCCGATCAAGGAAGTTACAGAGAATGCAATAGGGATGGTGAACAGTTGAGAATAGATCGAAGAATTGGCTTTGTGTGACATACGGGAGAAATCTGGAGCGTTGACAATGAGAGTTGCAAAGTTAGCAAGAGAATTCATCATACTGTTGATGAAAGCCCAGAAGAAAGTAACACCGCTGATTGAGGAGCCCTGACGAACAACAGGACCTCCACCATCGGCCTTGACCAAAGTCCAAACTAGGAAACTGATACCGGCAATTGGACAAAGAATGGCCTTGAGGGTGAACAAATGGCGCACAGTGTGTGGTCTCATGTAGATTGCAGGCAATTGGAAAAGCCAGAACAAAAAGAAACTGAGCATACCAAAAGAAGTGATGTTTCCAGAAAGCTTATTTGGAATCCTTGTATCAAGATCGTTTCCAAAGATGGCCATCAACATCAGTTGAACACATTGTCCACCAAGAACCGATTGAACACCAAACCAAACACAGGCCATGACGACTCTGTTAATGACAGGCCAAAGTGAACCCCATATTCCCCAAGAAGATCTGGTAGCGACGGGAAATGAGACATGATTATAAGCACCATAACGGGCAGCCAAAACAACAAAACAACCACAAAAGGTATATCCAAGCCAAACAGTGATCCATGTGACCCACCAACTAAGTCCTGCTTCGACACCGGTGGCTGCTATTTGCCATGTGTTGATGTTAAACGAGTCAGCAATCCAGAAAGTCACGAAGTTCCACCATCTCCATGTTCTTCTTTTGGCTTCCAAAGGTTTCAAATCATAGTTGTACAAAAATAGCTGTGATAGTGAAAATCCCCGGGTTCCATCCAGTTCGAGTCTTCTAAACAGACTTCTCAGTTTGCCAGACCCTTCTTTTCTGGTCTCGACAGAACCTGTGCTCTGCACCCCGTCATCAACAATAAATTGATTTTGTTCCTCCTCTGTTTTCTTCATCGACATTGTGGAACCTGATTATCCGTCGCAAAGGCTTACTTGTCTGCGTCCAGTACCGGTTGTTTATATAGTTGCATCCCATGACACTACTTTTATCAGCAACCTTGGAACACTGCCTTGAAATATGGCAGTCTTGCTCCCGCTTTCAAGCAGAAAAAAATTAAGCTGTGCAGCTAGAACAATAGATAAGGGACTTCTAACAATACAAAACTACAATAGCTATTGAGGTGAAAAAATTTCAAGTTTCGAATGCCGCTGGAAACCAGCATTGTGACCCAGTCAAAATCTGTCAAAGACGAATAACATACGAGCCAAATAGTCACCAACATGACAAGTTTAAAAAGTTTTACCTGAATGCATGGAAACTTCTTGTAGATGGACAGAGCCCATGTAGAGATGCGGTAGCAAGCTCTTGGACCTGGTAACAAAAAAAATGGATGCAAATTTCATACACAACGGAATTTTCCGAACCGATCTTATCATGTACTCTTATCGTATTGTTTAAGCACAGAGATCGACAAGCGAACCCGGCGAGCTCCAGAGGACTGCAAGTTTTTACAAGCCTCAAGAGCTACATATTTACTATGCATTTGAATTAATTGGATGCATTGGTTCTGGCTGTGGATTGGGTTATCATAGTGGGATTGGGGTAAATTGGCCATGATTGGCCGACAATTCGCCGAGTCTTGATTGATTCTTGTTGTTTATTACCGCAGGATAGGTGCTCGCCTCGCCTTGCCCTGCAGACGCACCCACGTCGATCGACCGTTCGACTCTCAAATTCCCTTACAGCGTCGATCGACTGCTCCCTAGAATTTTGAAGATTTTTTTCTCTTTTCAACACGAATCATCTAGTGTTCGACTTAGATTTCTTGTGTTTAGTTGCCCAACATGTCAGAACAAGTCGAGACCGAGAAGTCGAGCATTTCGGTGTATATCCCAATTGTCTATGTGGTGGTGCTGTTGACGACGCTGGGTGTGTTTTCGATGATCCATCGCCGAAGAAAAGTGGAGAAGTTGGCGTCGATGAAACCAATCTTCAAAGAAAACTATCAAAAAGACTTGTATTTGCAATTAAGATACCAGACCGAGCCTAAAGTGAACGAAAAAGTGCTGAAGGCTGCTTTGATCAGAAGGGGCGCGGAAGCTATTAGAAGAATGATCAAACTCAAGGAGATCCAAGCATATGTCAACATTCTCTACCAAAGAGGATCGATTGGAGATGAAGTCTACGAAAGCTTCAAAATACAGAGCAAGTTACAAGAGCTGGAGCTGAACGAGCTGGGAATGGAAGCAGAATCGTTTAAAAAAGGTTGGGCACAGATATTTTTCCCGGTTTGCCAAGAAGTGACCATAAATGAGGCTCTTAGAAGAAGACTCAACTCGCTTGAGCCGATCAAAGAAACTTTGGACAAGCAATGGTTGCAAGATTTGGACGCCGTCGAAAAGAAGGTTAGTTTAGAAATTGAAGCTAAAACTTGATGCCATGAATTTTTTTGTATATAAATATATAATGATTTGATGCAAATGAGAACGGATCTAGTTTCTTCTTTTATTTTTCTTGGACACCACTTTTGTGAAAGCCATGTCGAAGTCGTCCTCATGGCCATGAGCACTGGCATTCAATGCCTCGATCCAATTGAAATGAATGCCTTGGCTCTTGACCATCTCCTCCACTTTGGCTTTTCTTTTCAAGAATTCGGTTGCAAAACGACGTCCGTCCATTGTACCAGAGTTAGAATACACAGTGTCTGCAATGATTTCCTGCGATTCTACCCCAGTTGGAAATTGAATGATGATTGAAAGAATGTCTTCCTTGTGCACCCCTTTGTTGAGGTTGGACAATTGAGCTCTACACCAGCTCAAAAACTCCTTAGAAGGAGAAGATTGTGGAGAAGAGGAGCCCATAGCAGTCGTGGCAGAAAGACCATTGCTTTGTTGAGGTGGAGGAGTCACAGTAGCTCCAGGAATAGTGGCTAATGTTTTTCTGGTAGGAGCTGGTGATGAAGATGCAGACACAGATCTCAATAAATTAGGTGAGATTGAGGAAGAAGGCTGTTTTGAGCTTTTGTTGACGGCAGTGGTTGCAGCAGCCTTAGCAGGTTTTTTGTTGCTCACCACTGTCCACCCAGCTCCACTGGCAGTGACGGCAGCAAACGAGGTTTGTTGGTTAAGCCGTGTCTTTGATGCAGTAGCAGCAGCAACTCGAGCAGCTTCTTCTTTTTGAATTTCTTCAAGCGTCGAAGTAGGAACGACAGATGTAGAAAGAGCTCCAGAATCTGCCCATTTAGATGTTGCCGGAAGTGTTGCCGAAGTCTTTGATTTGGACCCAGCAGCAAGTTCTGCGGACTGGGCAGCCGATTTGGCCTGCTGAGCAACTTTTTGTTTCAGGTCCAATTCTTCTTTTCTTCTTTCTGCTTCTTCCTTTTGAATCTGATCGAGAGTCTTTGCAGGCTTGACAGTTTGTTGAGCAGTTGATGCCCATGGTGCCCAGGCAGTTGGTGTTTCGGCCATCTTTACGGTCTTTTCCTCACGTTCGACAGGCCCAGCAGGTTCAGCAGGTTTTATAGCCTCCTGAGGTTCAGGTAGACCAGGAGAAATGACGGGTTGAACTGGTTCTGCATTAAATTCTGTAGTGATTTGATGGTCAGTAGGAGAAAGTTCATTATTAACAGCCTTGGTTTCCAGATCCTCATGAACGGGCTGTTGTGGTTCTGATCCATGAAGAGAGCCATCTTGTAGTCCAAAATTTAGTTGAGCCTGTAACGACGGCAATTGTGTTGCAAGATCTCCCTTCGGCATCACGTTGACATCATCTTTTGGAAGAAGCTGAGAATGAGGATATGCCTGGTTTGGCCAGTTTGATGGAATTTCTGGAGTCGGTTGGCTGAACGGAACAGGAGTACCAAAGAAATTTGACGAAGAAGAAGTACTTGGGACATTTCCAACACTGGTCGAGCTAGCAGCACCAAACAATCCAGGGTTTGAATTGAAAGACTGGAAAGATGATTGGTGTGTTAGCATTGGAACAGGATTGATTGCCGGTAGAGGAATATCAAAGGGAACATTAAACTCATTCACCGACCTGGTGAACTCTGCCAACGTTGTGTACATTCTTTCGTCTTCTCGACGAATTTTTAGGTTGAAATCGAAGTATTTTAACGAATACCATTGTTGCATGAGATTTGAATCAAAAGGACCTTGTTCATTGCCAGATGCATCCAAATAATACCATTTGATTTGAGACGGATCTACTTGAGTCAATGGAGCAGGCCCGCTGGAAATAGCAGGAGTCGCAAATGATTCTGTAGGAGCACGTCCTAGCAATGGATGCACCATGGGATTGGGAAACTGGGTCTGTTGAACCAAATGTTTGAGCAAATCATGAGATCCATTGGGGCTGTCCAAAGAAACTGTCGAGTCCAATGGCAAGTTCCATTTCGAATCGTTCATATTCAAATTTGCCATTGAATTCATAGCTTCATCAACTTTGATTTCATCGGAGTGATCAATCGGCCCTTCACTGGAATGTCTTCCTTTCAGGATCTCGTAATGCAGAGTGGTGTTCACGTTGGACGATCTGAATGGTTCCTGGTTCCGTGCTGTCACAAATTGATTTCTATCACGAACCTGCTTATAAACATCAAATAACTCTTGAGTAGTGTAGTTATGAGTAGGTTCTGTTTTCGAAACGTCGGGGACGTGGTTCGATTCAGTTTCAAGCCTGAAAACACATCCATTCTGTTAGTGGTCTACAAATCGTAAATTTATAAGGGGAGCCAACTTACCAAGATCCATATACCGATTGTGACATTCTGGAAGGTTCTATTGTATAATACTATGTGTCAATGAGTTTGGGCCTTGAAAATTTGGGAGGATTGTTTCACCACTAGTTTAGTTCTGTTGTAATTCAAACCACTGCCTTTATTGATACATAGTGGGCCAGAAAAAAATTTTCAACGAAACTTTTTAGGCCGACTTTTTCTTCCTCCGCAGGGCCTCTTCCCCAGTGACGCCAGCTTTGCAGGCACACGACGGGACGGCACCCAGCAGCAGACTCCAGCTTGGGAGCATCTCACTGATAATGTAGTTCTAATAAAAAAATAGTCATATATACCAATAAGTTGAATCATACAACACTAAATGCCAAACTTCCTCTCCATTTCCGTGTGGAAATCCATTGGAGCCTTATTATCGAATCCTATATTGATAATTAGTATCTTGATGTTGATGTGAGTACCACTGTGTTAAACTTACCTGTGTAAATATCCTCCCAATCAACCGTGCATTCTCTATTCAATAGAATGTCTCTATGCACACTCGATGGTCCTCCAAGAATCATTGGCTTGAACTCAGACTCTTCGACCAATTTCAATTCCATTTCTCTTTTAATCGGATCAGCAGCCCCAAAAATACGTCTATAGGTCTCGAGCTCTTGTTCTCTTTGTGTTGTGTTCCAATTTCTCACTCTACTTTCCAAAGGATGTCTATGGTTGATTTTTGATGATATCGAAAGCGGTCCCTCTCCGGATCTAAGAGTATCATGCAATCCTGGGGCAGATGGAGCAGTTGTGCCGTAAGAACTTAAGCTCACCTTATTGTTGTGCGAATCTTCTGGCACTAGTTTCAATTGTCTCGACTTAAATAACGTTAGAATCCAATTCCATTCAAACAGATCGTCATGCTTACCATTATAGATGTAGATGTTTAATTATTGCAGGTCTAATACAAATACTATTCATTTGTTCGGTTCAACTTATGCTATGTTTTTTTTGCCACTGGTTCAGAAGCCAGATGCGCGACGAAATCGCGTCGCTCGACGCAGGCCGATAAAATCTTTTTTTCTAGTCTGAGCTTAAAAAAAGTCTTGTTCAAAACTTTTCCTCTTGCAAGATTTCGGTCTTAACACACATTACTACTCAGCCTGCTAGCCATGTCTTGGGGTATGTTGCCTGTTGCTTTTCTTGAAAAAATGAGATACTAACTTGATATTAGATGACGAAGATTTCGAGGTTCCAACCTCCAGTGAGCCGAAAGTGAACGCCTCTTGGGAGGACGAACTGGAAGATGATGACGATGAACCAATCTTAGATTCTTGGGATAAGGAGCCAGAAGAACAAGTTAAGAAACCAGCTCCGAAAGTTAGCAAGCCTGTTTCCAAGGGTAAAAAGAAGGGCCAGGCTGAGAAAAAGCTATTGGATATTGATCTTGTGGATGAAAAGACAAGACAGGAGATGTTGAGAGAAGCAGAGTTGAACTCTGACTTGAACAATGCTGCTGATCTTTTTGATGGATTGGGAGTTGCCGAACATCCACGTGCCAAAGCTCTTGTGGCCGAAAGACTTGCTAAAGCTTCAGCTCCTAAACTCGATAAAGACACCCCAATTACCGTGCATCCTCTTTTTGAAGTGGAAACCAAACAGGATTTTGAGAAGCTTAGGAAGGCCATTTCTCCAGCTTTAACCGGCTTGTCTAATAGATCACAGCTCCATTATGCATCTTCGCTAACAATTGATCTCATCAGAGACCTGTGTGGTCCTCTTTCTGTGGAGAACACCAGAAAGGTCGTTTCTACACTTAATGCAATGATAACTCAAAAGGTCAAAGATGAAAGACAGGCTAGACTTGCCAAGACCGGTGGAACCTCTACCGGAGGTGCTGGTAAGAAGAAGGTGAAGGGCCAGGTTAATATGGGTGCATCTTTCAAGAAGGATAGCATCGATGATTTGCTTCCTGATGATGACTTCGGAGATGATGATTTTATGTAATTCGTAATAGATGCTCTACTGTTAAGCCATATCAGCCACATCTACCTGATGGATTCTGCAAATTTGCTTGCTTTTCTGTCATCTAGACGAGTTGATCAGTGAAACTCAAAAGCTTTTAGTAGTCTCGGAGCATACTCTACGGTGTATGGATGTGCGCGTATTCTAAAATTTTTGTGGAATTTTTTTAACGTTTTTCCATTAAAAACTCCCTCAGAGAGCCACAGTTTTCATACTATGGGGTTTGTGGGATGGATTTTTTCAATTCCCGAAAACTTATCCAATTCTTTCTTGTTTGACCAGATTGATTAGATTTGCAAGATGATCAAGGGATCCATTTCATACAGACAGCTGAGAGGGCTGGGAGTGGTCCGCTCGAGGCTCGGAGTCCGGTTTTCGAGATTCAATTCTTCAACCAGCGAACCAAAGAATACATCCCACCAGCAACAAGAAGGTCAAAAGACAGGATCATTCTGGAAAACGGCTGGTATATTTGTTGTTGGATCAGTGGTTGGAGGAGCATATGTGTCTTATAAAGTTGCACAGAACACTCCAGAGTTTTTATTTCCAACTTCTTCTACTTCAAAATTAGCAGATCTGCTTTCTCCAACTTACGGGGATCCACAAATCGCAATTGAAGAACTAACAGGTCTTTTAGGTCCAACAAAGATCTCAACAACAAAATCAGAGTTAGACGACCATAGCGATACCTTTTTCTCGACACATCATGCTGAACCTGACCAACGACCAGCAGCTATTGTGTATCCGGAGTCGACTCAAGAGGTGTCTGACATCATGAAAATTTGTCATAAGCACAAAATTCCTGTGGTTCCATTTTCCGGGGGAACTTCGTTGGAAGGTCATTTCATTCCAACAAGAAACGGGATTTGTGTGGATTTGAACAGAATGAACAAAGTGCTGTCTCTTCACAAAGATGATCTGGATGTGGTGGTGCAGCCTGCTGTTGGCTGGGAAGATTTGAAAGAATACCTTGATGATTATGGGCTTATGTTTGGACCTGATCCTGGGGTAAGTACAAAAATAACGGTATTTTTAAACATTCGGGGTTTGATTACTAACAATTTTTTTAGCCTGGTGCATGTATTGGTGGAATGGTTGGTACTTCATGTTCGGGAACTAACGCTGCCAGATATGGAACAATGAAGGAAAATGTCACTAGTGTCACAGTCGTGCTTGCAGACGGAACAATTGTCAAGACGAAAAAGAGACCGAGAAAGTCTGCTGCCGGTTATAACTTGACCGGCTTGTTTATTGGAAGTGAAGGAACATTGGGAATTGTTACCGAAACTACATTGAAATTGCATGTCAAGCCGAAATTTGAAAATGTGGCTGTTATATCTTTCGATAGCCTAGCTGATGCAGCCAATACTGTGGCCCAGATTGTTCAGCAGGCAATTCCAGCAAATGCCCTTGAACTCCTTGATGATCGCATGATGCACTTTGTGAATTATTCAGGAGAGACCACTGCTAAATATGATGAGGCCCCAACTTTGATGTTGAAGCTTGGTGGTGATTCAAAGGATATTGCCAAATCCATCACCAAATCTGTGCAGAAAATCTGCAAAGATAACAACTACAAATCATTCAGATTTGCAGAATCGGAAGAAGAGAAATTTGAGCTTTGGAACGCCCGTAAAGTTGCATTATGGTCGACTATTAACTATGGAAAACAAGCAATCAGTCCCGATATTCAAGTGTGGACGACTGACGTGGCTGTTCCGATTTCCAGATTATGTGATTCTTTGCAAACCACCAAAGACGAAATTGCTAGAGCAGGGCTAGCTGCCTCTATTGTAGGCCATGCTGGAGACGGAAACTATCATGCAATCATTCTCTTCAAAGAAGATGAGTATGAAAAATGTAAGGACTTGGTCCAGAGAATGGTTGACAGAGCTCTCAAAGCCGAAGGCACTGTTACTGGTGAGCATGGTGTTGGATATGGTAAAAGAGACTATCTTGTTGAGGAGGTCGGAGAGGAAGCTGTGGATCTCATGAGAAAAATCAAACTTGCGCTCGACCCTCACAGAATCATGAATCCAGACAAAGTGTTCCGCGTCGATCCAAATGAAAAGGGTCCTCGCCACTGAACAATGTATCAGTAGAGACACTATGTAGATTACTAGAAATCTAAGGTGAGTAAACCAGCAATTGCTTCTAAATGTCTTGTATCAAGTACGTCATCTCTTTGTCTTTCTTGGCTTTGCTGGTCCATATCGGTTTTGTATCTTTCGCTTTCCCGACGTTGTTCTTCTAATCGCTCTTCGTTGGATCTAATAATCGCCTCGGTTGTGAATAAGTGTATGTATTCGGACACCAGTTGCAATGTTTTCTGCGTAATACGAGTCTTGCTGTCTAAAAATGAGACAGTATGAAACAGTCTGGCTATAGTTGTTGAGTCGATCTGCGATTGGTCAGACATTTTTGTGTGGTAGCTCAAGGAGAAGTACTGATTTAATTTTTGGCTCTTGTATTATTTTTGTCGCCTTTTTTACGCGTTTTTATAAATACGCATAGTCTTATCGACGGGTCGATCTGATAAAGAGATCAACCACTTTTAGAAATGTCACTATTGATCCTGTCAAATCAAAGATGCCTGAAGATGTAACCAATACCACAATCCACTAGAAACTTCTTGACCTTTTATTTTCACAAATAAGGGAACTGATAAACTTTTTGTAGAAGTGTCCATCTTCAAATTCATGGGAACTGTGCACCAATTGACTCCTTTATCCAGAGGTTCAGGTGAACTGGTGACCATCTCTGAGAACTCGTTAATTTGCTCGAGAAATGTAGGATTTCTCTTCATGTACTCAATTCTCGAGTACTTATTATTTTGATTCAATTTCACCGACGGAATCGACTTGATGTATTTTGAGGGTTCAGAAACAGCTTCAGAAACTCCATTGATGGTGAATTTGGAACACGGTAAATGAACCTTCATGTTGTTTAAGCTACTGTCATCCAAAGTCGCAAGATGTACTTCGATCGGGGTATTTGCTGGGTTCACAAAACTCAAGAGGATCCAGGTATCCAATTCAAAACTGGTAATTGGCTGCTGTTTACGAAACCTGCTGGGAATAATTTCAAGAATTTCTCCAATAGCGGGGCATGTCTGGACAAATTTTGAAGATGATGGATCCAGATCGGGATTGGTCATAAGTTTTCTACAGCTCTTGCATTTGTAGCTTCTTTTCACGCACAGTTTTTGAAATTGTGGGAGCATCTGCTCAGTGGTTTGTGTGATAGTTTCGTGATGATTTATTTGAGGGGCTGGGAATTCTGGCAATTGCTTTGTTTTCATTATAGTTGCAAGTTCCAAGGAAGAAAACTTTTGGATCAATTCCTGTTTATACTTCGACTTGAGATCTGAATTGATCAAATTCAAAGAGTCGTATTGTTTTGTGTATGCGTCTTTCAGCTCCACAAACCGTCGATCGTGATCATCACGGTTCAAACTATACACTATTGAGTGTAATGGTTGGGGTCTCGCTATTAAACCAGTGTTGAAACTCCAGTTGCAATTCTCACATTTGAATTGAAATGACTTGCCTTCGATTTTATCTATTATGGTTTCATGGAGATGGTTTTTAGCTTTGACCATAAGTTTGGTGCAACATCGGGGACAATTGAAACAACTTCTTGTGCAATGTTGTGTATTTGGAGAAAAAGATCGAAGACAGGAGGGACAATATTGTGTTTTGATTTCTTGCTCTGTACATCGATGACATCGTACTGCCCTGCATTGTGAGCAGAATAATAAATCCTGGGGTAGATGTTGAGTTCTGGGATCTGAAAAGGTGACAGGCGTTGACGAAGTACTGCCAATTGGTTCCAGACATGGACAGAATACCAACACAGTCATCTGTAGGATTGTTATCAATAATATTGATGGTTCAAACAGTTTGATAAAAGATCTAGTTTTATTTACATCTTCAAAGAACACCTGACACCTCTTCAAAAAAAGTTGGGTTACGATAGAAGACAGACGAAAAGGTTTCTGGTATCGTTTAATAATGCGATCTAACACAAAATAGATTGTGAATATATCCATACAATTTCAAGTGTTGGCAGCTTTTTGAGAAAGTGGAATACTGGATTGGTTTGAGACACCAGGAAACCTTTTTTTGAGCGTTTGATTGGTTCTTGTTTCTCAAGATGATTGGGTGGCCAAAAGTGCTGGTGTTATCAATACTTTTTGTTTGGCAATTCTGTTTGGGAGAACAGGATCTACAAAACCAACTGATTACCGAGGAAACTGCTCTACAGGAGATATGGTCGTTTGATGATTCGGTGAAAGTTTTGGCAGAGGAAGAGGGAGCCCTTCGAGGTAAGCTTAGCTTTCTCAGTGCTCAGCCTGAACAACCAGACGAGTTTGATGACATGCTTCGAATCACATTATCTGTGGATTATTATGAAAGATACGAAGCTTTGAAAACTAAAATATGGACGTCGAAGCTGTCAGAACGACAAACACAGGCTTTAAGAAGCTTGGAATACCTTGCCGACACCGAGCATGATCTGGACGCTATTTATTTTCTGGCTCAGGTCAATTTGTTTGGAAACTACTCTTTACCTACAAACGCAACAAAAACATTATATTACCATGAGCAAATGACGCAACTATCGGATAACTCGACAGCCAATTACCTTTTAGGTTTCATCTATGCAACTGGACTGTTTGGTAAAGTTGAGATGGATCAAGGCAAAGCATTGCTCCATTATCAATTGGCTGCTGATCAGGGTAATACTCGAGCAGAAATGTGTTTGGCTTATAGATACTACAAAGGAATTTCCGTTCCACAACATAAACAGCTGGCTGGCTATTATTATGGTATTGTGGCTCAGAAATGTTATGATTACTTGAAAGACGGCCCCATTGGAGGTCCTAACATCGATCAATTTGATTTTAGGATCTCTGATTTGCGGGATGGAATGTATGGTGAAGGGGCTAGCGAGGCGCCAACCTCCATTCCAAGAGATTTAAAATACGATAATTCGATCGGACTTGATGAACTTCGAACCACTGATCACAGAACACACCATTTTGCTGATTTACTTAATACTGTGCGCTACTATTATGAGGGCAGTTATTTGAGACCAAGAAACTATGAAATGGCCTTTTCAGTGGCTCATCAATGTGCCACAGAAGGTCTAAAGCTGTCAGACATTGATGATTATCTGAAACAGAATAGCAGAACTTTCAAGTTTGGTTACACTGGAACGGCCAATACAATTGGAGAGTGTTGTTATCATGTTGGACATATGTACTTGAGAGGGGAAGGTGTCGAACAGAATTGGCAAGAGGCAAAGAAATGGTTATCGATTGCACAAAAGCTAACCAAGAATCCTGATGTCAGAGTGGACCTCGGCCTCATTTATGAGGTTTACGGAGAAAAAGATGATTGGAAAAAGGCCCAAAAGTTGTATTCAGAAAATTATGGACATTCGGCAAAAGCAGCATTCCATTTGGGAAGAATCGGTTTTCAAAAATCCAACGACAGTGATTGGCTTCGTCATATACAGCAAGCCAGTCGTTATTCCTACCCAGAAGCGTTATATTATTTGGCACAAGCGTATGAGATAGGTTATCCTTATCTTGTCATAGGCTCCCCGGGGGATTCTGCAACCTACTACAAAAAGTTTGTGGAAAAAATCGAGCCAGTAGTTTGTGATTTAGAATGGGCCTTCCATGAACTTTTGAAGGATAACAACGAGCAAGCTTTGCTTGGATATGCTATGGCTGCAGAACAAGGTTTCGAGGCTGCCCAGTCATCCGCTGCTTACATATTATATTCTCCTGTTGGATATTTGGAAGAGCCACCTCATGTCCCATTAGAAAGATTCAAAAGTGCTTTGAATTACTACGGCAGATCTGCAGATCAAGGAAATGTTGATTCTGCCATTTACTTGGGTGACATGTATTACCATGGTTTGAAAACTGGTCAGACGGGAGAATCTGAGGATGAAGATTCCTACGTTTTTTCTCCGGATTTGGACAAAGCAGGAAGAATTTACCAGGCTGCTGCTAATATAGGCAGCAAACAGGCCAATTTCAATTTAGGATATATGTATGAGATGGGATACGGGTTTGTCAAAGACTTCCATTTGGCCAAAAGATATTACGACCAGGCATTAACTTCAGATCAGACTGCGTATATCCCTGTCCAACTGTCTTTGCTCAGACTGTACTTAAAGACATGGTGGTATGGTGAACAGACTGCAGACAGCGGCGATGAGAATGCGAGAGCGAGCGACCGTACGTGGAAAGATTGGCTCAACATGTACAACAATATTAGGTTAAAGAGACAAAAAGAGATACTCGATGATTACGAGGGACACAACAACCATGGAGAGAGACTTGATAATGCTTATGATAGTAATTTTGTGTTTGAGAGCTCGTTTGAGGCCGATGTTGAGGATCTGATTTTGACGGGAGTGGTATTATTTTTCATCTTGTTTGCTGTGATCAACAGATGGAGAGTAATGAGAAATCAACGAAGACAGGGCGGAGACCGGAACGATGAAAATAACAACAATGAAGGAGAGCGGAATAACTTCCGGTTTCAAATATTTTTCATTCCGTTGTGAAGGAACGAAAAGAAAAAGCTACTTTATGACTATAGATAGATAATATCAAATAAAATTACATGATTTATTGATCAACTTCACCGGCAGAGTCCCATTTTCCTGCCAGATTCTCCTTCCAGAGAGTGACTTTGTTGTCACCTCCGCTGATTGCCAACACATTACCACTGAGAGACCAGCTAGCTCTCCAGCAGACGTCTGGGAATTTCTCTTCTGTCAGCAATTGTTTTTTCCATGCCGAGCTCGAGCCTGTAGAATCGTTAGTCCATATGATGACGGTTCTATCTTGCGAAGCGGTGGCAATATATGACTTTGATAATAATGATGGAGACCATGCAACATCTCTAACCCAATCTGTGTGGCCTGTAAGGACCGCTTCTTCAACATACGTGCTAGCTTGCGAATCAAGTTTCCAGATCTTGACTAAATTATCACATCCGCCTGTCACCAGTCTTCTTTCTTTGATGTTATCTTTTTGAGGCGGAGCCCAAGATCCAGCATTAACACCAATTGCATGTGCTTGGAAAATCATCGTTTTCTGCGAACCGTCCTCCAAAAATTCCACCACAGAAGCTTTTCCATCACTGGAGGTACATAGAAGCACTGCTCCGTACTCACTAGGAGCCCAGGTGATGCTGTTGACAGAAGCCTGGTGAACTCCATGTTCGGCGATGTTTGACCAAACTCCATTTTCTTCCTTCCATATTAAGACCTTTCCATCATATGAACAAGAAGCCAAAATCACACCAAATTTAGGATGTGCCCATGAGACTTGCCAAACAGGTCCATCGTGGCCCCTTAAGGTCTCAACAAGCTTGTGGTTATCTCCATCAACTTCAAAAATCTTGATCGTCTTATCCGACGAGCATGTGGCCAGACGCTTGCCATAGTAGTCAAGAACTGCGTCATGGATCAAGTCATCGTGAGCGTTCCCGATAGTCACCTACAAATTGTTAGTTTGACAAAGCTTAAATGGAATTGTATCGTGAAACAATTGACAAATTGATACAATCGAGCCAAACTGAGGTTAATTGTACTCACCATTCTGAACAAACGTAACTAAATTATGTACCTGGATTCACTCAATTTCAAATAATTGGTCACCAGAACTCGAAATCAAATCGATGTTTATTGCCTCTTGTTGTAAATAAACATTTTCCAACTTGAACAGCTCAACTACCACCGGTAGTGCGCCGCTCATCAAGGATTTTTGGTAGAATTTTACTGGTGTAAAGATGCACGTTTAGAGATACACAAGCTGTTTTTCCTCCTTCAGTACAACTCCTACATATCTATCTAATTGGATCAGTCATCTTCCACCAAACCATAGTTCTCCAAGAACCTAATGGTGTCAGTAATCAGATTGAACACACCAGAATTGTCGGTGTCGAATCTCACTTTAATCTCGCTCTCTATCTTGGTTCTTCCCACCTCGTTTATCAGATTTGACATAAAATTGATAAGCTTTGGAGAAAATGAACAATACCATCTATGGTTCCAAACAAGTAATTTCACAATAAGCTCCAAAATCTGATCATTCAAACGGTTAGTAGCTTCCAAATTTGACGTCTTGGCCTTCTGCTCAATGTAATAGTTCAACAATTTTTTGGAGCTCTTCACTGCAAATCGAGCCTTCAAGCCTTTTTCGAAACATTGTGCAGCTTCACGTTGATGGCCTAATCTATCAGAAACAAGTCCCAACAGCTCCCATTCCAAAGTAGTTTTTTCAAGCTCTAATTGTTGGGCCTCGAAGTGCATCACTTGTGCTCTATACATGGTGTAAGTCCTTAGATCTTCGTAGAGAAGCATAAATAGGTTATCTAACCATCTTTCACATAATCTTTTCTTTTTGAGTTGAACAGTTCCATTAGTGGTAGGAGCATCTGAAGAGCTCGAACTGCTTTCCAACGAAGGTTTTATATGATCTTTTTTGAATTCATCTTCCATCACAAATACCTTGGTTCTGTACTTAAGTAAAGGCTCCCACCCTGTTTCGAGCACAATATCCGTAAGCAGTTTATATGCTTTAGCAAATGTAGATTTCAAATTGGCTGCTGCAAGACTGAGCAAAGTCTGGTCCACTTTATTGTGTTCCAAGGCAATATCCATGGAGTTTAGGTTAGTCACGTCATTTAACTTCACGTCCATTGGTAAAGGTAGATGTAAGTCATCCGATTTTGGATTGTTGATTCTTCTCAGGTTATACTTGTCTTTATGGGTTACCATCGGACATGAGTTCAACGTCAAGAGGGCTCTTTCGTAATCACCTTGCAAAATATAGACTTCCACCAGTAACGACCATGGCTTGAAATACGAAGGCGAAGTGTTCACTGCTTTAATAGCTATTGGTAGAGCTAAGTCCAGGTTTTTTTTGTCCAAACAGTATTTGGCTTGAAGCGTCAACATCTCTCCATCCAAAGGATTAAGTCTGATTCCATCATACATCACCTTCACAGCTCTCGTTTCTTGATTGTTCAGTAAATATAGTTTGGCAATCAAATAAGAAGCAGCATGATCTTCTAAAGCAATTCTCTCCAGAATTTCAATTGCTTCTTTGTACAATCCTGTTAATTCGACACACTTGACGAATGAATCGACCAAGTAGTTATTTGATTTGGTAGGAACTTGAAGATCTTCACAGCATCCCAATTTAGGTCCATCATGGTATAGCTCTTCAAAGCATTTTAAAAACAAGAGTGTGCTTTCCTTATTGATGAAAGGATTGATCTTGCGAATTTCCACCACAGAACTGAAGTCATCCGCGTCAGTGTCAGCCCCTATCAACGATCTCACCACTGCACTGGTGAACGTCTCCATCCATAACTTATCGCTCTCGATGATCTTATTTCCTTGACCGTCAATCATTGTAGATTCCACCTGACCTGGAAACTTACATGTGACACGGACGTCAATTTTAGAAAACACATTATAAGAACAGTAGGTGGCCTCTGAAACCTTCCAGTGTTTGTCCTTTCCAAACCATACTTGTGGTTCTTCCCCAATGATATTGCTCAATGAATTCAAAAGAGCAGCAATTGTCGCAGTATTGGACACATCTGCACCGGTATAATATAAAAATGTCCCGATAAATGGTGTCCTTGTGTTTGAGTTGTTGTAATGTTTGGTGAGATGAACCATATCTGGGGGTCCCAAATCGCTGATGCTGTCAAGAATTGCAGTCCTTTCATCCAAACTTTCTCCAATCACTTTCTCGACCGCTCTATTGAAATTGGTTTGTTAGAATTCAGGTCAGAATTACAATCAACCTCAAGGTACTTACTCTGGGATCGAACCCTGTGTAACAAAAGTCATTCCTTTTTGTATCCAATTGTGATGATAAATTATGACACTTTGTTTCCAATGGATTCCAAATCGGCTCGTTCTTTGTAATCCAATTGAACTCTAATTTTTACAGGTTGAGTCTACTCCTTCAAATTTCGCCTATTCTTTATCTCCTGTCTAAATAACACTTGTATCTTTCTCTGCTCGAATGTCTCATCCGCATTTTTTTCTTCACCCAAAAATTACCTACAGCCCGAACTCTGAGTGTCAGCTCACA
This sequence comes from Ogataea mattraensis, assembly GCA_030564055.1. Taxonomy (NCBI): domain Eukaryota; kingdom Fungi; phylum Ascomycota; class Pichiomycetes; order Pichiales; family Pichiaceae; genus Ogataea; species Ogataea mattraensis. The sequence continues at coordinate 143,912 of JAJMLE010000009.1, read as the reverse complement.
GCAGGTGATGATTTTAAATCCACATTGATGCCGAATCATATTGTTTTTTACTTATTATACATCATCTACTGATCAATCCTCCTTCTCTTACGGTCCTCCTTTGGTTGGTTAGTAGTCGTATCGTTAAAATCGCCAGTAGTTCTACTCACCTCCTCCAACTCGTCGTCCAATTCCCAGTCCTTTGCCGTCAAACAGTATTTCTCAGGAGGAAGACGAATACCCCATCCTGGCATCACAGGAGGCAAAGGTTTTTCATTGCGCTCGGCTGCAAGCTTGAGAAGCAACTTTTTAGGCGGAACAGGCTTGAATTGATAGTTTATCCGTGCGGCTGTGGCAAGTCTGATATCTTCGTTAGAAAGTTGTGCATTCTGAGTGCCCAAATTACCCGCATTACCAACGTTTGAATGTGCGTGATCATTATACAAAACTGCATCCTGCAGCACCCCAGTGGTGTATCTGTAAGCAAAATCCATTAGTTGTAAAGGAACATGGTCTTGATAGCTTTGAATTCCTTGCGTGGCAAAGATAAGATGCAGTAAGCGCACATCTCGCGGAATCTCGTCTGAGCTTACACCATTCGTCCCGCTGTTGTTGCTCATCTCAAAAGTCAGTCCACCAAGCACTTCCTTAATCCTTTTTACTCAAGTTCTCTGTCCACATCCCTTCACTTCTCTTATGTTTTTTTTTCCGGACCTTGGGTCTGTCTACAGTAAAATCACACCCGTACACCTTTGTAATTACCCTAGTTAAATAAATTATATATACATCATTGAAACTTCAAAAGCTCTCTAGCAAATCTCTCCATCACCTCCAAATGGCTGGTTTTGAATTGTGCCATTGTCATCATCAAGTTTCCATCAAGCTTAAGGCTGTTCATATAGACAAGCCTGTCTGTATCGTTGTGAAAAATGCGCTCGATGTGTCTAGCATTGGCATCCTTTCTGCCCTGCATGTATCGTGACATAGCCTCATCGTACTCATGTACCTTAATTAGGTACTCTTGCATCGACCTCAGTAACTTATCTTTGGCATTGGAGGTCAAATCTGGACTTATGGGAGGAGAGAGGCTCATGATCTCAGATTCAATACATCCCAGATCGGCCAACGTCAATGGAGGGACTGGCTTCTTGCGTGGCAAAGTAGTGTTCACAGGTTGATGAATAGGAATTTCGGTAGTATCAGGCATTTCCAGATTATCATCTATGACATCTTCCATGCTCAAATCATTATCGACACCCAAACTCTCGCCAATAGATGACATATCAAAATCACCTTTCGTCTGCGTAAAAGGGGGGACATTCTTGAATTTGAACTCAAACATGTCTGGGTTCTTGTCTGTTGGTTTCGGTTCCTCTTCTTCCGATAAAGTTTCCAATCCGGCATGCTTTTCTTCTGTTTGCGATTCATTTTGCTCTTCTAAAACGGTTCTATTGGTGAAACGTGAATCCTTCGAATTGGGTTTCCAAAATCTTTGTTTAACATTTTCTTTTGCAGTTTTCCTTGACTTAGGCTTGAAAGGTCTAGCTGTCAAATCATCCAATACTATAGGATCATCCTTAGTTCCCCTGTCTAGTACTATTGGGTCATCTGGCGTTCCATGATTTTGAAAAAACTGAGACTGTGAGCCTGTCGTGCCCTTATCATTCGGAAGTCCAAACACAAATTCACCAGCATTAAAATGATTGTTGATGTATTCAGCAAAATCATCGGTGTTATTTCTCGAATTCTCCTCCTTAATATTTGAATTTGAAGTTTCTTCCGGCTCCTCATCCTCTTCAGGAGATTCGGATTCAGATTTCCACTTGGAATCATTAAAAGTCCGAGGCATCTCAGGTTCAGGCCTTGGGATCTTTATATCAGGGGTCTTGCCAGTATACGTCTTTTCTCCCGATGTAAATGAGTACGATGACTTCGACTGCGTCCACTTTCCATCATTGGTACTATTGAAGCTCGGTCTTGGGTCTGACTTGGTTTGGTCTGCCTTTGGTGGCTTTTCACCTTCCTTCTTAGTTTGCGACTTCTGCTGCTCATACGGCGAAGACCTGTATCTTGAATCATACCTGGAATAATGATAAAAATTGTCCGTATTGTTCCAATTCCAAGAAAAGTTAGGCTCTCTGAAAAACCAACTCTGGTAATGATGTCGTTGTTCTCTGGCATGTCTTCTCGCTCTCTCGTATTCTTCGGTCGTGGTCCTAAATCCAGTGTAATGGCTGGAGCTTCCTGTGTTCAATTTGCGATCATGTTCGGCTTTCTTAAGCGGGTCAGAAAGTATCACGTAACTGTCATTAATAAGCTTGAACTTTTCTTCGGCTCCCAAACTCTTGTTCTTATCTGGGTGATAGTTCAGGGCCAGTTTTCGGTACGCCTTTTTAATCTCCTGCTGGCTCGCAGTATGTGGAATCTCTAGTATCTTATAATGATCTACGGTCGACATCAAAGACCATTTCTAGATATCAAGAGGAGAAGATAAGGGGAGATTTCTCTGTTGCATTGTTTTTCTATAACCCAATTAATTTATAAAAAAATATTAGAAGTGTTAAATAACCGGAATCTCCAATGACAGATATCTATAATACATATCGAGGAAGAGCAACACAGCTTCCAATGAATTCTTCCTTTAAATACACACAACATGTCCAAGATCCTCTTTTACAAGTTTCCAGTCACTACACAAGTATTCTATCAGAGTAAATACAGCTTTGCATTGGTGAATTTAAAGCCCATTGTACCTGGACATGTGCTGGTGTGCCCTCTAAGAGTGGTTCCTCGGCTCAAGGATCTCACTAAAGAAGAGTCTATTGACTACATGCTTACAGTTCAGTTGATACATCAATTCATTGAGAAGTTGTATAAAGCAGACTCGTTGAATATTGCTATGCAGGATGGTATTGCAGCTGGTCAATCTGTTCCTCATGTCCACTGCCATCTAATACCCCGCTATCTCAATGACGGTTATGGAGATGGAATATATGAGCTGCTCGAGAAACATGAAAAAGACTTAAATACGTTCTTTCAAAAAGTGATGAAGAAAATGGAGGTGCAGCACGATGACGATAGAAAGTCCCGCAGTATGGAAGAAATGGAGAAAGAGACCAACTGGTTGAAGAGCGAACTAGATCAATTCGTAAAGGGTTAATACATTTATTTCATATATACAGAGGGACCAAATCTATAATCCGACATGTCCTGCTTTTGCATGAAGCCTTTCCCAAGCCATCTTTTTGAGTTTTTCTTGCGTTTCTTGTTTCTTATAGCTCTTTTTCAATTGTGCAAATGCAATTCTATCTTTAATGCGCTTTTCGGCCAAATAAATGTTCATTTTACGTTCACCTCCGTGTTTCTTTTCACCCAACTTTATCTCGCTCAATGGAACACCTTTTCTGAATCTTTCCTGCCAATCCAAAATGTACTTTCTGGCTTTAACATCCACACCTTTTTCCTTCATTTCTTTTGATCCCATTTGCCAAAACTTGTTCCAATCGTTTTCAAACACTTCTGTGTGCTCTGCCACTCCACGGCCAATCTGCTTCAGAAATGTGCCTACATCGGGCACTTTATCAGTTGGATTTGGAATCGCACGGATTATAGCTTTGGAAGCGTAACCCCTTGCCAGCATCGTAAAAAGACTTTGTCGCTGGACATTTATCAGCGAAGTGTGTAGGCTACTGAACAACATTTCAACTGTTTATTCTATCTTCTAAAAGGTGTGGTTTTATCACCTTTTCACTGATCAATTTTTTTGTTATGTCTTGTTGGTTAGGAAAATTCGTCGTGAAAAATCTGCCAAAACTTGGAGCGGGCTTATTAAAAATATGGTGTCAGGAGTGCCACACCTCCCTACAACCATTTAAAAACTTTGTAATCTTTTCCTTGTAAATATGATTTTCTAGCTCGGACCAGTAGGTTCATCATGTCTTTGGAGTCATTGGATGAGCTTCAATGGCGGTCGCCAGAATGGGTGAATGCATTTGGTTTGCGCACCGATAATGTTTTAGAATATCTTGCACAGTCTCCCTTCTTTGACAGAACATCAAACAACCAGGTGTTGAAGATGCAAAACCAATTTACAGACACAAACTATTACAACAAACCTTATGACTTGCTTGTCCAGGACCTAAAGAAAATGAAAGGTATAGAGTTCGTCATTGCATTAGTACGAGAGCCTGATTTCTGGGTCATTCGTAAACAGAATAGAACCAGCGAGACAGAAACGGTGACAATATCAGATTACTATATCATTGGATCAAGTGTGTATATGGCTCCAATCTCCCATGCGGTTCTGTCGAGCCGGTTTTTGGCAAGTGTATTGAGCTTGAGAAACTCTATTGGTTTGCTACAGGAGCTGCCAATATTTTCTCCCTCCAGTGGCCACCAATATGTGTTACAATCTTCTGGAGAACCTACTTCTGGAGGAGGAACACAGCTAGCCAACGAACAGTCGCAAATTCCAGAATCGTCTGCAAATGCGTTTAGTAACTTGTTGAACCTCTCGCTTCAAAACAATGCTATCCGCCTAGATAACATGCCGACGACTGGCATCAATGAGGCTTCCTTGAGAAGTGAGAAGACAGATGGAATTTAACTGTATATATTTAATGACCGTAAATTATTATGACAGACATTTTTTAAGATTTCTTCCCCTCAATTTTGGGGCCATACTAGAAGATAATTTGACTACTGTGTTCTACTCGAGTCGAAATCAAAACAAGATGAGAGCAGGCTACTTATTGAGGCAAGCACAGGAGGTGTTGATTAGATCCAACAAGGGAAATCCAACAGGTTTAACTGGTATTTTACAACATCCTAATCCGCGACCAGTATTGATCAAGTTGTACAATGCTACTCTCACAAAATTGCAAGACAAGTTCCCACAAGAATCTATCTACAGGCAATCTGTGGAAACATTGACAAAGTCTAGACTGGCAATTGTGGAAGCCAATGAAGTGGTGGAGAAAATAGAGCAAAAGATTGGATGCGGATTAATAGAAGAGGTCATCATTCAGGCCAACGAGGAATATGAGTTGTTACACAAACTTGCTGAATGGGAATGTTGGAAGGACTTGGAGGAGAAGCCTTTAGACGATCAGTGGGTTTATTGGGGAAAGAAGGTTTGATGGAGACTTTGTCCATCTTTAGGATTATTTATTATTTATACTATCTTACTATTTATTATTTGGCTAGTAGTCACACTGCGGCTCGGCAAGCTAGAAAAATTTATTTATATTAAAACCGTTCCTTTGGTGTTTTTCAGAACTGAGCAACGCTAGAGAGGAATATCGCATGACTTTGTGTACCAAAATTTGGGCGCAAAGACAGGTTTTAATCAAGCAATACTCTACAAGACCTGTGAAAAAAAGTATGTTTTCGTTCAAGAGTTTATTCAAGCCTAAAGTCGAGGTGAAAAAACTAGACGAAATCAAACCAGAGATTAGGCCTTTGAATGACAAGTATGATCATCTATTGCCAATCGTGTGGATCGATTGCGAAATGACGGGATTGGATTTAGAAAAAGATCATATTATTGAGATTTGTTGTCTAATCACCGACAAAGATTTGAACCTTATTGATACAAATGGTTACGAGTCTGTGATCCATTATTCAAAAAAACGAATGGACCAAATGAATGAATGGTGTGTAAATCACCATGGACAATCTGGACTAACCGAAAAAGTGATAAATTCGTCAAAAACTTTGCAAGCGGTAGAAGCCGAGCTCCAAACCTACATTGGCAAGTATATATCGCCTGGTGTCGGACTCCTGGCTGGAAACTCGGTCCACGTTGATAGACAGTTTTTATGCAAAGAGATGCCCAAAGTCATAGATCATTTAACGTACCGGATTATTGATGTATCTTCCATCATGGAATTTGCCAGAAGACATAATCCGAAAGTTAATGCGCTTCAACCTCCGAAAGTGGGAGCTCATACTGCAAGGAGTGATATTTTAGAGAGTATCAAACAATTGAAATTTTATCGAGACGTTTATTTCAAATCCCCCGAGGATGTAGAGGGGAGTCTGTCAACCGGCGCCTCGAAAAAACGCAAGCTTTAAAAGGGTCAGTTTTCCGCTAGTGCTGCAGAAACCTCGTATAGTTGAATCGGGATTTTCTTTCGGTAAGCTATATATCTCTTAACAATACTATTTTTCCTGAAGTGCGCAGGCCAATATCTGTTTTCTTTGTTGAACAAAAAGCTTTATTTTTTTATCACGCCATCGGTGAAATAGATTAGCATACTGCAGCGAGCCAAGTCTGGATTCGCTCTCCGCAGCAATGCTAGAAAAAAAAAAATAAAAGAAAAAAAGGAGAAAAAAAATTCGCTTGTCTACTTTCTCACTGTATTAAAGTAATAAGATAACAGTCTAAATACTAGTGCACATTTGAAAGCAGAGTAAAAGCTTTTTGATTATTGAGAGACATCACAAAGAGACCAAGCTGATGTATTAGACGTGTTTTGAAGTTAAATTATTCGCAAGATATGGAAATAAAATCAGAAACAACTTGGTCGCCTTCAGTTTTACCGACAGGAGATAATAGCTCTAACGTACTAGATCAGCTAGGACTGGACATTGATATAGTTGCCTCAACTCATCAAGGAACAGATTTACCATTGTCACAGAAAGCGTCCGATTTTGTGGCACCTTCTTTGACCCCTAGCAATCCTTCAAGCAGCACTGTGACAACAGAGGACTCATTTGGTATTCCTTCTTCTATTCCTCCACCCTCTGGTCCGTTTCAAGAGGGGGTTCCAGCTAAAGCTGGCTCATACAGACGAAATTTTGAAAACTTTCATTTAGATCCTGAAGACATCCAAAACCTCCTGCTAACAAATCCTCCAATTTTGGAATATTCGCCCTACTATTTTGTTCAACCGAACACTGGTGCGCATTCAAACATGACAGTCGCCAGTGGACCTTTACCGGCCCACGATGGGTCGTTGAATTTTTCTTCTGTTCCTGCACATAATCCTGATCTTACTAATTTTGCCAATGGAGTGCCCACTCCGGTGACGCAACAAGATGGAGGTTCTCATTTATTCACCAGTTCTGGGACAGAACAGCAAACCACATTTTTCCCCCCAGTTCCTATCAGAAGAAGAGTCTCCATCTCTAACGGTCAGATAGGCCAGATTAGTATGATGTGCCACAGAAGTGAGTCGAAGGAGTCAGAGAACGAAGGAACTCCACCAGATATAACTGTGAACCAAGACGGAGTGCCTCAACAACAACTTTTTTACGACAATGAGGTGATTTTTAATCCAAACGCAGGTCCTATCCATGGAACCACTGCTTGGAAAAAACAAAGAGTTTTGGAAAGAAATAGAATAGCTGCCTCGAAGTGTAGACAGAAAAAGAAAGTTTTGCAGAAGAAATTGCAAGAGGATATTGACATATTGACCGCAAAAAATAACGTGCTTGAACGCAAAAACCAGTTTTTGGAAAGAACCATTTTGGATATCAAAGAAGACTTAAAATCACATTTGGGGGGTTCTTGTAGCCAGAAAATTGATAGATTTCTTAAGGAGTTAGACTTGTACAAGGACCTAGAACAGAAGTTGAGGCTGGGCCATGACTCATCCAGTGCCTGAGATCAGTGCGACTGTTTCAATTGAAAAGTTATACAGATATATTATTTCGATGCGTGGTGCATCGCTGGGGAGGAGAGGATTTTTCTTTTTAATTTTTTCTATTTTGTGGCTGGAGGCCCAACGTCACTCATTTATTTACACTCGTTTTACTATACACTTTCATTTAGTTAGCCGCATATTTGTATATGTTACAACACTATTAAATTTTGCTCTTGAATAAAATCTACATCAGTTCAAATGTCTTCGTTCGATGATTCCATTGTTTTGGAAGAACAGCCTGTTTATCAGGATGTGCCCGAATTTGACAGCATCAATGACTCTGTGTCAAATACCGTGCTGGAAGTAAATAACAGCATCAGCAATTTGAACAAGAACCTCAACTTTTTGCAGGATTCAATTGATAAAAACACCGCCAATATCACTAAATACCAACAAAACTCTCTCAAATTGATTGGCAGACTGATGCAGTTGTTCAAGCAGCTGTCTGGAGACACCAAGAAGCTCAACGATCTGGACGCCGCTCTGTTGAACAAATCACAAACATTTGTGCGGGAGAAACTCAACGTCAGCGTCAAGCGATCACTACAAGAATTCAATTCGTTACAACAATTGTTTACTGATTTGGAAAAGAAGATGAACGAGAAGTCCAATTCATTATTATTGCATACAGGGTCCGGCGAACCAGAAGAGTCCGAACCAGAAGCGTCTCATTCCCAAGAATTGGTGATTGAATATGAGCCTGTGAACGCAGAAGAGGTGGAATATCAGCGAGCATTGATAGAAGAACGAGAACGTGATATCGAAAATATCGCCCAGGGAGTCAGCGAGCTCAACGAGATTTTTCACGACCTATCGAATCTGGTTGTTGATCAGGGTCAAGTCATAGATAATATCGAGTCCAACCTATATACCACCTTGCATGACACCCGGGCTGCATCTAAACATTTGACCAAAGCAGACAAATATCATCGCAACCAGCGAAGACTTTGCTTCTGGTTGTTGATTGTACTATGTGTGGTGATATTGTTTGTGGTTCTAATTATTCTCGCATAATTGCCACATGTTGACAACTCCATCGTCTCCTGCAGTCACCAAACTATCTTGACTCCACCATTTCACGCAATTCACCTCACACACTCCATGGCTCAGTTCACGCACAGCTAAAATGTCCCAATTCTGTCCGTTTTGTTTATAGATAACCAATTTACCATCAGATCCGCAGCTCGCAATAAGTCCGTTCTCATTCCATGCCACTCCGTATACGCACATAGTGTGCACTTTTGGTAGCACTCCCTCCATCGTCCATTCCTCTTCTTCTTTCAAGGTGGACGGCAAGGCGCTTTGGTTGTCTTCTTCTGTTCCTGTTCCTAGTTTTTTCCAGATTCGCACTAAAGTATCATCACTACCATTCACAAAGCGCAATTCTTCTTTTTTCTCCCAATCAGAGCACCAAATCGTGCCAGTAGCACCAGTACAATTGGCCACACAGACCCAATCATCTTCATCGTAGGGATCCTGTTTAAACACCCTCGAAGTGTCATCGTAAGAACTTGAACATAGTATGTTTTTGAGCGGGTGCCATGACACATTTTTCACATCCTGGTCGTGTTCTTGGATCACACTCACACATTCAAACTCTTCGTTCGAATCGTCAGCCTCCCAAACCCATATAGATTTATCTCTGGAACAAGAAGCAAGATACATTCCGTCTGTAGACCAGTCAATGCTTTTCACCTCATTTTCGTGTCCTTCAATTATTGCCATTAAAACCCATTCGTGGTCCATCTGATCATCTTTGCTCCAGATCGAGATAGTCGAGTCGAACGATCCAATGGCCAACGAGGGAATGTCTCCTGTTGGCTTAAATGAAACACTTCTCATTGTCTTTGTGTGAGTATTTTCGTCTAAAACGGCCACCAGTTTGCGGCTGTTGATGTTGTAAACTCGACAAGTCTTATCAGAAGACACTGAAGCCAAAAGACCATGACGCTTGTCCACGTCAACGCTCCAACATTTGTCGGTATGTCCCTCAAAAGAGTGCACGAGTCTCAATTCACACGGTCTGGTCATTAAATGGTATCACAACAGAAATTCTCAAACTGTGCTGTATTCCCGTTTGTTTAAAAGAACTGTTTGTAGATGTTGACTCCTGGGAGCAAAAAAATTCATCATAGAAAAAATGCTAAAATATTCAGATAGTTTTTCTTCCTTGTTGAGGGGAACTATGGATCGAATAATACCAAAACACTTCTATTTGTATCAGTAATGTTTATTAGAAGAACAATTCGTCTGGCAAGATCAGTCAAAATAAGATTCAATTCCAATTTGTCTAAAGGAGATGATTCCAAGCTCCCAAAAGATTGCACTACTCCCAACAAAGATACTGGATCTCTGGCTCCAATCACCCCCAATCTGTTGAACCTGCTTCAAAAACAAAAGCCTCGATATGATCCTCTCGAAAACAAAGAAGGGATAAGTTACGAATATCATGCACCTGATTCCCCATCCGATCTTCGCAGCCAACAAATTAAACAGGACCACCAACGGTCGAAATGGAGAGTCATATTACCCTCGGTATTGGCAGGTGGAGGGTTCTTCTGGATTTTATATGTCTACGACTACTTTGATACCGACACATCTAAAGATACGGAATTTGAACTGCTAAAAGAGGATCAATTTTTGCCATATTTAATGACATTCAAACACCAGATCGATGACCAGCATTATCTCATAGAGCTCACTAGAAAAAATAAAGGCACTTTCTTATCACCCTACAACCGTCTCTTTGACGGAAAAAAACTTTGGAGTATTGAGATTAGACAACCAGATATTAATATTGTTCGAAACTATACACCCTTGCCGTTATATGTGGCTGGAATCGACCCTCAAACTAAAGAACCACATCTTAGATTGATCACAAAACCTGAGGAAGAAGGAAAATTCGTTATTGTTGTAAAGAGATACCAAACAGGCGAGTTTTCAAGGTGGCTGACCAGCAAACCATTACTCAGCGAGATCGAGCTTAGAGGTCCTATCATTGAACATAAACTACCCTTTCACCCATTGGACAAATTTGAAGAACGGCCTCAATTGGCTCCCTTGCTGTCAAAAATTAGACCTGACCCTACATACCCAGAACATCTTCCCAAACCAGAAACAATTGCTTTTTATGCCGCAGGAACTGGGATAATGCCACTGTTACAACTTTTGTATTCGCCAAACCCTCCAAAAGGCTTCATTCATGCGTACGTTTCTTTGAACAAAGAGTCAAACATCATGGACCAATTCAAGACTCTTAATTACTTTGCTGAAAAATGTGGCCGTGCCAAATTCACCTACCTTATCAGTGAAAATAACCAAAAATTGGAACCCAAGCATGTGGCCAGGCCTACCCTTGCTAACTTCAATGGCGTCATCGATATGAAAATCAGCGAAGAGTTATATAAGCAACGGCTTTTATCAAAAAAGAAACAAGAAGTCAGATCTCAAATACGAGGTGAGCTCAGTACTTCAGAAGATAGGAAAGCACTATTTTATCACGATAGCAATACTGTTCCCAGAATGGATGTTGGAATGAGACCCCAAAGTGCTTTTCAGCAGTACAACTTTTTCAAAAAATCGGAAAAACTTCCAAATCCTTCTTTTGCGTTTGTGTGTGGCCCCGAAGGATACATCTCTTATGTTTCCGGCCGTCCAGATCTCAACAATCTAGAATTAAAGGATAATGGTGAAATCGGAGGCCTACTCAAGGAGAAGGGATGGACGATGACGAACATCAAGAGACTTTTATAATATCTGCACATCCACCAAATAGTCATCTTCCAGCTCCGTATCACCGACAGTGTCTTCCATATTCAACTCTTCATCATCAAAAATCAACTTTAATGGCGTGTTTGCATCCAGCCCGGTTTTCTCTAAATAGTATTTAGCAATTGTTTCAATTTTAGTACCCGCATGAACACTGACTTTGACTTCTTTCTTGTCTTTGCTCTTCATTTTGATGGAGAAATAATCAGTTTCATCTTTCTTTGATTGTTCCATTTTAAAATCCTCTTCGTCACTGATAATAGTCAAATCTTGCTGTTGTGCAACCAACTCGTGCAATTCCTTCAAATTGTAATTCACTTCCACCACACTATTGTTCCCCATTCCAGTAAGTTCGATCAGATCTTCTAAATCTAGCACCAGTCCGTCATGTTGTAGCTCTATTTTTAATCCGTCTGGATAGTTCATCCTAACCAGGTAAATGTCCATGAGTTCTTTCACCGAGGTACTGGTTTTAACTACCACAGAAGTTTCTTCTTTTTTATTTTGCATATCCACCAGTTTCAAAGTAATTTCCTCTGTATCATCTAGATCGATCAAATCTTCTGTTTGTAACGCCTTCTCCAACGATGCTTCTCTTCTCATTCGTCTGGCAATAGACTCTGTAGTCAACAATGCGTTGACTTCAAACGCATCTCCAGTATCATTCAAAGGCCATTTGACTCCTGAGAGTAAAAGTGACCCAACACGAAGAACTTGGCTTACTATAAGATCGGACTCTCCAATATAGAACACCAATGACTCGCTGTCTTCGTATTCTGGAGCTAAAACTTTGTTGTGTGATTTCAACAACTTCAGGATTTGAGCCAAGATGGTTCTGAACTTCGCGGGGCTCCGCACCCTCAAATTAAATCCTAGATCGTCATCACCCAGAACTTTCACTTGAACTGTCAATGCAAAAACTGCATTTTTTATCCTCACAGGTTGTCCATTGACCATCACTGTCTTGTCGAAAGACCCATGTTTTTCCAGAATTTCTTCTACTTGGCTATCTCGCTGTGTCAAATGAATGTCATTGTCCAATTCTCTTAAAAACAAGTCGTCCTGGTCGTTCTTCTCTGTGATGACAACCTTTTTTGGCCTCACACTCGATGGCTTTTTGATCTTCTGGTCCACATCCTCAATTCCCAACATCTGGAACAAATCGTCATTATTTCTGCTTTTTGTAATACCCACAACTGGCAAATTGGATGACGCCGCAACTTGCTCGTCCTGTATTATTGAAATGTTCTCTTTTGCATCCTCCTGCTGCTTGATCCTCTTCTTCTTGTCCTTCTTCCTCTTCTTCTTTGTAGGCTCATTAAATCCCATGTCATCTCCAAATGCAAAAAAGTCATCCTCAGCCTTACTGAGAGTACTTGAAAGCTCGCCAGATGGCTCCTGGCTCATCGATATGTTGTTCTACACCCAGTTTGTATGAACTTGCAGTTCATCTATTATTTTTTTCCCTGTATGTAAATTATTTTTTTTCAATATTGACTCTAAAAATACTTCGTCTTGTTATCTGACCGTCTTCTTCCGTATGAAATTGTTTATTCAGCCATGCCGAAGACTGGCAACAGTGGCCAAAACAGTCGATGTGGTATCACCCTCTTTTAAATTGCCTCCAAATTCTTTACCCGTTAGTGGAATCCAACCAACGGGAGCATTTCATCTTGGCAATTATCTAGGAGCTACAAAAACATGGGCTTCCATGTCACGGCAAATTGACTCTACGTCCCAAATGATTTTGTTCGTTGCGGACCTGCATTCTCTCACAGTGCCCCAGACATATAATATGTTGCATAGGCAGCGGTTGGAAGCTATTGCATCGATTCTGTCATGCGGAATCGATCCAGAAAAGACTATCGTTTACCACCAATCAGCAGTCCCAGAACATACTCAGCTGCAATGGATCCTGTCCTGTTTTGCTAGCATGGGGTATCTCAATAGAATGACCCAATGGAAATCAAAAGCGAACTTGAATAGCGACTCACACATAGCAGAAGAGCTTGGAAAAGTTAGATTGGGACTCTTTTCGTACCCCGTCTTGATGGCAGCGGATGTTCTCTTATTTAATGCCACACACGTTCCTGTTGGCCAGGATCAAGCACAACATCTTGAGCTTACTAGAGAGCTTGCAGAGACCTTTAATAGACAAACAAAAACCAATTTCTTCACAATTCCTCAGACTCTTATGGCTCCAACTTGCAAGATTCTGTCTCTCAGAAATCCACTCAAGAAAATGTCCAAGTCAGATCCAGACGAGCTTTCGAAAATCACCATCACCGAAGATCCAAAATCGATTCACAAAAAAATCATGAAATCCACCACCGACTCGATAGAAGGAAAGTTGACTTTTGACCCAACCAATAGGCCTGGAGTTGCCAATCTAATTACAATTTACACCTCAATCACTAATACCAGTCTAGAATCAGCAATGAAAGAGATTGAAAATCTGACTAAGAAAGAATTGAAAGAACTAGTTGCATCATCTATTATACAAGAATTAGAAGAACCATCACGTATCTATCACGAGCTAATGAATGACCCAACTAATCTATTGAAAGTGAGTCTTAGAGGGGCCGAGCGAGCCAGAGAGTTGGCCTCTAAAAATCTCAAGCAGATCTATGAAATTGTTGGGATGAACTTATAATAAATCTTGCTCCAACAAACCGGTTGATTCTGCGTATAAAACCAAAATCCGTTGGGCTTCTCTATACTTTGAGCAGCTCAAGATCAGCGACTTCAAAAGATCTGTCTTGTTCAAATCACATATGGTTTCATTTTTGTTGAAAAATAACTCTTGAAACAATTCCACGAGTCGAGTTTTGTAATTTAGCTCACACAATCTTTTCACGTAAAGTATCAAGAAATTCTTGAAACTCTTCGAGTCTTTCAGGTATTGATAAGTTAAAATTTTGTTCTCCAAATGATTTAAAGAAATGACTGTTTCCAAGTTTTCGTATCCATCCTTCATTAACATTACTTTCGAAATTTTATTCAGTAATCTTCCTTTGCCTCTCCTCAATAGCTCTTCGTTGGTTCGACTTTCCAAAAGTCCAACAATCGAACCGTCCTCCCCTTGCGATCTTGTAGAGTCCCAATGCTGAGATCCAAAAGCCCACCAAGAATCACTTATCAACGACCAGGAACTCATATCTTTGTTGTACAGATAACCATTTCCGTTGCTCAATGTTACAATAGGAATTCCACTTGCTGTGATCGAACACATGGTCAGGTTCTCAGATCTGGTCAGAAGATCACCATTAACAAACACTAATCCATTAGAATCTGTGACAGATTCCACGCTGTTTGATCTGTAAAGCGGCTGTAACAACGGATAAAGTGATGCTGATCTAAACAAAGCTTTGGCATTCACCAAATCCCAAGCATACATCTCACCAATACAAGTAACTGCCAACAAATATTGATCTTTCATTTCCAGGAATGACAGAGGAGATCCCAAAATTATTGGTGGAAGAAGTCTTCTTCCAGATGATCCATAAGTCAGCACCTGGCCATTTGTAGTCGACACAGCCCAATAATTATCGGTTCCAGCCGTCAAATGAACTTTAAAAGGAACAAAATCAACAAAGATTTGTTTCCTAGACTCTTCAGATAACTTCTTTGTCAATGCAATTCTTGTAGGATTGGACTCATGACCGCTACCGTTTTTGACCTCCAAGTAAGTCGACTCGTCGTCTGGCAATGGATGGACAATATTGAGTCTCACTTTGGCCACAGAAATCCGAATATTACTAAAGGAAATCTGCGGATTCAAACTGACAGAACCCACAAATTCAATTGGCTCGAGTTCTCTTTTTTTCTTGGCTGTTCCATTTGACAATGGTTCCTCTTTCTTCTGTTTTTTTATTATTTTGTTGGCTTTTGTCGAAAGTTCTCTAGGAACAGACGTAGATGGCGCATCGAAATCTGTGAGTGTCACGGGTCTTTTTTTCAAATCTGACACTGAATTGCGAGGGACTCCGTTAGCTGCATCCTCATTAACGGCTTCTTTTTTGACAGGACTCGATGTAACTTTTTTCGACGGTTTGTCCTTTTTAACTGATGGAGAGTCCTTTGAAACAGGTGCAAGCGTCTCTGTATCTTTTTGATCCTTGGCATTAAGTTCTTCATTTGAGGAAGAATCCTGTTTTGAATTTTGTAACCAGCTGTCTCTAGTCTTCAACTGGCTAGGAAGCTTCTCCTTTGCTTTCTGTTCAAGCTCGCTCACTTTATAGACAGGATCGTCAAGGGGAATGGCCTTACCAAGCTCATCTTGTCCAAATACACCAATCAATAGTTCTCCAGTGGTGGTTGTCATAAAAAGCAAAAGACCATCAGCACTCCAACAAATGTCCTGAATTGGATTGATGCTTACCTCGTTGGCAATAAGCAAAGGCGCCCCCACGGCAGTATTCCAGATAGCTATGGTCGAATCTGCCGATGCTGTTGCCAAAATATAGCAATATTTACCCGACACGGCAGAAAAATCCAAGCTGTTGTTGTTGGAAGGATTAGCGTAAATTCGGGGTGAAAACTGTGTCATCAAGCATTTGAAACCCTTACCAACAAAGCTGCACCAATCGTCCCAATTTGATTCCTGAGAATCTGCCTTGCTCAACAACGAGACCAATGCAGTCTTACTTTTCGAGGTGTTGGGGCAAGAAATGATCCTGTCATCGTAGGACCATGAGACTTTTTTGATACTGGCTCTGTTTAGTTTTGGGGTAGTCAATAAATGAGACAATTGCTGTGTAATCTTATAGTTGAACGATCTTCCTACTTCGGGATCCTCTGTCAATTCGTACTCAAGTATGTTGGCTATTTTGTCATCTCCGAAAGTTAAAAGGTACTTGTTGGCGCAATGGTCAAAAGAGATTCCTTTAACTGGGATGTTTTCTTCATTCTGGCTGTGTAGGTGTAACGTGGTTAGAACTTTTCGATACAGCATATCATAGATGACCACTTCATTGGTCATTGATGAGAATGCCAATAATTGATCATCTGCAGACCAGCAAAAATCGAGTAAAAGACCTTTTTTCTGTTTGAAAAGCTGGGTAACCTGGCATTCACTGGGACTATGAGGGTTCTCGACCAAATACACTTCGCCATTCTTGCAAGTGGCCACCAACAAATTGGAGTTTTGTTTCAGGTTGGCATACCGCAAACATGTGATCTTGCTTCGCGTTTTGATCAGAACAGTGTGATCAGGTTTTTGTGCCTCTGCAAATTTGGCTTTGTCTATGGCCGGTGTAGATTGGACATGGGTTGATCCTGGTTCTGGAGCCGCGTCAATTTCAGGGATCATGCCAAGAAACTTGGCCATTAATCGCACCACAACGGTTCCCTCATTTCCTGCAGTTGCCACAAACTCGTTGGTCGAGTTCACGCTGACAAAAAAGGAGGAGAGGTTAGAGAAGGAGCCACTTAGAAAAAACATGCGGAATGGATATATTCTAGTAAACCTCTAAACCCTGAGCACAATTTGTTTCCGCTGGAGTTGAATGAAGACTCTTTATTGCCACTGCTCTGCAGTTTGCCAGCTTTAGATTGACCGGGTTCTATTTCCTGAAAATGTATGTGTTTTTTTGTTCTTTGTAGTTTGGTGCTTGACATTTTCGGGAGAGACTGTCAGAATAAGAATTGTGACACTAAGCATTTTTTTTATCGATGAAGAAGAACCAAATTAGCAGCTGTGGGAGTGCAACCCAGTAGAAGAAAGCCTGTGTTTTGCTTGTGGAAAATGGCATCTGCTGAGTATATTAGCGACTCCGGCTCGGACTATACTGAGTACTGGATTGACTGGTTTTTGGGCAGTAGGGGAAATGAATATTTTTGTGATCTTGATGTGGAATATATTACTGATCGGTTCAACTTGACGGGATTGAACCAGTACGTGGACCGGATCTCGTTACTGGTTGATATTATCACAGATAGAACACAAATAAGTGAAAAGGAATCGGAACAGACCAGAGCCAAATTGGAGGACAACGCAAAATTTCTGTACGCTTTGATTCACGCCCGCTACATCATAACGATGCGTGGACTCAGCAAGATGTTCGAAAAGTATAAGAACGGGGACTTTGGATATTGTCCAAGAGTATTTTGCAAGTTGACACCATTGTTGCCTGTGGGACTCAACGATTCTCCAAAAGCAGCCTCTGTGAAATTATATTGTCCTAATTGCGAAGATCTATATAACCCGAAATCGTCCAGGCATTCGTCATTGGACGGAGCATTTTTTGGAACCTCGTTTCCTGCAATGTTCTTCCAAACTTACCCAGAAATGATTCCAAGACACAATGTTGAGATATATACACCCAAGATTTTTGGATTCCAGATCCATGAAAATGCCAAACTGACCAGATGGAAGCTGCTACAGAAAGAAAAACTCATACGGAGACTTGACGAGCAAAGAATTTCTCACGATAAAAATACTCCTGGTGGATTTGCCGAGTCAGAAAAGGAGTATGAGGACGAAAAGGTCAAGTCTGCCTCTAGGAGACAGCGCACTTAGCATCTGTTTACATTCTGTATTAGTAGATAATATACCGTTGGGTTTTCATTTTAGCTGCACAGCCTCAACTTGAATTTAAATAACGGAAGGTGTAGCTTTGAAAAAAATATGGTATTGTGTGAGTGTAATAGCCTACCAAAATGCAATACACCGGCCATGTCTTTGGAAGATGATGCAAAGGTTTGTGAAAACCCAGATTCCATTCATGTGGAAATTCCCACAAATGAACAATTGGTGAATGTCATTAGTCTGACGAGTTTTTTCGAGCCGAGGTCAGACGATACCAAAGTGTTGGTATTATTGAATCAATCGATCAATTTACCGCATTCATTGTTTCAGAACTTGTGGGAAAGCTCATCCTTAAGGATTTGTGCAGATGGTGGGGCCAATAGATTGTATGATTATAGCCAGAAGAATCAGATCGAACTACTTCCAGACTACATAGTTGGAGACATGGACTCGATAAAACAGGAAATATATGATTTTTACCAACATAGGCAAGTGAAAATCAAGACCCAAAGCTCACAGTACTATTCAGATCTTGACAAAGTAATTACATTGGCTAATTTGGTGATTAATGTTCCAGAACTCGACTTGGAAAAACTTGATGATTATGATGGATTGAGCAAACAGGAGAATAAATTGGCAACCGCTTGTGATCTCAGAAAAATTCATATGTTTTTGGTGGGATCAATAGGTGGTCGGTTTGACCAGACGATTTCAACTCTCAACAAGCTAGTCAAAAGCAGTTCAAAAAGACCGAATTTCCAGTTTATACTAAGAAATAACGAGTACGATGAGTTCATACTGCTGGTTCCAGAAGGACTCAACTTCATCTCTGTGGTGAGCAATCAGCAGAAAACCACCTCTGACTCTAATCCTGTTGCTCATTTTCGAGAAAAACTAAGGATAGTCGGACTCCTTCCGTTGGTCACGAACGTAAGGCTTACAACAAGAGGTTTAAAATGGGATGTTACCGATTGGAACTCTAGCATGGACGGTGACATTAGCTCCAGCAATATGCTGGTGGGTGATAACGGATTCTATGTTAACTGCACCGGACCAATATTTGTGAATATTGAGATTTGATAAATTAAGTTTTAAATTACGAGCGCTCAATACGGTTAAACGCAATTCAATTGGGGAGGAGGACTATGTACAAAACCCCAAAGCTAACTAAATCAGACAAATTGAAAAAAAAAGTAACTAAACTTGGAATAAAGGGTCTTTGCTAAACTGAGAAAGGAAATCTTGTAAATTAAGCTTTTTTTCTCCAAATTCCTCGAAAGACTCAAAAGGAGTACTGGCAATGTCGGAGGCAGTAAAAGCGCTAACTGAAGGTGCCAAATTCACGCTGCTGGTGTTCGTCTCGTCACGAATTGGATCTGAAGTCAAGCCACTTGAGGCAGAATTGGTTGAAGGATGGTCCGTGGCACTTGAGTATGTGACTGATCCTGAAGTCGAACTGAGGGAATTACGTATATCAATCGATGAATCCAAAGGTCCCATGTTGATGTCCAAATCCATTCTCTTGTCGGGGTGATTAAAAAACAAAAAGTTGTCGACTTTTGGACGGTTATCCTGGTCTTCTTTTATCAACTTCTCAAGGAAATCGTCACCATCTCCATACAAGATATCTTCAAATCCGTCCGTCGGAACCTGCATAGGAGTCAAATTTCTAGCTTCTTCAACATTAATTTGTTTGTTGGCTGGTAGACTCTTTTCTAGAGATTGAGGATAGGAATAGCAAGAGGCTGTGACTCCAGAGTATTTGCTTCCTTCGAAGGTGTGCACAAACTCCTCAAATTGTTCTTGTTTGGTGGTTTTGAAAAAGTTGAAAAAGATCTTTATCAACATGGCGGCTCTCCAACAAGAAAAAAATTGACTTTTCAAATTCATCGAATTCAAATAGTACTCCTTCATGTAATGAAAAAGAAGCGTAGAGAAGTGATCATTGTTATTCTTACTGAATTCGTTATTCAGCCAGTTCAACACTACCACTGAATCAATTGAATTGCTAAAGCTCTGTAGCAGAATCTCAAATTTCAAATGTTCAGAGGTAAAGTTCTTCAAGAAAATTGACATGATCCATAAAAGAGCTCTGTGAAAACTCGAGATTATTTTACTAGTAAATGACAACTCAAGTCCATTGAAAAATCTTTTGAAATTTTGATGCGTTTTGTTACCACCATGAACCACCTCTGTTTCGTTCAAGTATTTGATGTAGTCAAAAGTGAACTTAAAAATAATCAATGCTGATTCAGTTGCCTTGACTCCGTGCTCCAACAATTCTTCAGTGCTGTCCTCATCCGAGTTCAAAAATAACAAGTAGTGGAGACAATTCAACAGTGAAAGTAAAGTCAGCCTCACTTCAAGCTTCTTAACCTTTGAAATGTTGAAAATTCTTTCAATCGGATCGTCGATTTTAAAATTTCCCGATAGTTCACCACTGTCTATCATCTCATAAATCGAACTGACCCTGGCACTCAAGAAGTTTTCAACTTTTCTTATCAATGCCATGAAATCTGATTTCTTGTAGTTATCCTCAGTATTTTGACATAACTTGATAGCCTGCCGAATCAACTTTGAGGTTTCAAATTCCAATTCAATATCCTTATTGATGGAGTTCTCGTTAATTATAGCCTTTAAAGCCTTTCCAGAAATGCTGATAGACACACCTCTTCTAAAGTCGTTCAACACAGCGCTGTCTTTGGCACTCAATTGGGGAAGATTCAGTTCCAGCTCATCACCATTGATAATTAAAGGAGACCCAAAATCGTATGAGTTCAAAGTGTCCAAGTGAAACAGCTTATAAAAAATTCTTCTCCATATGTTTTTCACTTTGTCATCTTTAAACACGTTTGGGAAATTGTCAGGATCCCTATGACAGCCCAGCACTCTGCACATCTGAATTATCAGTCCCAAAGACAATGAAGCCTCATATGGATCCTCGCTCAATTCTGGTGCATAGCATTGATACCATCTCAATAGCATCAAAACCTGAACATTTCTAAGAGTAACTTTTCTGAAAATACTTTCTGGCGATGGCATGCTTAAAAGAAGATTTTTAGCCACCTCCACGAAGTAAGGATCAATTTTGATTTCCATCTTGATCATAGAAGCAAGCTTTTCATCCTCAACCGATCTTGGATTTTCGAAGTACTCCTGGACATTCACAGTTAAGTATGCGAATCTGAGCATAATCAACAGTAATGAAACAATTGTCACATTTTGCTGATGTGTGACCCTAAGTCGAGGTCTTCCATTCGGATCTTTTGTCAAGACGTATTCAAGTTCTTCTCTGAACATCTCTTCATCCACAAATGGAACCAGATGATAAGAATGAGAAAAAAAGCGGTCAATCAGAGCCTCAATTACAAACATAGGAGGAAGAATCGAATTTGCAATACCCAAAAGGTCTGTATTTCTTCCCGACGAATTGGACAAACTGGTGCTGGTCATTCCATTCAGCTGAGTGTCCATGCAGAAATTCTGGTCCCGATAGACAGTTTTTCTCACCAAATCAACTGGGTCATGGTATCCTTCCCCGTCTTTAATTTTCGACTTCTGAGCGGCCAAATAATCTTCGTATTCTTGTTGATGCTTCACGTTCACTGCCTCGAATAAAAGACTTAGCTGTTTATCTCCTGAGACAAAGGTGACATACGAAGTAGTACCTGAATGAAGGATTCTGTTCTCTTTAAATATCATCTTGTCAAATTTGTTAGACAGTAGTATCACAGGGTCTGATTTATCATCAAGAGTGCTACTGCTGGCGTCACTGTATAAATATGGAAGATCGTTATATTCGCTCTGGCTGATGTTATTGGCTTGCAATATTCTTTCCAATTTATTCACTTTCATTTTCAAATTGATGATCTCACTAGTGAGCTGACTTTTATTCAGACTGTCAAGACCCTGACTCACATACTTGCATGTATCTTGAACATTACTTTTCAGACAATTAGAACATGGCTTCATTCTATCACACTTGAGTTTCTTCTTTCTACATGTTTCGCAAGAAATCGGAATCCGGTTCCGCTTTCTAACTCTTGTATCTCCATTGGTTGACATCCCGTACAAAATATATCAAGAGCTCTTGAAAATGACTAGGAATTCGGACCTTCAGTGTACTTTTTAAAAGAAAAATTCAAGTATTCTGTTATGTGTTATGTCCGTTATTGTAATTTATTAGTCCTGTTGCCATCGACGCATACGGCACATTATTTGCGCCGATACTTGCATGCATCGACCCTATAAGTGCGATTTTTATTTTTTATTGTTTATTTCGCTCCTGCATTAGGTGCCAGGTGTCCTCAAAAGATAAGGGTATAATAGATTCAAAGGTTATAAAACAAAAAAGGGTAGACTCAAATTACTGGTCATCAGCAGCAGCTGAAACCAGATTGAAATCACAAACAAAAAAAAAAAGATTACAAGAATAACAAAACCATATCGCTCACCCAAAAATTAGTAATATAGCAGACTCAAACACGGAAAAGCCGACAGCCGAACTATTCCGCTACTCCCACATTTAATACTCTTCCTCTTCGTCTGGGAACGTGTCTGCACCTAATTCGACATAGTCTCTCTCCAAAGCAGCAAGGTCTTCTCTAGCTTCGGCAAATTCTCCTTCTTCCATACCTTCACTAACATACCAGTGAACAAAAGCTCTCTTCTTGTACATGAGATCGAACTTTCTGTCAATTTTTTGCCAAGCGTCGGCAATGGCAGTGGTGTTGGACAACATACACACGGCTCTGCTGACCTCTGCTAGCTCAGAGTCGGTGGTTTGAGTAGGTCTTTGGTAACAGATACCAATCTTGAATCCAGTTGGGCACCAGTCAACCAATTGGACAGTCTTTTTAGATTTGATGACGGAAACAGCATTTTGAACGTCTCTGTTAACCACATCACCTCTGTAGAGCAAACAAGTAGCCATGTACTTGCCGAGTCTTGGGTCACACTTAACCATTTGGTTACCAGGCTCAAAGCATGCAGCAGTGATCTCGGCAACAGAGTTAGCCTCGTGAGTGATTCTAGACTTGGACATCACAGGGGCATAAGAAACCAATGGGAAATGAATTCTTGGGTATGGAACCAAGTTGGTTTGGAACTCGTTCAAGTCAACATTCAAAGATCCGTCGAATCTCAAAGATGCAGTCACCGATGAAACAACTTGTGCAATCAAGTTGTTTAAGTTGTTGAAACTTGGTCTAGCAATATTGAGGTTCTTACGGCACATATCATAAATGGCTTCGTTGTCAACCATGAAGGTACAGTCAGCGTTTTCCAAAGTGGTGTGGGTGGTCAGAACAGTATTGTACGGCTCAACGACGGAAGTGGACACTTGTGGGGCAGGGTAAACAGCAAATTCTAATTTGGATTTCTTACCGTAGTCGTTAGAAAATTGTTCCAAAAGAAGAGATCCCAAACCGGAACCAGTACCACCACCCAAGGAATGAGTGAAGAGGAATCCTTGCAAACCATCACATTGGTCGGTCATTTTTCTCAATCTGTCGCTGATGTCATCCAATAGTTCTCTTCCAACAGTGTAGTGACCTCTGGCATAGTTGTTTGCGGCATCTTCCTTACCTGTGATCAACTGTTCAGGGTGGAACAAGTTTTTGTATTTACCAGTTCTAACTTCGTCAACAACGTTTGGTTCGAGGTCGACATAAAGGGCACGTGGAACGTACTTTCCAGCACCGGTTTCTGCAAAGAAAGTGGAAAATCCTTCCTCACCTCCCTTTGGTCTGGTCAAACCTTCTTGCAAGTATCCATCAGGAGTGATACCGTGTTCCATGGAGTACAACTCCCAGCATGCATTACCAATTTGACAACCTGCTTGACCGACTATTCATGACATCAAAAAGATGTATATGTTAGTACTTGCACTGGATCATTGACCATTTGTCTTCTTTGTTTACTACATACCGTTCACCGAAATAACTTCTCTCATTTTCAGTCTTTTTGTTTTCCGTGCTGATTCGTTTCAATCCTTTTCAACAATACAACTAAGTGGTAGTTCAAATCAAAACGGGTCTTTCCGTGTCTGATACTAGCACTATTGAAAAAGATCACTACTTGTGCTGTATTAATCTTTTGTTTAGAATCCTACTGCACTTTGTTTACAATTTTTTTGGCGTTGGGACCGGTGGTTACGACGCCCTGTACATCAGCGAGAATTTCCTCTTGTTGATATTTTTCCCGAATAGGTAAGCCGGGTAACTGGCAGGACGCGAGAGAAAAAAAAATTGGCTCTGCTTTTGGTTCACGGGTGTGCAAGTTTGCTTTTCGACTTTAAAATGGCCGCATAACTTCCATATGCAAGTTAAAAAGACGGGAAAACTTGGTATTGGAGCCAGATTTTGGGCTGAATTTATCCGGATACCACCCAATCACAAACTTCAAGTGGAAGGATTGATTTGGTACTTTTGCAGTCACACGATCAACGAAATAGCAATTAAGATCTTCGTAATGGACCGTTTAGGAAAGCGGACGCACAGCCAGACTTCCCCACACTTTTGCACGGCCGAGATTTCAGAATTTTTCCGGCTCCCGAGGGGATGCCTAAAAAGTTGGAGACCTTCACGCTGAATGTTGCAACAGGGTCCAAGGCTTTGAAAACCAACGCAGACACGGGCGCTATTAAGTACTGATACGTGGTATAAAGATTTATTCAAAATGCTTGTTCAGCTATTTCTATTCTTGTTTGTCCAATATGTTCGAGCCTCGGTGGATTATTATGATGAAAGCACTCAATCTTATTATATGAGAGGGGAAAGAATTCTAGGAACGACCAAATTCAACTCTTACAACACTTTCACCAATCAGCCGTATGTTTCAAATGGCTACATTGGGTCGCGTATTCCTAATCTTGGATTCGGGTTCAGCTATGACCAAAACGAAAATGCTTCCAGCTCATATCTGAGCAACGGTTGGCCACTGTTCAATCCAAGATTTTCAGGAGCCTTTATTGCGGGATTTTTTGATGCTCAACCAAACACAACAGGAACCAACTTCCCCGAACTATTGAAGGATGGTTACGAAAGTGTCATCAGTGTTGTTCCTCAATGGACGGAGTTTTCGCTTTCGGTCATCGTCAATGGAACACAGCATACTTTGAATCCTCAGCTCACCAACGAATCTTCATTTGCAGGTGTCACCGACTACGTTCAGGAACTTCATATGTGGAATGGAGTGGTGACCACCTCATATACTTGGATGGATCTTATCAAGGTCAATGTATCAGTTTTGGCTCACAAAGACATCGTTACACTTGGAGTGGTCAATTTAGATCTTTCTACAATTGCTCAAGACTGTCAATTAGATGTCAATGTTGTCAGCTATTTTGACTTTGAGTCTGCACAAAGATGTGTATTAGAGGACATCGATGTAGACATCAATGGCATTTATGTGACTGTTCAGCCTGAGGGAGTGGATTATAAACATGCAACATTATATTCCACCTCCAAAATTCTGGGAAAACATAGTCCTATGTGTTTTGATTGCGTCAATAATAAGACCTCCTGGGCCACTGTTCTCAACTTGAGCAACGAGGTGTCTAGTGTCACTAAATATGTCGGAATAGTATCTGATGATCTATTGGACTCTAATTCCACTTCCTTAGTTTTCAATAAAGCCAAAGAAGTTGCAACCAGAGCATCGCAACAATCTTGGCAAGATATTGTCATGACGCAAGAGAAAGGATGGTCTTCTGTGTGGTCTGATGTCGGGGTCAATGTGGATAATGATCCACTATTGACATTGGCAGCTGAAGCAAGTATCTATCACCTCTTTGCCAACACCAGACCCTCTGCTAAAAACATAACTAGTGCTTTAGGAGTGGCAGGATTGAGCTCAGACTCGTATGGAGGTATGGTATTCTGGGATATGGATCTGTGGATGTTACCTGCTCTGCTTCCTATTGCTCCAGATAATGCTGTTGCTCTTTCTTACTACCGATACTACTTGCACGACCAAGCCATCGAAAATGCCAAGGAAAATGGATACGAGCAGGGATCCGTGTATTCTTGGACTTCTGGACGGTTCGGTAATTGTACCGGTACCGGTCCATGTGTGAACTATGAATACCATCTGAATGTTGCAGTGTGCTATTCCGTCTGGAAAATGTATCTCAGTGGAGCCATTGACGATGGACATCTTGAACAATATGGATGGCCAATTCTCAAAGATACTGCAGACTTCTTCACTGAATATGTGAAATATAACGACACGCTGGGAAAATATACCACGCATAACTTGACAGATCCAGATGAATATGCGAACTTCAAGAACAATGCAGCATATACAGCAGTGGGAATCTCACAAGTGATGAAATGGAGTCTTGTGGTAGGTGAACATCTCAATAAAGAAACCAGTTCCGATTGGGAAGATGTCATGGAAAACATGTATCTTCCACAATCGGCAAGCAACATCACTTTGGAATATGACACCATGAATTCTAGCATTTCTATTAAACAGGCAGATGTGGTTTTGATTTCCTATATTGATGATCAAGATGGATCCTTGGTTGATTATTTTGATTACGATAAGGAACAAGCCAAAATCGATCTCGAGTACTATTCGCAGCACCAATCATCACAAGGACCAGCAATGACGTTTCCAGTCTTTACTGCTGTGAGTCAGAAGTTGAATGACGTTGGTTGTGGATCCCAGACATATCTGTACAAATCTGTAGTTCCATTTGTGAGATTCCCATTTGGTCAAATGAGTGAACAAAACAATGACGATTACGACGCTAATGGAGGCACCCATCCAGCTTTTCCATTCAATACCGGTCATGGAGGTCTAGTTCAAAGCTATTACTTTGGACTCACTGGTCTAAGATACAGTTACAACATTACCAATGGCAACCAGATCAACAGATTTTTGCACTTTGATCCTGTCGAGCTACCGATGTTGGGAGGAAACCTGGAAATAACCGGGTTCCAGTATCTCAACCAATCGCTAGATATTTCAATCAATGGTCAAATTGCTTCTCTCACTCATTCTAAAGGAGACCAGACAATCACTGTTTATGTCGATTCTAGAAATTCAGCCTCTGGTTTCCACATTTTGCAGCCTGGTACCAGTTTAGAAATTCCTGTGTATTTGACTTCCAGTAACTTCGAGGGCTCCTTGACTGAGTGTCAAGCTTCGATCTATGAGCTTTCAAGTGGCAGAGATGGAGATATTATTGCTTCAATTGTGGACGGAGACAACTCGACTACATGGCAGGCTGACAATAGAAACATCAATTCGATGGTTATTGTGGATCTGGAGTCGATGAAACCACTCAGTCATGGAAGCATTGTTTGGGGCTCAAGACCAGCAGCCAACTTTTCAATTTCGGTGCTTTCAGACACCATCATAGACAACTTTTCAACTTGGACTTTCAATTCTTCAGAAACAATCTCGGTACTTAACGATCAAGCAGTTGAAATCACCAGCCAATATACTGACAACCAAGAGGTTCAAATTTCTGTGTTGAATGCAACCACCTTTAACTTTGACCAAGAAATTCAGGCCAGATATGTCTTGTTAGAAGTCTATGGCACCTTAGACAACGATACGAGTGATTATGGGGGCATCATTGCCGAGTTTGCCCTTGCTTGATAGGCCCTACTCCAAACTCAAACACACCTCAGCAATCATACATAAATGATCGCTTGGGTATTCACCTTCTCTTGGTTGACCTAGACTCATCTCGTCGGGATGTGGAAGTTTCAAAAGACTTTTCAAATAGACACCATTTTCCTTTTCAAAAGCTTCTATCGTATCTACTTCAGTACAATCTTCTTCAATGGACCATTCTCGAATAAGAAATATGTAATCCAGTAGTCCTCTCCAAGTATGGGCCCAGTTTGAGAAAAATGGTTCGTTTTTTTGGTTGTCCAAGCCTGAATTCTTGGGATCTACCCACGAATATCCAACAGAATACAATGAGATAGCTCTTGCTGGTGTTTCATTATGTAGATCTTGCATCTGGTCCACCAACTGCTTTTGCTCAACATTGGGAATATATGTTTCTGGAGTAGGGGTTTCTGGCTGTCCTTCGCCAAACTTCTCTACATTTCCTCCTTCCTCATCTTCTGCAGCTTGGCCTTCTCTAGCTTTTGAGTACTTGTATGCTGTAGAACAAGAAATCACATTCAGACATCTGGAATCATACTTGATTGGCTTTTGAACAATCGAAAGATATGGTGAGTCGTAAGGCTGAGAATTGAAATCTCCGGCAAAGAATTTCCAGATCTTGGTGAATTCCGGATGTAAGACACGAATTCTGTTTTCAAATTCTAGAGTTTTTCTTAAAACAATGTTTGTTTGTCTGGTTCTTTCATAAGTTCCAAACGGATGCCAAAATAAATGTGTGGTTCCCACTATCAGCATTTTATTGGGTTTATTTTTCAGCTGTAAGCCCACCATTAATCCAATATTTTGCGTGGTTGTACGAGGTTCCAAAATCCCCGTCTTTTCTTTATCATAGTCTATATGGCACACGTCCACGACATGGAAAAGCTCGTTGCGATAAAACACGGCAACTCCATGGTTCTTACTACCAGCTCGAAAGAACTTGTTTTCATATCCCAATTTCGCCAATTCCAACTTCCAAAAACTTTGATACTGTACAAAATCCATCTCTTGTAAACACATGATATCACAATTGTAATGTTGCAACTCTGCGAGAAGTATTTTAGATCTCTTTGTCCATTTCAGAATACTTCCATTATCGGGAAATAATGTTCTTCTAATCAATGCCTGTGCTAGCAGATTGTATGTCATGATCTTCAGACCAAATTGGGTTTCAATAGTGCTACTTCTTGGAAGTTCCACAAGTTTTCGTTTGATGAATCCGTGACACTCCGGCCGATCTGGATCAATGCCTTTAGTCAAAAGTTCTTGTTTTTTGCGTTCTTTTTCCAGGGCTCTCTGTCGTCTTTTCTCCTCTATCATCTCAGGAGTGTGAACAACTTTGACCTTCTTGTTGCTCTTCTTCCCTGCGGCCTCCATTCTGGTGCTCTATTGGCTAAAGAACAGGGGGTGAGAGAATAAGAAGGCTTGTGAAAAATCCACTAGTTTATTTGTATGCAAAGGGTGTGCTTATGTCATCTTGTACTTAAATTCAAGGAGCTTTTAGCAAAAAAAAACTGGAGCCGGTGGTGTTTCTCTTGAAAGCTTATTGGTGTGCTTTGTTTCCTGGAAGATGTCGAGTGAAGCGACGAATGGCATAGAAAATGAGTCCAAGAGTCCAAAAGATGATGCTGGGCAGTCTGTAATTGAGGAGAAGCCAGTGTTGGAGCAAGTGATTGATCTTCGTAGAGAAATCGATGTCCTTTTCGGTGTGATAAGACACAAACAAAGAGAATGTAGCGAACTGAAGAACGAAAACAAATATTTGCAAGATTACGTTGGCTCGTTGATGGCTGCTGGGAAATTGAATGGATGAGCTGTTTTGCTGGCCAAGAAGCTGGCTGTGCTCGGGTTTGTTGTAGTGGGCGGTTAATGAATATAATTATAGAGAGCCAAAAAGGAGAGCATCTACCAATTGATTTTTATAAAAAAGCATTTTGCCTCCTTTTTCCAATATTGCTGATTGCTGCACAGTGACAAACTAGTGACCATGGAAAATGAAAACACAGACGTGATGGCACGAAGACAGCCTGGGGCTGGCAATTCGTTGCTATCCGTGTACCAGCAAAAGTTTGAAACTTTTAAGACCTTAAAGTCTAACAAGCGTGAGAAAAGCAAATCAGGCAATCCAAGTGCAGCATTGTTAATCATGTCACAAAGGGATCCGAATAGAATCATCGAGGTTCAGGAAGACTCGGCAGAAATGTCTTCGTATGTCTTGGGAGACAGCAATGGTGATTTCAGCGATAGCGATGACGAGAATAATAATGGCGAGCTCAAGACAGAATTGATACTCAAGGATGATCGCAAGAAAGATATCAATGCTGTTTTGAGCGGGCTATCGGATAGCATCCGGTCGAGGTCTAGCGCCGAGTCCCCAGAGGTTTTAGACGGCGACATTGCAACTGGTGAGGACGGTTATAGTGGAGACGATGATGGATCTGAGGATGGAGACGACGAAAGTGATGATGAAGACGATGAAAATGATGAAGAGGAAGAGGATGAAGTCGATGAAGAGGATGATGATGAGTCCGAAGGATCCGATGCTGAGACAAGATTAGACCTTGAAGAGTATTCGCCAAGTATCATGCCTTCTGGTGTGGCCAAGTCGACCGAGGCTACCTCAGCCGCCAAAACGTGGGAGATCAGTATAATTTCTCCTGTGTCTCCGAGTCTGATGGAGAATAAAGAGGTGAACGTCGATATACCATTGAAGGAGAAAGAGGAAGAACCTCTTGATGTGGAGTCCCAAAAGGAAATTCATAACGATAATGACAGCGAGAACGGTACCAAAAATTTGAAATACACCAAGGTTCATATAGAACCTCAGGGAGAGCCATTGGCACCAAGAAGCTCTCCGCTGATGTTGCAGAACATTGCGCCTTCTCCTGTTTCTTATGCTTGCCCATTCTACAATACCTTAGAGTACAATCCAAATTGCCCAACTAACGAATCACTTTTGCTCACTATTTTGGATCATGAGATGCGCGATCTTGATAACAAGAACAAGAAGAGCAGTGTGCCGGTGGTGGAACAACTTCATAGGTTTTTCTACAAACTGCTACATTTTGGTGACATGTGTGCTAGCGAGTATTTGGAGAAGTACCCTTGGGAAAAGTATTACGATTTGTCAGACCAGTTTGTTAGTGAGGTGGAAGAGAAAGAAGAATTCAACTTCGATATGATTCCGCTGAGTCCCAAAATCAATCCTTTTACCAGCAAGTCTGACTCGTTGAGATCGAAAAAACCCCATGCATTTGTGGCCAGTAATGCGTACGATTAGCATGGTGTGTATTTTTCGGTGCTGATTTGACGGTTTTCTTTTTTATTGTACAGGTGTGTGTATTATATATAGTTTTCTCTTTTAAGCCTTCCCATGTTATTGAGGTTGCCATCTTTAAGAAGAACAGTTGAGGTGTAGAGGCTCGTTCCACACCAGCTATGCAATGTGTTGATGCAAGTGGTTTTGATCTGCAGCGATTCTAAGGCTTCAAGAATTCTGAGTTGCAACCCTGGCATTTTGCTCATTCTTCCAGTAAATATGATGCTGTTGAATAGCGTCCGGCGCAGATCAATTGGCAATTCTTTAGACAATTCAGCCAATAATTGAATAAGTGGTTTTTCGTCAATGTCGTTGGTGTTCCAGTCCGCTTGATCCTGAAGCAATAATTTGTCTATCAGATTACAAAGAATCAAGCACGGATCATTCTCTGTCTCGGTGGACCTGGTAGGTTTTCTTGTATAAGTGTGAGTAGTGATGAAATTCTCAATGTAATTAAATAGATCAGAAACTGTTTGAAACTCCGCAAATTGCTGGAAGCAGTTTTGGAACTCGTAATGTAATTGTTTCGCAGCCTTCTTAGTGTATTTGACATGATTTTCCAAGACTCTGAAATCGTATACTGGTTGAACAGTCGACATATTCCAGCCCAGATCGATGACCAACGCATTTCTCGTGCCGGCTCCTACAACAGCCATAAGTTCATCCTGGAGAAAGACGACTGATCTGACATGCAAATTTGTGAGAAGCTGTGTTGACAGGATATGTTTGTATTTGCTGTTGAGAAACCTGTTGACCACCAACACCACGTTGGATTGTGTGATGTCTATTTGCGACTGGGTAAAGAGCTGATAAAGAATGTCAAATAAATGGGTTTCGAACGCGTATTCAAACGAGGCTGTGATATTTGAAGAAGGCACAAAGTCCAAAACATTCGGATGAAATAGATATTTAAGACATTTTAAATCGTGGATTTCTGCTGGCGACAAGGAACAGTGCTGGTCGATCTCCAATTGGTGAGTCCATTGATATTCACTAGTTGATTTCACAACCATTGGTTTGGATTGGCCTGCAATTCCAAACTCGATAAATCGTGACCCCAGCTTCAGAACTACTAGACTCCGTCGGGAGTCCGTCATTGCATAGGAAAGATTGAAGAAACGCACCAAACAGGCGAACCGGTAAACCTGAAGCAAGATATTTTTTTTCTCGGCTGTACCGTATTATGACAGAAGATAAGCAGCGAAAAAATTGTAAATATAATTAGGAGCCAGACCCAATCCGGCATCTTCTTGTTCAACTACTCAAAACAGAAGCAACAATGGGCGCTGTTTTATCTTTGCCATTGGCCCCGGTGTCAATGTTTGGGAGCTGGATAGCATCCTGCTTAGGTGCATCCATGTGCTCATGTTGTATGAGCTCGAAAATGAATCCTTTGGCTGGCACGTTCAAGTCATCGGTTGCCACCAGAATCACCTACGCATTAATTTTCCTTGTGAACTCGATACTCTCATGGATATCTCTGAGCCATTCTCTTACTTCGCTTGTAGAAAAATGGACATGGGGACTTTTCAAATTCGGAAACGCATACTGCAAAGAGCACGGTTGTATAGGTTTCACCAACGTTCAAAGACTCAACTTTTCCTTGGGAGTGATGCATTTAATTCTAGCCGGATTGCTTGTGGGAGTGAAATCGACATCCAATCCTCGAGGAGTGATTCAAAATGGATATTGGCTTGCCAAAATCTCTTTTTTATCGATCTTAACTGTTATCACTTATTTGATTCCTGACCGTTTCTTCTTGGTTTGGGGAACATATTCATCGATTTTTTTCAGCACATGGTTCATTCTAATTGGGTTGATTTTGCTTGTCGACTTTGCTCATGAATGGGCAGAAACTTGCATGGAACGTATAGAGGAAGGTGAAATTTATCTGGGAGACTCTGGCGAAGACGGAACTTCGTGTCTTGAAGGCCCTTCGTTTTGGAGATTTCTTTTGGTGGGAGGCACTTTGACCATGTACATAGGAGTCATAACCATGACCGTGGTGATGTACATTTATTTTTCGCACAGTGGTTGCTCTTTGAATACATTTGCAATCACCATGAACTTGGTTCTGGTTCTTGCATCCACTGCCCTCTCGGTGACTCCAATCATTCAAGAATACAACCCTAATGCTGGTCTTGCCCAATCATCTATGTGCTGTATTTATTGCACCTATCTAGTCTTCAGCGCTTGTCTAAGTGAGCCAGATGACAAATTGTGCAATCCTCTGGTCAGATACAGCGGTACAAGAACTTTATCCATCATCTTAGGAGCAATATTCACTTTCATAGCTGTTGCATATACCACTACAAGAGCAGCAGCCAACTCTGCTTTCAGCCACAGCTCGTCCAACCTCAACTATAGCACAAACGGACATTACGATTCGGTTTTGGATGTGATCACCAAACAACCACAATCTAGAAAGGAGATGAGAGCAGAAGCTGTCAGACAAGCAGTTAATGAAGGATCATTACCGGCAAGCGCATTGAACGACCCTGCTTACTACGACGATTCAGATGACGAGCTTGGAGAGGAACAAAACTATACCAAATACAATTATGCATTGTTCCACGTGATTTTTTTCCTTGCTACCCAGTATATTGCAGCTTTATTAACGATCAATGTTGGCTACGAGCTCGACAAAGGGGGATTCGTTCCTGTGGGCAGAACCTATTTCAACACTGGAATGAAGATAGTCAGTAGTTGGCTTTGTTTCTTGCTTTATATTTGGACTTTGGTTGCACCAGTTTTGTTTCCAGACCGCTTTCTATAGGAAAAATTACAGCCACGATCATACCAGTTTATCAACTAGTAATTGCAATCAATCATTTGGACACCTTGCACCTGAAACTTGATTGTGTGTGTATATGTTTTTTTTTTTGCTGAATGCGGCTGTGTATTTTTTGCCCTAGTCCTATAAAAGGAGATAAGTTTTCCCAACATTGTCGCAACGAGAGACAGTTTGAAAAAAAAGGTCGTGCTCCAAGATGACGGAATCACAGGATTCTGAGGCGCTGGGAAGTTATTCTAAAATCAAAACGCACTTTCCTTCAGCAAGAATCAAAAAGCTGATGCAAACAGATGAAGACATAGGGAAAGTGGCACAGGCCACGCCTGTGGCTGTGGGCCGCGCATTGGAATTATTTTTGTGTTCGCTGGTGGAAAAATCGATGGAGACGGCTTCGGCAGAGCAAAGCAAAAAAATCACTATTCAAATACTCAACAGAACCATTCAGCAAAACGAGCAGTTTGATTTTGTTGTGGGAGTGTGCGATAAGTATATGAGTAAAGGTGCCGCTTCGACAACTTCATCAACTGCCTCCTCAGCATCTGCTCCCCAAGAGTAACCGTTTTGATCCATCTGTACTTTAGTGTATACTATAATTTGAAAAGTTATGTCAGCATGTGAATGTTTTATGGCCGCATAGCCAAACAAACAGCTTAATCTTTTTGTGGCAGCTGGTTCCTGGTGTTCTTTATTTTTATTGAGCATATCAAGCGTCGCGAAATAAAAAAAAAGAAAGGCAAGACAAAGCAATCGGAGTGGTGAGGCGTGTTCTGGTTACGTAATCAGAACTGATGTATCTCGGTTAAGGGTTTATGTAGGAGGATGAGGTGAATGTGGAGGCTGGACGTTTCCACCATGATATTTTGGATAGTGTGAAGAGAATATGGTAAGCATAGTAGTCGATCTGTAGTGTGCCAGAAGGCCCAGATGCAGGCTACTGAAGACAGGAATCTCGGTGATCTGTAGTCCTTTTTGAAAAGCGGAGTTCCATGTCTACCTAAACTAGCACACCAGCCGCATCAAACGAACATTTCCCCAGTTCTCCAGCCACTTTTGCGCCGGTGGCTGGAGGAGTATAAGTAGTTGAGCACTTCTTGTTTTTGGGGATCCGACGAAACAATGTGCTGTTGTTATTTAGACAAACCATAGCCTGATGTCGCACATTCATCATACTAAGTCGTTTACTAATCCGTTCCACTTATCCTTGAAGAACCTGCAGCTGGCAGATTCCAGGCATGCCGAGCCAATCTACTATGTTGGTGTCGATGTTGGAACTGGGTCTGCTAGAGCAGCTGTTGTTGATCAGACTGGAGCCATCTTGGGACTTGCCGAAAGACCTATCACAAGACACGAACTCAAAACTAGTCATATCACACAATCGTCAACGGAAATCTGGGAGTCTATCTGTTACTGTGTCAAGACTGCCATTTCCCAATCTCATGTCGATCCTAGCTTGGTTTTGGGTATTGGATTCGATGCTACATGTTCCCTCGTGGCAATAAACGAGAAAACCGATGAGCCTATGGCTGTTGGACCGGACTTTGATGACAACTTGGAGAACATTGTGCTGTGGATGGACCATAGAGCTGAGGTGGAGGTCAAAGAGATCAACGCCACCGGAGATGAGTGTCTCAAGTACGTTGGTGGTACTATGTCGATTGAGATGGAGTTGCCAAAAATGAAGTGGTTGAAAAACCATCTTCCTAAAGATTCCAATGGGGAGTCACTCTTCAACCAGTGCAAGTTTTACGATTTGGCAGATTTCTTGACTCACAAGGCTACCGGCAAAGAAACCAGATCGTACTGCTCTACTGTTTGTAAGCAAGGTTTTATTCCTGAAGGAATCACCAACAGAAATGGATGGTCTGCTGACTTTTTGAATAAGGTGGATCTTCCTGAATTGGTTGAAGACAACTTCAGAAGACTAGGTGGAATTCCTGGTGTTAACGGTACATATTTGTCTGCAGGAGAAACTGTGGGTGCTCTCACTCCTGCTGCTGCTGAAGAATTGGGATTGACTACCGACTGCTACGTTGGATCTGGTGTGATTGATGCTTACGCTGGATGGATTGGTACAGTTGCTGCACAAACAGAGACTCCAATTGAAAAACTTGTCGAGCAAGACAAGAATTACACTGGAATGGCTAAGGCAACCGGAAGATTGGCTGCTGTGGCCGGTACTTCTACTTGTCACATCTGTTTGGACGACAAACCTATTTTTGTTGAAGGTGTGTGGGGTCCTTATAGAGACGTCATGGCCAAAGGTTTCTGGCTAGCTGAAGGTGGACAATCTTGTACTGGTGCTTTGTTGGCTCACGTTTTGTCAACTCACCCAGCTTATGCTGAATTGGGAGTTGCATCTGAGGCTATGGGAGCTTCAAGGTTTGATTTCCTCAACTCTAGACTCGAGTCTTTGAAAAAGACCACCAAGGAAAGATCGGTGGTAGCATTGGCCAAGAACTTCTTTTTTTACGGAGATTTCCATGGTAACAGATCTCCTATTGCTGATCCATCTATGAGGGCTTCTATCATTGGTCAATCTATGGATGTTTCCTTGGATTCCTTGGCTATTGCATACCTAGGAGCCTGTGAATTCATTGGTCAACAAACCAGACATATCATCGAGAAGATGGAAAAGGCTGGTTACGAGATTAATGCTATTTTCATGAGTGGTGGTCAATGTAGAAACGGACTGCTTATGAGATTACTTGCCGACTGTACAGGTTTGCCTATTGTGATTCCTCGTTATATCGATGCCAGTGTGGTGTTTGGTGCTGCTATGCTGGGAGCTGTTGCGGCGGAGGATGCTCTCAAGAACCGTCCTAAAGAAGGTTCAAGATCAAGAAAGAATTCTACTGTGTCCGCCGGCGAAACTGCTTCTGCAGGCCCTGAGCAGCCACCATCCCCATATACCGCACCTTCTGCTACTGCTTCCTTGACTTCCATCAGTGCTTTGGCTGCTGGAAATGCCCAATCCTCTTATCCATTCCCTGTTATGACTCCAATTGAAGATGAAAGCAAACAGTTGGGAGGTGCAGATGGGTCTGACGATGAGGAAGAGCAACAGATCTCTTTTGGATCTAAAAACGGTGTTCAGGCCGCAGCTACTAGAAACTTTATGTCTCATAGAGGAGTTCAAGCTTCTGAATCCAAAAACTTTCAAGGTCCTGGTGATAAGCTTTGGAAGGTGATGAGTGATCTTTCTGGTGTGGGAAGGATCATCTACCCATCAAGTGAAAACGATCCAGATAGAAAACTTCTTAACACCAAGTACAAGATTTTCCTGGATCAGATAGAGACTCAACAGAAGTACAGAGCCATGGTTTCCAAAGTTGAGGAGGCTATCCAAAACTATATGAATATTTAATAGAAAACGGATATAGGTTTTCATAATCAGTTGTATTTTATTTCAACATCGTAGCGTATGGTGATTTATTTTTTTTGGCTTATTCCACGTGCACGGCCTTGAAACAACTTTTCTTTGCTCATGCAGCAAACATTCAGCAAATGCGTGAACTATATAAGAGCCATCGATCACCCATTAGGTGAAAAAAGGCTTGAAAAACTCAATTCACACTTCTTTATATCAATTGACCGTCTAAACCATCTATCATGACTCTTGCGCAGCACCTTGACCCAGAACTCCTCGAAGGTAAGATTCTCGAGAACCAGACTCCGGGGAAACAGTTGGTGGACAAATATATCAGCACCAAGAATGAATATCACAAAAAGAAGCAAGAAAAAGAACCCTCTAGTCGGTTGATTTCAAAGTTCCGCGGAGTGCAAGACAAGTATAAGATTCCTGCGGAAGGAACGGAAGCCAGGCAAGTGTATGAGATGCTGCACGACGACTTGACCTTGGATGGTAACACCACGCTCAACTTGGCCTCGTTTGTCAACACCCATCTTGAAGATGAAGCTGAAAAACTGATTGCAGAGAACTTAACCAAGAATTTGGCAGATAACGATGAGTATCCAATGATGCTCGACATGCAACAACGGTGTATTTCCATGCTATCTGATCTATGGAACGCTCCGCAAGAAGTCGAGGATTCGGGAGTGGCTACCCCTAAGAAGACAGAGAACTATGTTAGAGTGAAAACTCGTGCAATTGGTACTGCTTGTACCGGATCTTCAGAAGCAATCATGCTTGGAGGATTGGCCATGAAGAAGAATTGGCAGGCTAAACGGAAAGCAGAAGGGAAGGACTATTTCCACCCAAACATTTTGATGGCTTCATGCTGTCAGGTTGCACTTGAGAAATTTGCAAGGTATTTCGATGTGGAGGCCAGGATCATTCCAGTGTCTCCTACGGATTTCCTGTTGGATTATAATCTCATTAAAGAAAACCTTGATGAAAACACCATTGGTGTTTTTGTCATTATGGGTTCTACTTATACGGGTGGTTTCGAAAGTGTCGAAAAGGTTGATCAGATCCTGCAAGAATATGAAGATGAGACAGGCCAATTCATCCCTATCCACGTCGATGCTGCCTCAGGGGGGGTTCTCGCATCGATTGTGTATCCAGAACTTGCTTGGGACTTCCGGATCCCACGAGTGGTCTCTATTAATGTTTCTGGTCACAAATTTGGTCTTGCTACTGCTGGTTTGGGATGGGTAATTTTTAGAACCCAGACTTGGCTTCCCGAAGAGTTGAAGTTCCAATTACAGTACCTAGGTGGATTGGAAGAATCTTTTACCTTGAACTTCTCCAGACCTGGATTTCAGGTCATCCATCAATATTTCAATTTCCTGCATTTGGGAGCAAAAGGTTACTTTGAAATTTTTGACAACTGCTTGACTAATGCACGTTTATTATCGAGATTTTTGGAAGAAAGTGGTCTTTTCGTTTGTGTTTCAAATCTGCATTTGCCTTTAGGAACCACAGCCAGATTGGAGTCGGGAGGTCATGCCGGACCATCAGAACAGGTTAAGCCACTTTCCAAGCATACCGAGTTCAATCCAGCTCTACCAGTAGTTTCTTTCCAATTTAGTGAGACCTTTGTTGAGAATTACCCAGAGATTCCTCAATCCCTAGTGTCCAAATTGTTGAGAAATAGAAAGTGGATCATTCCAAACTATGGACTTCCAAAAACCTCCAAAGATACTGGCAATCCAAATAACGAAATTCTCAGAGTTGTGGTCAAATACAACTTAACCTCTCAATTGCTTGACAAGTTAATGCATGACATTATTGAGGTCATGGAAATTCTAATGAGGTCCACTGAAATGGTGAGAAGTAATGTGCAGAATATGAAGAACGTTGACACCCTCAGTGACGCAGAAGAACTTGGAAACACTATGATGTACAATATTTTATTGTCAATTTCTAATGATGCAAATGAAAAACTCATCAAGATGAGAAACTTGAAGCAGGAAGAACAGAAGCATAGCTCATTCAGAGGTATCTGCTAGATTTCACAAAATTTTACCAATCTTCTTCTTAGCCAGGTTCATTTTTTGTTGACTACTATCAACCTCTTGATCCAGATCCTTTAAAAGTTCATTTTGGACACTCAACTCTTCGTTTATAGCACAGCCAATTTGTTTCTGTCGTTGTATTATTGTTCTTAATTGTTCGAGGTCTTCATCCTGTTGGTTCATAACAAGTTGTTGGTGCTGGTACAACTGCTGGTTGTCCAACGACTTTGTAACTTCAGTCTCTTGAGGTTTTCCTAGCGTTCTTTTTGGAACCTGTTTGGTAATACTAAGTACCCCTTTCAAAAGCGTAGAAAGTTCTTGGTATTCTTTTTTCTGTTGATTAAGCAAATTCTGTCTGCGAGCTTGTTCGCCTGCTCCTAGATCCGTCTCATTTTCCAGGAAGTACTGTAATTCATTGATCTTGCTGCTTGAAGAGTCCAAGACTCTCTTACATTCTATGGTATTGCCTTCTTTAGCAAACAGCTTCACTCGCACCGTTTGTAAGCTCGATTTAAGTTGGTTCAGGCTCTCCAACCATTCTTCTTGTGTATCAATCTTTTCATTCTTTTTCTCATTAAAAGCACTTTTTGGCAAATAAAGGAATTCCAAAACAAGAGAATGGGTTCTCAAATGTTCATCATTCAGAAGCCCACTTAGAAACTCGCACAAACCGCCCTTACGCTCTTCCACAGTAGTTTCCCTGGTCTTATAAAAAGAGGTGTATTTGGAAGGCAATTTGTAGCTCAGATTCTTGTTTAAAGAAGTTTCTAAGTCTTTTTTAAACTCAACAAAATCGCTAAACCTCTTGCTCACTTTGTGCGGGCCGGTTTCAGATGGCAACTCGATCTCGATGTTGTAGAGAAAGTACCCATTCAGGGACATCGTGCTGGGTATGGTGACTTTTACCATTTTTCGGTTCTCTTTCGGTGCTGTTGGAACGAATGTGTAGGTCTGTGTTTGTCTCTACTAAGAGCATTTTACTGCAACAAATCCTCAATTGTACACAAAATAGCTCTTGTATCTACGCAGTAATTTGTCACATCCTTGCACGCACTCAACCTGCTGGTCAAAAATTTTGGTGCGAATATAAGACAGGACAAATAAGGATCAAATCATGGAACCCACCATTCCAGGAACTGACTTCTTGTCGAAAAGATCATGGGAAAACAGTATATTTCTACTTCAATTGAGGGAAATGCACACAAATCTGATATTTTGGAGGTATGCGTGACTAAGGATTTCACCATCACTTGTTCAGCAGATGGATATCTCAAGATCTGGAACAACGCCAGTGGGAACAAGACCCTAAAGACAGAACAGTTTGTAGACAAACTGGGATTACATCATGTGTCGACTTTTGAAGATACAGTGGACAGTAAGCGAATTTTGTTAATTGCAACGGTTTCATTCTCTGGCAAACTTTATATGTTCAAATATAACTTCGAGCAAGAAATAATGGAGGAGGTGACACATGCACCAGCAGAACTACGCAACGAGAAGAACTCATTTTGGGCAGTCAAATTCACAAAGGATCCGTCTGGAGAATCACATTTGATGGCATCCACCTTGGCCACAGGAGCAACACAGGTGTATAAACTGGAGTCGTCAGAGCTCGCATATTTAGGAACTGCATCATCTAACGATACTTCGTTTGCAACCAGTGTTGATCTCGATCCCATGTTTAAGCGAATGGCTGTGGGACATCAAAATGGAAACGTGTACATTTATGATTTAGAGTACTTGAAGCCTTTGTACGAGTTTCAATCATACGGTCTTAAAAAAGCAACGTCTTCCAGCTCTCTATCCACAGTCAGATGTGTGAAGTTTTCTCCAGGAGGGACTTTGTTGGCTGTTGCAAGGGATTCCGGATCATATGGAACAATATATTTGTATGATGTCAAGTATGGAGAGGTCATAGGAACACTGACCAATGCTACACATTCATCAAACGTCGGCATCGGAGGATTTGCCCATAACAGTTGGTGCCTCTCCCTTTCGTTCAACGAAGACGGCACCTTGCTTGCAAGCGGTGGGCTAGATGATACAATTAGAATTTGGAACACTAAAACTCGGAATAAAGAGGCAACCTTGGTAATTAGCAAATCTGACGTGGATGATGACGCCTTAAGTAATAGCAACCAGTTAGATCATGCTACTTGTTGTTCCCTAGCTTATATTCCTAAAGGTCTTATCAAGGGTGAAGGAGAAAACGATGGGTTGGTGGTGGTTGGATTCGATCGTGCAATTAGGTGGTTCAGAGAAGCTGGTGGTGTTTAATCCAAAATATCGTCCTCCTCCTGGTCATCCATGTCTTCGTCGATAGTCTGTCTCAGGTGACTAAACAAGGCGGGCCCATGGTTATCTAGTTGATCATCATCTTCCTCTTCACAATCATATTGCTGTGGCGAACGGTAATCCAAATGGCTTATTTGAAGACTGCTGGCACTTGGAGTATATTGGCCAGCACCTCCAAATGCTCCGCTAGACATAAATATTGGAGTTCCCTGGTAGGAACTGTCGCTCTGCTCTTCGGCCAGTCTAATCTTTTTTGGATACAGTTCCTTATGGTTTGATTCTTCGTTTGCGAATACAATCTTGCTTTCATCACCCAACCTCTCAAATAGCTTGAAAATCAAATTCTTCTTCAA
This sequence comes from Ogataea mattraensis, assembly GCA_030564055.1. Taxonomy (NCBI): domain Eukaryota; kingdom Fungi; phylum Ascomycota; class Pichiomycetes; order Pichiales; family Pichiaceae; genus Ogataea; species Ogataea mattraensis. The sequence continues at coordinate 102,178 of JAJMLE010000009.1, read as the reverse complement.
GTTTTTGAAAGTTTTGGTTTTCACCAGTTTTCCCCAATTCTGGAATATGAATAATTCACAGTTAGATCTTAAAATCGGGTCATTCAGATAGACTGCTATTTCCCAAATTTTCAAAATGTTGTTGACTTTGAATCCGTTGGTATAGATCTGATTTAAAATTAAGGATTTCAAGTCGAATAATTCATAAAGCTCTGACAGAAGAAGCAAACCAGTAGCTTCATCTATTGTGCAGTCGGCAAGGGTGTTGGTATAAAAAAAGTCGATCATCATCTTTACCCAACCGACTGGCTCGGGAATGAACATCTCATTGGACTGAGCTTCAGACATTCCGCTTTGGTATAATTTTTTGAAATAGGGCCATCTAGAGATCAAGATCAGTTTATGTACCTCAATTGGCTCACTTTTCTCATAATCCTGTTCATCTTCCGAAGGTCTCGTGGTAGCATTAATGGCAACAATCTTAAAGTCTGTGAATTCCCGATTCTCATATAGTTCATAAAATTTAGTCAGCAACGAGGATGTATCTATGTCGCTTTCCAGTTGTGTGGAGGCTCCCAGGTTGACCAAGGAGATCTTCACTAGATGCGTCATTCTGTAGTCATAAGAGGTATCGTTAGTCTCTGGAGTTAGGGGGTATCCAAGCATGCATAATTTATCGTCATAAATGAAGAAATGCTTCCAGCGATACTGTTTAAGAAGCTGTAGGTTTCCGTTGATCAACGGAACATATTTAAATTTTTTCAAATCGAATAAACCAATTGATGGTTTGATTGTCTCTTGGTCCAAGGACCATTGGGAAGTGAGGATATCCAACACTTTATGACTTGAAATTTTCAAGTAGGCATGGTTGCCGGTCAAGAGCTTGGGCATATTTCCTAGCCTCATCTCTCCAATAGCATTATTTTCCAGATCAAACGTGGAGATCTTTTTCACATGATTCATCTGTTTGGACAACCCGCCAAATGACCAAATTTTGTTTTCTGATTCATATACAAAATGATCGAATCTGCTCACAAAGGTTCTCCTGTCCCATCTCCCACTTTGTAAGTCAAAGCAATAAAGATCATCCACCGGCTCTTCCTTGATGGTGTTATTATAACCACCACTAATGTAGAGTCTACCTTTATCTTTGGATAAACAAATTGAGTGCCTAGATATAGATCCCGGTAGATTGACAGTACTCGGATGTTGAAATGGAATGGACCAGGCATCTTCCACTATATCGTAATTCAAAATCTGGGACGTTTTGAAAAAGGAGCTTTTAAAAGTAGTTGAGCTCCTACTATTTTGATGGTATAAGTCGTCTACGGGTAGACCTCCATAAACCAACACCTTACCTTTAGAGATTGATGTCACTGAGTGGCCTTCCCTAAAAATTCCGCTTTTCCGTGCCGGTAGCCATTTATTGTGTTTCAGATCCAACAGATAAATGTGATCATCAATGATATCATCCTGATCAAAGCCTCCAAATAGCATCAAGATATCCAATTCCTCGTCAACACAGATTGATGACTGTAAGCGATAATATGGGGCTTCTCCGGTGAGTTCTATGGCCGATGTTTCATTTTTGACCGAGTTTTCCATTGAATCTGGACTGCAACTGGTTGGCAATGTAAATGAAGACATGGCAGACCACTTCTTAATATTATCTGGCCATTCGACAATAGTGGGATGACTAGCTTTCAACAAAAGCACACAGCCTGTTGATTCATATAATAATTATAGTAGGATTTTATTATGTGATAAGGGGCGCCCCGATTCGGGGGCTGCTAGTAATGAAATTACCCTACTTGTTCTCCCTGATACAAAAAAAAGGGGAGGTGATCCCAAAACAAAAACCCTCTTTCTATAAACTGAACAAGCCAGTGGTCTTCTTTCCAAATGGATAGACAATCATAGTACTGAAAAAAAGTCCCACTGTAATTCCAATCGCAATTTCCACCATTGAAATTCCGAAACTCAATGTGCTAGAGCTTAATGTATCGGACGAAGACGAAGTGCCGTTCGAAGCACTGCTAAGTTGAGAAATACCTGCTGCCAACACATTTCTTGATGCAACTCCTCCAGGAACCTGATCAAAAATTCCTGTTAGCATCGACGTGAAAGCTGAATTGCAATAACCAATCCGTCGAAACGATTTTCCTGATCTTGAGTACAGATTACTCATGAGTCCTATAGTGAAGGAACCAAGAGCAGAATTGAACTCCGTGATACTAAAATGTAGCGATGAAAAATATGACACGACATATCCACCGCAGGCAATCACAGTCATGACAGGAAGTTGATGCAATTGCGCCTGCGATGCCAAAGAAAGTGCAATGCTGAAAACGGGAACAAAGAAAAAGTCGAACCAGGGAGAAATATTGGACGAACAACTAGTGTTGGTAGTTGCATCTTTATCCATCCATCCATACAACGCAGAGCCAAGCGTCAAACCAAAGCCAAGAAATAAAGAGTAGATAATGGCATAGAACATTCGCACTGAACCGGCCACCAAAGATCGACTCTGGATCTCCAAGGCTCCACTTAAAATAATGTATCCGGGAAGAATCATACACAGTCCACCTTGAACAACTGCAGCAAAACAAAAGTATTTGCCCCCACCTATCGTTCCAATGGCCCTGCCTATAAAACTGAGCCAGATCGAACTGCTGACCTCGAAAACCGAGGAATAGATAGATGATTTTGGAGCTACCACCAATTGCAAAAATCCAAGCAAGCATCCCAACACAAATGTTGGCGGTATATCAAGCCATGAGCCTCCAAAAGCCCAGCTGACCACAGTACAACTCGAAATTCCATACAGCAGAATACACCACCACCGGTTTATATATGGGGGTCTATTGAGCAGTTCCTCTAGCTGAGCTGAGGCTTCTTCAACACCCATCCGGTCGTGTACAACGCCCTTATAGAGTTGATGAGCTTCATCTAGTTTGCCGAGGTTCAGTCCTTGGGAAACTCTCACCAGCTTGACTTCAGAGGTTCTTGTGGAAGGATCCCCAAAAGAAACGATCATACATCCTGGTAAGTAAATAAAAGAGCTATCCATCTCCAACACCCTGGCTGCAGCACTCAGGTATTCTTCAAGTCTGTGATTTGGAGCACCGTATAGCATAAAAGCTTTACAGAGAGTCAAAATAAACTTCTGTCTCTGGAGGATGTCGGCAATGTGCACGGTGATCCGAGCGGCGGATTCGTGTTTCCGCTTCCTTTTCAACTTCAATTTTTCTTTCAGGTAATCATTATTATCCTTGCGCTCATGAAAATTTGGAAGGTCAACCTTAGAGGTGGAACCAGTTTTTTCCTTACTAGAATTGAACAGACTGGTGATCGAACTGCCAGAAAAATTCCGATTGTGCTTTGGCCGATGTGTTTCGAACGAAGACTGAGGTGATAAGGTTTCTATTGGCAAAGACTCTGCCGATGACCTGTTCAACAATTTCATTTTTTTCAGTGTCTTCTTCAGCTTAGAATCCTCCCCATCGTTGAGAGGCTGTGAATCAATGTCGGAATCAGGAAATATGTTTGAGGAGTTGCCATTCGCGGTATTGTACAACCTCATGATACTAGATGAGATCCCTGTCCTCACTTTAGTTGGTAATGGAATTTCATTTGTCACCATTTCATCGTAATCGTCGAGCAAAGGGGTCATTAAAAAGTCTTCGGAGTTAGCATCAGAGGTCTGTCTGGCATTTTTTGCGGTTTGGTGTTCAATTTCGAAGAAAGAAGGCATTGATATCAATGGAATATGTGCTCCGACAATCCCTTTTGCCTCGTCATACTCATTAATGTTGTCCAAAGCTTTTTCAATGTCACCAACTTTGCGAGGATTGTTAGGTCTGATAGCACCAGAACCCAGTCCATTATTAGCCGTCCCCAAATGCAAAAATTTCGAAACTAAAGTTTGATGACTAGTCTTAATAGACTCAACATCTCCCGGATCTACATGCTCGACAGTGACTTGTGGTATGTCCTGGTTTTGCAAAGTGAGTCTTCGGATCAAACTTCTCATTAAACCAGGCTTTTCGTGCTCGGAACTCTCTTTTTCACTTTCTTCTACCACCATATCATCAACCACCTCATCATCAGTTGTCTCGTCTTCGCTTGAGTCAGGGTCACCCAAGTCTACCTGTTTGGGCTTTCGTTTCGAAGGTCTATGCACTCGTCTAGCTCTGCCTCTTGCATCTTTACGAAATTCATGGTCAAAATCTCCCTCAATCTCTTGCTGTATACGTTTGTTCCTCTCAACACTATGCTCTTTTCTAGGTTGTTGGTCTAGTTTTTCTTCTTCTTCCCTGCTGAATATTGGCAAAATTGGCACTTGCAACTGATCGCAGTCCGTCTCATCGTCTTCCAGGATCGGAAGGGAATCCACCGGACGTGATTTATGAAGTGCAAAACTCCGCAAAGGGGAGGATTCACGCGACATGAGACTGGCTGCTTGGGCTTCCCCAGGTAAGATATTAAACTTCCCAATACCGGAGCTGCTTCTAATCTTCTTTTGTTATCAAAGCTCACATAGGTAAAAAAAATGCGACCCTCGGATAACGTAACGCAACCGGGCAGTGTTAAACGGTTCATGCACAATCCACCCAAACACCATGAATTGGAAACCAATAAAAAGACATAACAGCTCATTACATAGATGCAACTTCAAAGACTGCCAAAATCAGTTTTCAAGCATTATGGTGCATGTTGCCAACCACAGTGTAGGACTCTCCGGCCAGATTCTTTACAAGACTAGTATCGGCGCGTCTATCGACCCTTGACTTTTAAATTGTTTTACGGTGCTCGTAACCAAATTGAGGTAAAAAATTCAAGGCAATTGTTTACATTTTTGCTTTCTTACACTTAACACCAACACCCTCCTGAGACAGACCGAATCAGATAAACAAAACAAAGGTCTCTACTAAGAGCTTATTGCTTTAACCTCGTTAACTAAAGATGTTACATTCTCAGATTGGCCAATATTCGGCTCCAAGCACTCCTCAATCGGATCTGTTTTTGGACGCCACTTCAAAGCCAATAAAATTCTATCTGTATCCACCTCTCAATGGAAATCAACAATTGATTCATTTGATTGAATCCAACAGTGGCCAGGTGATGACTGGGGTCACCAAAGATACAGTGATCCTGTCCTCACCAGAATATTTGATGTCGGATGATTTGAAGAGATTCCACGTTTACTCGTACAAATTTGTGCAAGATTCCATAAACAAAGGAATCCAATCGTTGTCAAATTACATTCTCCACACTCCAGGCTCTCAAGTCATCAGCTCCAATGAAATGAGTGGTATTTCTGGTCCAACCACAATGAGATACTTTACACCAGAGGAAGATGCTATGTTGTTTGAAGAAATTAGGAAAAGACCATGGATGGGCCACAAGGGACATCAAATTTATAAGGATATCAGTCAATTGGACTATTTCAAGGAAAGACAGAGAACTCCAGCTTCATTGAGAGAAAGAATCAGAACCTTAAAGTACGAAATCGAATATGTTTACAAAGCTGGACCAAACAGAGAGCTTTTAAAAGATGAAAACGGGCAATTCATCAGAGACTACGAGCTGAAAAAGAAGACCACAAGCTTCACACCTTGGGAAGATTTTGAAATGTGTAGAACAATCTACCTGAAGTTGAGACCCTCAACTGATGAAAAAGGGTTTGAGATTATCAACTTCCCTACAGGATTTTTTGATACCTTTGCTGCTTCACACCCAAACCACACCTCTGAATCGTGGAGACAGAGGTACAAGAACTTTTTGAGTTTGTTTGGTATTGCGAATTACTTGAAGTACTGTATCATGCAAATCAGGCAAGAAAAAGAACCACAACCTGCCAATCTGGCAAACAAGGACTGGTTGAGCGCAAGGAAGCATTTGAAGAAGACTTCCGGTCCAAAGTTGTACTTCCCTAACATTCCTGAAGGTAACGAATTTTTGGATACAAACTTGGAAACTATGGAAACTCCCGAATTTATGGACCAGGAAATTGTTCCTGCTCCAAGACTTGAGAACCAATTTCTGCGTCCCACTCCACAAGAGCAGATTGAAAGATCAATTGCCATGGCTGCGCAGCATCAGGCCGAGCATGATTTTGCTTCGGCTTTCAAAAATTTCAAAGAGCTTGACACCACAGAATCTTCTTCTTCAGAGCCTCCAGCTAAGAAGATTAAAATAGACAGTTCTGAACAGGATTCGGCCAATATTGATCCTGCAATTGAGGGTTTGCAACAACCACTAGAGTTCGTGGAAGAACCGACCACTTTCTTTAGAGAAAATGCGTTTGTCAATTCCTTCAAGAACCTTGGACTCCCAATGGATTTGGAACAAGTTAAAGCTCAGAAACAAACTTTTTTCAAGAAATTAGAGGAAATTTTGGATCCGAAAACCACTACTTCGCCAAAAGTGTTGAGTTCCAAGCTCAGCAAGATCGGCGTTCAGGAATATTACACTATATTCTTGTTCCATAGATGCAATTCCAAAAGAAATCTTATTTTGGATTGCATTAAGAACTACATTAACACGGATGGTCGTGAATTGCTGGCACAGCAGCCAGGTATTTGGTCCAACAAGGCTCTTGACTGGCTGAACAAGCAAGATGACCATCTTAAGCAACTGCTGGAAATGTACCATGGTACTGCTAATTACCGCAGCCAAGTCGAAGCCTTACGCAAGACCAAAACTATCAACTGGTGAGGCTGTTTCTTTATAATTTTAGTGTGTATTAGTATCTGAATGTATTTCACCTATTGTTTTTATTTCAGGATCTTCTTCATCTTCTTCGATTACCACCACCGTCTCATCATCTGAGAATTCTTCTTGTGTGCTGTTTTCTACTTGTCTCTTGTCCTCGTCCAGTTTCTTGTATTTTGCCTTGGTCTTTCTCTTAGCTCGCTGCTTGAGCATTTGTTTCCGAGCGTGCACTATAGCATTACGGCTTTCGTCCCCCTTGGTGAGATCTTCTATCTTTGAGGCTAAAATTTGTCTAGCGATTTTTCGGTTCTGATCTCTAGAACGTGTGGCCTGGGAGGTTACCACCAATCCAGTCGGTATGTGTGTCAATTGAACTTTTGAGTTGGTCTTATTAATTTTCTGGCCACCTTTTCCAGAACCTCCCTTAATGAACTTCTCAGAGATGTCTGATTCGGGTATCGTGGGGCGTGGAGGCATCTTGTTTGCCTTAGGAATGCGGATTTTCTTAGTTTCTTGTAGACATGACAAGGTGAAAAACCATCGGCTAAATGATGGAATGGCCTTTCGAAAGGCCATCTGAGATTGTGCGAGCATGGCAACTGCCAAAAAGCTAGCACTTCACTTTATGAAATAGCATTTGAACTGAAAAATCGTAGATACTGGCTTAGCCACCATATATCTGTGGCTGGAGACAATACTCTGAGAAGTGAAAAAAATTTTAGTGAACGAACGGAAAAAAGTTGAAAAGTTTCTACATGACATTTGTTTACTGATTCATATTAGTCTGTTAAGTATGTTGAGGCAACAGATAGCAAGGTTTCACTCATCGGCCGGTACCTTTGCCCGCAAAGGCTACAGAATCTCGCCCCAAGTGAAACTGAGACCACCGATTCTACCCACCATAGATAACATCTCCATCAAAGACGACCATCCACTTTGGCAATTCTTCCACAACAAAAAATTCGTGAGAACCGAAGAAGAAGTGACATACACGGGCCGAGCATGGACAGTGCAGGAATTGAGACGGAAATCGTTCGAAGATTTGCACGCTTTGTGGTATGTGTGTTTGAAAGAAAGAAATAAATTATACCGAGAAGAACAGATCCATCAATCTGCAAGCACTCCTGAAGCCCACATGTTTTCAAGTCTGAGCGAAGAGATTCATCAAACCATGTGGAGGATCAAGCAGGTGTTGACAGAAAGAGAAAAGAGTGTACAAAATGCCAAGGAAGAGTTTAAAAAACATGGTCAGGAGTATCTAGATGAGTTCAAGCAAAAATATCTAGAGGCCGAGGACGTGGAGAATGACGAATGGTACGACAAGCTCGAAAGACTACAATATGCACTTTTTGGAATTCCTGAAGTATTGGAATCTGAGTTCAAGGTTGATTTCAGATTTGTTGAAGGTGTGAAATACATTGGACAGCTCAAATTCGATAAGTTTGCTGAGCAAGCTGGCAAATCCGATTTGGGTCCCTTGAGAGACATTGCTGAAATATACACTGTTTTCGAAGAAAGTGCCTCGCTGGAAGGCGTTTCGAATGCTTGCGATAAAATCGAAGAATATAGAACCAACGACATAGTTATTCCAGGTTCTAAGGAAATTCAGGTGGTGCAAGGCTTCATTGATGACAAAATTCAACAGTCTTTATCTGATTTCGAAGAGCCGACCGAGGAGTAGATGATATATTTTCTCTTGTATATATTACAAATCAAATTCATGCTGAAATGCTGCGAGTAACTCTATCAACTTCTGGGCAATCGACTCCCATTTTCGTTTCGTCTGCGAAATTTGAACTCGTAGATCCTCGCATTCTTTAATCTTGTTATCGATCTGTACGCTCAACTGTTTGCTTCCCATCTGAAACGTCGAGTTGTTGTTAAAATTAAATTCGTATTCAGTCTCCAAGGGATCATCTTGGTCCTCTTTGATAACTTTTCCAGTTTTCAAAATCACATTATAATCCACATCATCGCCAAAAAGGCTTATAATTTCTTGTTTCGTTAAAGTAATTGTTCTTGTACGCTTCATGTAATCTTGAATTGTCTGGTTGATTTTACGTCTGTTTGTCAGTAGTTCCTTTGCATGCGTTGTCTTCACCTGCAGTTGCTTGTGTTCATCAATAGCAGCATCAATGTAGGCCAAGAGCTTCGAGTTTATCACATTGTCCATAACCTCATACTCTTTGTCAATATTGTTATACTTCAATTTATCGATTTTCAAATTCAAATTCGTCTTGAATCGCACCAAATCAAGATCAGATTGGAGCTTCTCAAGTTCATCCAAAGTCACAGAACCCAGCTTTCCATCTTTCGCCAGCGAAACATATCCTATTAATTTGCTCTTTAATTTCACATACGCATCTATCTCCAAATCCAGCACCCGGCGCCGGTTCTTCATTGCAATTTTCTGGTCATTTGCAAGACCACTTGTGGCACTCATGATGAAACCACCAAGTCTATTTAAAGTGTTTATATATACGACTCCGTGTTTTCTCGGTCTGTCTTTAAAAGGTTTTTTTTCTCTCTAAATTACTATTTATTTATCACGTGACCTTCACAACTTTGGTTGCAGTTTCTTAGCACGAAGAATCTCATCAGTCAATCTCACGACTTGATGAGCAAGTCCAAAAGAGTTTTGATATCCTGCATGCGCTGAGCCATAGTTGTGGATAATATCAACGCCATCCTGGACATCTTTCGAAATATTCACACCACCTTTTCTTCCCGGTCTTATTCCAATAAACTGGGTCACCTCCTGTAATTGGGCAGGATTTTTCATAAAACCGGAATCCACAAGCTCAGGCGCGTATCTGACAGCTCTGGACTTGATTCTTTCCAGCAATTGTGGGTCCCGATGCAACGATTTATCATTGTATAAATAAGTTCCTGTCAGCAAAGTACCATAGCCTCGTCTAGGGATAATATATAGGGACTCTGTAGGATGCTGAGGATCCATTGCTTCAACAATGATTAATTTTCTGGCAACATTTTCAACAAGTAATGTTTGGCCTTTAATCGCCAATTCGTTTTCAGAGTCTTTTGAATTTAGCTGAAATCCATTGATGCCTGCACAATTTACCACTATGTCAGCTTCAGAAAATACATATCCATTGGTGGCAGGCTTCTGGTTGACTCCAAAGGAAGGACTGAGTTTTTTCGGCTCATTTTCAATGAATAGTGACTTTGCATCAGATAGTCTATGGATCGTGCGTCTCATATAAGTAGCTCCGTGCTCAATGCATTTGGCAAGCAAGTAGTGTAGATACTGTACTGGATTGATGACAAATGTGGTGAACTTGAATCCAAAAACAATATCGTCCTGTTTGCTTTTTTCTGGATACTCATCAGGAGGAATTACAGCATAATCCCGAACAATGTCTTTGAACCATGGCCCGTCGTAGTTTTCCTCATGCATTGATATCCGAGGAATGTAAACCTCGGTTTCGCATTCGGAAACACCTGAAGTTGGGTCCCGGTTGGCTATGTCCAGCATCTCATAGTAAGATGACAAGTCCTTGAGCTGAGTGAGCCATATTGGATCTCTTTGTGTACTAGAGTGGCAGAAAAAAGCTCCTGCGTATGGACTCGTGTAAAAGTCTGCCATGTCTCCAGGAAGCTCCTTAGACAAAATAGTGACTTGGTGACCTTTTCTGGCCAATTGCAGTGCACTGGTGAGTCCAATGACCCCTGCACCAACTACAACTATTTTCGCCATGGTTGCGGAAGCTGATGATTAAGTAGATTTTTGTTGATATTTGCAACTCAACTTGGTTGACGTTGGTAGATTTTAGAGATTTTCAGCTGATAAGAAAAAGACAGCCAAAATAAAAATATGGTCGTGTGCCAAGTAACTGATTATATAACTATGTCTCGCTCTCAAAAGCAGTTTTGATCACTCCAATCACAGCAGTGCTCTGGATCTTGTCGTTTCCCCCTTTGGATATTCCATACTCGATGTCACCAAGGCCTTCAAGAATAGCCATTCGTGTGCTTGGCCGGAGCTCGTACATCTCCAAAAGGCTCACGAAGCCGCTCACCAAGTCCACTAAAGCAAGACCTTCGGTCTTTCTGATCTTGGTCATGGTCGAATACGCGTCTGACCAGTCATTCTTCATAATCGAATCAAGCACAACTCGCACTGATTGGGGTCGAGGAGCACCCACACACTCATACACCATATCCATAGCAATCTCCTGGCCTGGATCCACAGCAGAGGCACATGCCTGAAGAACATTCAATGCCCGTCTCATATCTCCCTCACTCAATGAAAGCAAACTTTGGCGAGCATCATCGGCAATCGAAAGGTTTTCTTGCTTGATCACAAAATTGACTCGATCCTCTAAAGCAGAATCAGCTAATGGAGAAAACCTAAACCTTGTGCATCTGGAAAGAAGAGCAGGATTCAATTTGTGCGAGTAATTGGCCAAAATACAAAATCTGGTATTCTTGGTGTATTTTTCTATCACTCTTCTCAAGGCATTCTGTGCGGCATTGGACATTGCATCTGCTTCGTCCAAAATAATCAATTTGAATCCAGAGTTGAAGATCTGTCGGGTACTGGCAAAGTTTTTGATTTGCTCACGAACAACATCAATTCCTCGATCATCCGACGCATTGAGCTCCAAAACCATATTCTTGTAGTTCTTTCCGTACAATTCTCTTGCCAATGCGATGATTGTAGATGTTTTACCTGTTCCTGGAGGACCGTAGAACAGTAGATGCGGTATTCTTCCATCTTTGGCAAAACGTCTAATGGTCTGCACAGTCTCGTTCTGGCCATAAACCTCGTCCAGGCTTGCTGGACGGTATTTTTCCACCCATGGAAGATTTTCCGACGACATAAGCATAGATCAACGACAACTATAAAAATCGATCACGGTTAACGGTACGTTTTTTCACGCGTGCCTCAGAAAATCCATAAGTAAAAAAAATAATGAGCGAGTTCACAAAGTTCTCGTGTAGGGATGTTTTTGAAGACCCAACAGCAGAACATCTGGACTAGCATCGCTTTGGAAGCAATGCAAGAGAAATAACGCTGTTAATCACCTGTCTGTGGTCTGTTTAGAGAATTATCTGGATTATGGTAGGGCCAATATAAAGACAACAGGCCAACCATCTAATGCCACAGACCTTCTACCAGGTATGTGTACCCGTGCAATATGAAGGAGAGTGATGCCTTTATGCAACAAATTGTAGATGATTTAGGTTTTGAAGACACTGCTTACTACAATCGGACTACATCCGGAACTACCAATGACTCTCCTCTGTACCCAACACCTCCTTTGGATTCCCAGTTCAACACCTTATTCGGCAGTGTTGGCATAGACAGATACGGCTGTCAAATTCCTCGGTACTGTTTGGACGAACATCCTCAAGCAGAACATGCTGAGGAATTGGACTCGGGGCTCAATAAATTGATTGAGGAGTCCAATCTTGAGCACAAGCCAATTGAGGGTCTAGCGCCAAGTGTGATACCATCTCTGGCGCCACATTCCCTGGAAAAAACTAGCGACGTCAAAGCAAAAAGCTCCAACTCGCAATCATACGAGTTGGTGGTGAAAAAAGAAGAGCCCCAAGATATGATCCAGACTAACGAATCAAACTATAATTGGCGCCATCCGTTTGAGGTTGGTTTGCTAGATCATTTCCCGACGATTCCTTATGTGAAGCAGGAAGAGCTGGTTGTCAAATCAAAGGAAAGTGGACTAGACAACATATTTGGAAATCATCCTAAGACTCCTTGTCGTGGACTGGACTATTACCGAGTTAGAAACAACGTTACTATCCATACACTTCAAATGTTAAATGGTCCTGCATCAAAGTATGTGTATCAGGAGAACAAAAAGTTTGGAGCCAATCTCTATGAGCCAGCAGTCAACCGTAAGTTGAACCTTTCACACGGTCTTTATGGTTCACCAGACCAGAGCATGCGCAAACGGAGTGTAAATATGGGCAATTTTGCTTTATGTCCGTTTTGTCCAGTTACCAATGACAATGCCAAAAATGAGTACCAGAAACTCTTCTTCAAGAGAAACGACTCCAACTACCTCCATCACATGATCCAATTTCATGGGGTTTTCTCAAATGGCGAGCTAGTCAAAGATCCGGTAAAAAGGGGCTGGTCACTTCCGGAAGAAAACGTTGAGCCCGTCGAGGTGGTGGAGTGTCCATATTGTGAGGAATGCGTCACTCTGAAAAAGTATAAAGCCAGCAACCCTGACGAACATAGGCTGCTCAAGTATTTGAGACACGTGAAGGAGTACCATAAAACAGGGAAAAACCTCCAACAAGTGACATTTTCCTCTGATAGACGTGGCTAGTAGGACTAATTAGGTGTGTGTATTTTGAGTTTAAATGGAAAATCTGTAGCTCTGCAACCTTTTTTTTTTTGCCAAGCCAAGTTTTTCAGGGTCTTGGTGGCTTGTAAAAACAGCATCACTTTACAAAAGCTTTATTATTATTAGATTTTCTCGGCATGGGCCTTGTGATATCAATTTTCATCGTCCCATTTCGAAAAAACCCCTCCAATGACATCCTAATGGGCATTCTTATTATTATCTTTTACATGCAAGTCTGCTCGATCAATACGTCATGACCAGCCTTTTGAATCTATAAATAGCTCGAGTTTGATTTTTTCGGAGATTTCATATGGCACCTATTGTTCGCTTGCATAACGTTTTCTGCTGTAGTTCAAAGCACTACTTATTGTAAATTGCAGAGTTATCATCCAATCCATTTAGCTTACAAACTTGTACGAGTAACCCAATTGCACAATTCCTGATGAACTGTTTTGGCTCTTTCGCTTTCCAAAATAGCGGAACTATTATTCAGCTATTTTAGTAAATACCAATTTCGAGACCCGTACAATGCAAATTTTCTTAATCTCGAGCCCAATTTTAAAATATAAATCCCCAATGCCAAAAAATCATCCTATTGTATTTCTTCCCTAGTTTGTAAAGTTCGTTTCCGACCTGCGTCTTGCGTTTGTCTGCCGAATGTTATCCCTAGTCCAAGACGTCATCTTCTAAAAATAGGGCTTTAATGTTTTGGCCTTGCAAATTCGGGAACCTTTTTACCCTCTTCCAACACCATAAATAGTGGGGGTTTACCTCTCTCATGATTCCTCTTTTCTGTTGTTCTCCTTCATCAACATCATCATCCACTCCAAACGTTTCTCTGCATTGATAATGAAATATTCCACCTTCGTCGGTCTTGCTGCTTTTGGTGCTTCCGCTCTTGCTGAGTCTGTTGAGCTTTGGGTCAATTCTGACAACTCAGAAATTGACGGCTTGGGACTAAACCCATTGCATAGTGGTGCAGGTATTGATTACCTTTTCCTCGGCTCCAACAACGAGTCCCTCGTTCTCGATTACGATGGATCCTCCAAATTGACCGCTCAATTGGATAACCTTGCTGTTCCTGCTATTTTTACTGTCGACTACCGCTACGTTGAATGGTCCATCACCGGTTCTCATTCTCAATTCACCTTTGCTTCTGACGGCACCTTGTTGGTCAATGGAACTTCTGATGGTTTCTACGCCTGCATGAACACAGGAGACCCTTACAGGTACTCCACAGAGAATTATGAGCTAATGTTCTACCGTGACCAAACCGCTCCTAGCGGCTGCTTGGATATGACATTAGTCTCTTCATCTGCCTCTGCTTCTTCTTCTTCTTCTTCTTCTTCTTCCTCAACTAGTTCGAGTGCCGTCAGTTCTGCCTATGCTATTTCTTCGGTCGCTACTGTCTCCACTGCTGTCTCCAGCGAGTTCCTAACTACAACCACATGCTCTGGCAATTGCTCCTCTACCTCTGTAGTTAGCACCTATGAAAACAATGCCATTTCAGCAGTCCCAGCCGGTATGGCTATTTTGGGTGGCTTGGCTGCACTTTTGATCTAATTCAATTGTTTGATCCTTTTTAATCTTGCATTTTCACAATCGATTTTTAAACCGGAATAATTAACTTTGTCTAGTATTTGAAAATTAAAAATCCTACCAATTGCCTACACAATTTCTCAGATGAACAATGTCAATTGCTTTAACTCAGAATCTAACACTAAATTTCATTCTTTTACCTTCTTTCTCCCTAAAATCCTATGATGCCATCGCGACAGTAAATTATGTTGTATGCTGCTACACAGCCTGAAAATTGCCGTTCCATCCTAATTTTCCTCGACCTTAATATGTTTCAGTATCTTCTTAAGTGACCCACACCAGCTGCTATTGGAGTTGGTCATCATGAAATCCACTATGTCACTTTCGATCACCCGAATATCCGATTTTTCTTCAAATTTGTCCAGCATTAAAATCAGAAACGCACTCTTTTCCGGATCCTCGATGATCTTCTCGAGCTTGTTTTTGTGATATTGTATTTCTTTCTCGGTCAAACTTATTGGCATATCAAATATTTGACTTAGCCGTGATCTCACACTTCCAAGATCAACACTGATCTCGGCCGAAAGAGATTTGTTACTCACACTCGACAAACTTGTAGTTGATGTATTCAAGCTGGTCCTGCTTTTAGAGATAGAAAGAATCGCAGGAGGACAGTCATTCCAACCAGCAATGGAAGGTGGTGGGTTCTGATACGAGGCCATCTTAGCTAGCTATAACACGCGGACGATTCGCCACTTTGAAAAATGTGTTTTATCTTCGTAATTATACTGAAAAATTGACCAACTCACTGACATTTTTTTTCTTAGCGGGGAATTACATAAGCAGACACAACTCGTCAACGTGATCTAAGTCTTTGGACGTCTAGTGCCTGGGCAAGTACGGTCTCTATGGAAGGTCTTTGTGCCGGATCGAGAACCAGACAGGTTTTGATAAGCCCTTTGAGATCATCGCTATAATCTGGAGTGTTAGGGAAACTGTAGTGTCCGGAACTGATTGCCAAAGTGATGTTGGCACCATTGATAAGTTCCTCACGTTCAAATGGAGAATAACCGTACAAAAGCGCATATAGGGTACAGCCTAGAGACCAAACGTCTATCTTTTCATCTATTTGATCTCCGATTTTGATGTCCAGCAATTCTGGAGCGCGATATGGTAGCGTACAATGTTCGTTGCTGAGTTCTTGCACGGTAATGGCTTGCGCACGAGATTTTATGGTCACTCTGGCTTTCTCACATGACCCAAGATCACATAGCACTGGTGTCCCATCTTTGGAAAGCATCACGTTGGCAGGTTTGATATCTCTGTGCGCAAAAGAAACAGTTTCTTGCAGTTCTGTTCCGTCTACAAGCCCATTAGGAGCATCATCAGAAGCCAAAAAAGGATTATTTTCTTCTGCATCCTCATTTTCATTAGGTTCCATGCTGCTGACAATGCTGTAATTTTTGCTGACTTGATGTCGATGCATCGACTGGGCACCTCTGCACATCCCTATAAACAGTCTGATGGCTTCTTCTTCGTCCATTTTTGTATTATTCACGCTGTTCTTGTTTATGATATCTTGTAAGGAGCCCGAATCAAAATAAGGCAAGAGGATGTAAATAGTTTTAGATCCATCGACTTCTTGAACCACAGAAAAATCAATTGATTTAATGATAAACGGCGAGTTGAATTCCTTGTAATTGTCGACCTCTTTCATTGCAGACTTGAAGTTTGAGTTTCCAAAAGGGCATCTAATCTTCTTCAATGCATAATAATTTTGATTAGCTGGCGATTGGACTAGGTAAACATATGAAAACCCCCCTTCTCCCAGTAAGCTCAAGATTTTGAAGCTAGACTGGTTGATTTTGAGAATGGGTGTCTTATTGAAGATGCAAGGGAAACAAGATCCGATAAGGTCTAAGCAGCTCATGTTCTAGCAAAATGGCAATTGTGAACAGATCAGATGCCGTTTTGAGAGCCTGTAACAGCAACAATTTGTGTTGTGGAATGAGCTATCAGTGGACCAAATGGCCATTCCTGGCAATTTTATTATCTTTTTAGAAAGATATGTGTGTACACATCTGTGCACCGCGAGGGTGGCCCCTTTTGAAGTTGAGACACGACCGAATGGAAAACAATTTTTTTGTTTCTTTAACGAGAAAAAACACACACCTGCTTGTTGTGTTGGAAGGCAAATACAACACATCGAAACTGTCAATTGGGGATGTCGATCAGCGTTAGAACAGAGGGAGAAAGCATTAAGAACTTGTCGCTGATTGCGGCACACTCGCACATCACGGGACTTGGGTTGGACGACCAACTACAGCCACGCGAGAATAGCCAAGGAATGGTGGGCCAATTGCAGGCCAGAAAAGCAGCCGGTGTGATATTGAAGATGATCCAGCACGGCAAGATTGCTGGACGTGCAATTTTGATTGCTGGTCCTCCATCCACAGGTAAGACCGCAATTGCCATGGGACTCTCACAAAGCCTGGGAAGCAATGTTCCATTCACAGCTATTACCGGGTCGGAGATCTTTTCCAAGGAGATGAGTAAGACGGAGGCGTTGAATCAGGCATTCAGAAAAAGTATAGGTATTCAGATCAAGGAAGAGACGGAGTTGATTGAGGGAGAAGTGGTGGAAATTCAGATCGATAGATCGTTGACAGGCGGTCACAAACAAGGTAAATTGACAATTAGAACAACCGATATGGAAACCATTTATGAATTGGGAAATAAGATGATTGACGAGTTGACCAAAGAGAAAGTGATTGCAGGTGACGTTATTTCCATCGATAAGTCCAATGGAAAGATCACTAAGCTAGGTAGATCTTACACTAGAGCCCGTGATTATGATGCTATGGGCCCAGATACCAAGTTTGTCTCTTGTCCAGAAGGTGAGCTTCAAACTAGAAAAGAGGTGGTTCATACTGTTTCCTTACACGAGATTGATGTGATCAATTCCAGACAACAAGGATTCCTTGCTTTGTTCAGTGGAGACACCGGAGAAATTAGGTCTGAAGTTAGAGAACAAATCAACATGAAAGTTGCAGAGTGGAAAGAAGAAGGAAAAGCAGATATCATTCCTGGTGTGCTATTCATTGATGAGGTGCACATGTTAGACATTGAGTGTTTCTCATATATCAACAGAGCTTTAGAAGATGACTTTTCTCCAATTGTGATAATGGCCACCAACAGAGGTATTTCTAAAACTAGAGGAACCAATTACAAGTCGCCACATGGATTGCCATTAGATCTTTTGGATAGATCCATTATCATCAAGACAGACCTCTACAAAGAAGAAGAGATTAAAAGTATCCTATCCATTAGGGCTCAGGAAGAGGAGGTTGAATTGACCGGAGATGCTTTGAGCTTGCTCACGAAAATTGGTCTAGAGACTTCTCTCAGATACGCCGCAAATTTGATTGCCGTTAGTTATCAAATTTCCAAGAAGAAAAGAGCAGAAACTGTGCAAATCGATGACATTAAAAGAAGTTACATGTTATTTATGGACAGTGCACGGTCTGTTCAATATTTGGAGGAGAATAGCACCCAATATATCGACGACGAGGGCAAAGTTGAATTGTTTAAGGGAGACGCCATGGATATGAGTTCATGAGTTGTGTGTATCATTATATAGAAAGATCATCAACCACTTCCCTTTGTGTTTAGAATCAATCCAATGATCATTCCATATAATCCTAGCACCTCCGCAAAAATTAGAATAAGCACAATCCCCACAAACAACCTTGGTTGATGCATGAATTGTCTAACTCCTTCGTCTCCAACTATTCCAATGGCATATCCCGAAGCAAGACATGCAAATCCAACTGAAAGTCCACAACTAAGATGCATGAAGCCGTTGAAAAGAGTGTAATCTGTAGTTGGACTTAATCCTCCAGCTATTAGAACTGCAACCACCAATCCATACACCGACAAAATACCACTCATGACAACTGGAATCAGAGATCTCATAATCAACTCTGGCTTAAATGTACCAATACCAGAGATTCCAATTCCTGATTTTGCGGTTCCGATAGCTGCCCCTGCGCAGCTCAACACCATGGCTGCACAGCATCCGGCAAAACCAAAGAATGGTGCGAATGCAGGCGAGTATTCAGATTCTGGGATCATCGACCTAAAACTTGTTAGTAGAAATTCTTCAATATTGTACCGATTACTTACATTTTTCCACACACTGATTCTATAAATTCATTGTTATTCTGGTCTTTAACAACACTCTTTTTTATTTGCAGCATAATGTTCCACACCGTAAAGCTAAAATTAAAAATTACCCGGACTTCCACGCCTTAGACAGGGATCTATTAAGGCTGTGCACGGAGTGTTTTGACTTGCAGCTGCTGCAAAACAAAACAAAATAAAACCAACTTAGAGTAACGCTTTTCACATATATCCAATCCCATACTTCAATCTTTCGATGTCAGACAAGCTTCATGATAAGCTGCATCTCCAGCTCAAAGAACTCCGGCTAGTGTACAGGACTTTGACCAAGGCTGTGCAAGATAAAGCCGGCTCACACCTTTCAGAAGTGAAGGCCAGTGAGCCCTCACTTGCTGGCAAAGTGGACAAGACGGTCAGCAAGTTTGTTGATGAGGTATTTAAAATGATACAACACTCAGTAGCCATCGATGGCCTTTCAACTACACAAACAAACCAACTGATCAACCTATTGAAAAATCCATCTTTAGACGGTGAAAAGATCGAACCTTATGATTTCGCTTTGAATGATAAGCTTCGGGACGCGTATTTGAAAGTTGAGGACAAAGTGGAGGTGATCAGCAGGCTACGAAGAACACAACCATTGGAAATTTATCACGAATATGAGAATCTGGTCAAACAAAACGAGCAATTTGTTGACGCTTTAGTAACACAATCTACGGAAAACCGAAAACGCTGCATGGCGGAGAATGATGAGGAAGATACGCAAGAAGAGACCGATGAGGATCTCAATGAATTAAAGGCCGATTTGGATACGATTTTGGATGATCTGGTGGTTCTCAAAAAAGACATACCCAACATGAGACAAAACTTTGATAACCTGACGCAAGTGATTCAATTTGTTCAGAGTGAGGCTGTAACTGGACCAGACCTTTGAACGAGCATCTGCTTCCTCCAAGTTCACTCCAAAACTTGTCCAGTTCAAATGTGTATACTACTGTAAATAACCGATTATGTAATCTATAACCACCACCCCCCGACCAAATACTGTATTTTTTTCGTGTGCTCTATTAAGCTTAAATACGTAGATCGAATTAATAGCCACCTTGTTGATTGCTATTATTGGGTTTCCAACTTCATATTTGAAAGTTAGATACTCATAGAGAAGCACTACTTTGAAACAAAATGGTGATGCCTTCGTTTCGGCTTCCGTCGGCCCAAGTCTCCCAGACTTTCGTGAAGGAATATATTTTCTTGTCGTCTGACCGTGCACCAGCTTTCACAGTGGGCCTTTGCGTGTTTTTGATTCTTGTTTACGTCTATTCTGTGATGAATCCTTCAATCTTGGAGACCTGGTCATTGTCTCCAGTCTCAATTTACAACCTTGAGTTTAGTAGATTGTCTTCTTATCCATTGGTGCACGAGAATTTCCTTCATTTGGTTTTCAACATTGTGTCTTTGTACCGTCCTTTGGCTCAGTTTGAGGTGTCCAATGGAACTGTGCATGCGGCAGTAGTGTTGAACTTTTTGGCAACTGCTGTTGCAATCCCATATTGTTTGCTTGGAATGTTGTTTTATCCAAATGTGTCAGTGTTGGGTTCTTCTGGATGGTGTTTTTCGATGTTCAGCTACTACACATACTTGCAATCGCAAAAACAGGAAACAGTCAAAATATTTAGTGTGGACGTTCCCACCAATCTGACTCCGTTCATGATGCTGCTTCTTATTGGAGTGTTGGTTCCAGGATCCAGTTTTATTGGCCACTTGTTTGGTATACTTGCTGGATTTGCTTTAGGATACGGATATTTGAAAAGATTCACCAGTCCTCCATTTAGGATTGTCGAACGTGCAGAGTCATATTTGGCCCGTGTTATCGATAAGATTCCGGACAAGTTGCATTACATTCGTGAGACTGAGGTCAAAGAACAGAGATACACGCTGCCAATGCACATAGACAATGCCACTTTCAAAGGTCAAGGTCAAGTCTTGGGAAGTGATAGATAGTTATAGCTGACAGAAAGGAAAAAGGAAAGTAACAAATAAACACTATCAAGGTTAAAATTATTTATTTACCACGTAGGATCTTTGCGAACTCTTCAATATCGATCTGTCCGTCCGAGTCAGTATCTGCGGCCTGTAGCATCTGTTTGGCTTCTTCTTCAGTTAATCTTTCTCCAATGGTGGTCAGAACACGAATGAGTTCCGTTTGAGAAATCTTTCCATCTCCATCGCTGTCGAACACTTTGAAAGCTTCCAAAATTTCTGCCTCCACGTCTTGTTCCTTGATCTGTCTGGCCATCATGGTCAAGAATTCCGAAAATTCAATCAAGGAGTTACCATTAGTATCGATCTCGTTCACTAGATCGTTCAATTCCTGTTGTGTTGGGTTTTGGCCTAAGGCTCTCATCACGGTTCCTAATTCAGATGCAGAGATTTTTCCATCACCATCTTTGTCGAAAATGCTAAAGGCTTCTTTGAACTCTTCGATTTGTTCGGATGTAAGTTTTTCACTCTTGAAATGGTAAATTATGTTAGTGATCGTTGCATGTTGCCACCTCCCTTTTGTAAACAAAGGACGTGACAAAACTCAGATCAGGTGACAATGTCGCCGGATCCATTCACACCTTTGTAAGACTCACCATTTTGGGTATTTATGTAGACTCGTTGTCTGTTTATTAGCAAAATAATACCTTCTAATGAAACAAAACACAGCTTTGTATTGCAATATTTATTTTCCTTCCTACAAGTTGCCAAAAATGCCAGGCCATACAAAAAGGGGCGCCGGAATTTTTTTTGGCAGAATAAAAATATAACCGTTCCGAATCACAGAAAAAGGGAGATATTAAACGATTCCTTACAAACAATATATTACTTTAATAAAACATCGACGGGTATAAGCAAAGATCAACCAGAGCACATTTCACAGGACTCAGGGTTGTCAATGGCACAAGCGATCACCTTGGAGTTGTGGATATCAAATTCGGCCTCTTCATCGCCTCCAGTGAAGACTGGAACCTCTTTTTTGGCAGGAGGTTGAGCAGGTTCAACCGGTTCAACAGACTTGATGGTCAACGAAGCCATGGAGCCTTCAATGCTGGTTGGAGCACTGACTGGAGAAGGAGTTGAAACAATCGAATCAGAAGACGAAAAGGAGACATCTTCAACAGCGGAAGTCTTTCTGGCAACGTACTTCTTGATCTTGAGTTTATCCAAAGTAGCAACCGATGAGGAAGCAGCCAAAGCGGAGTTCTGATCAACAGTGAATTGAATGGCAGCAGCAGCAGCTTGTGTTCTCAAGTAGTACATACCGGTCTTGAGACCCTTTTTCCAACCGTAAAAGTGCATGGATGTCAATTTACCCATGGTTGGGTTCTTCAAGTGGATGTTCATCGATTGCGATTGATCAATGTATGCACCTCTGTCAGCAGACATGTCAATGATGCTCTTTTGAGGAATTTCCCAAACGGTTCTATAAAGCTTTTTCAGTTCGTCAGGAACGTTAGGCAAGTTTTGAACAGATCCATTATCTTTGATAATGAAATTCTTCATGGAATCGTCCCACAATCCAAGATCCACCAAGTCTCTCAACAAGTATGGGTTCACGATCTGGAATTCTCCAGCAAGAACTCTTCTAGAGTAAATGTTAGAGGTGTATGGCTCGAAACATTCGTTGTTACCCAAAATCTGCGAAGTCGAAGCAGTTGGCATTGGAGCAACAAGTAAAGAGTTTCTCAATCCATTCTTCTTGATGTCCTCTTTCAAAGAATCCCAATCCCACAAATCAGTAGGTTTTCTTCCCCATAGATCGAATTGCAACAATCCTTGTTGTGCTGGGGAGCCTTCAAAAGTAGCGTATGGTCCATCTTTAATGGCAAGCTCAACAGAAGATTCTAGAGCAGCATGGTAAATGGTTTCGAAAATTTGAATGTTCAATTCCTTAGCTTCATCAGAATCGAATGGCAATCTCAATTGCATGAAGGCATCTGCTAGACCTTGAACACCAATGGCAATAGGTCTATTTCTCATGTTGGAATTTCTAGCCTCCTTGACTGGGTAGTAGTTTCTATCAATGATTTTGTTCAAGTTTCTGGTAACTGCCTTGGTGATCTCATGCAACTTCTCAAAGTTGTACCAGGAGTTGTTCTCATCAAACTCACAGAAAGATGGAAGAGCAATGGAAGCCAAATTACAGACGGCAACTTCATCAGGAGAAGAGTACTCGACAATTTCACAGCACAAGTTAGAAGACTTGATCACACCCAAGTTCTTTTGGTTGGTCTTGGTGTTACAAGCATCTTTGTACAACATAAATGGAGTACCGGTCTCAGTTTGTGCTTCCAAAATGGCATACCATAGCTTTTGGGCCTTAACGGTTTTTCTACCTTTACCTTCTTGCTCATAACGAGTGTAAAGAGCCTTGAACTCATCGGCATAAACGTCAGACAAACCTGGAGCCTCGGATGGAGAGAACAAAGTCCAGTCTCCATTCTGTTCAACTCTTTCCATGAACAAATCAGGAATCCACAAGGCAGGGAACAAATCTCTAGCTCTGATTTCTTCTTTACCGTGGTTCTTTCTGATGTCGATGAAATCAAAAATATCGGAATGCCATGGCTCAATGTATAAAGCAAAAGCTCCAGGTCTCTTGTTACCACCTTGGTCAACATATCTAGCAGTGTTGTTGAAGACTCTCACCATAGGAATAATACCGTTGGAGGTACCATTGGTACCAGCAATATAAGAACCAGTGGCTCTGATATTGTGGATGTGGAGACCAATACCACCAGCAGCCTTGGAAATCAAAGCACAGGTTTTCAAAGTATCGTAAATTCCGTCAATAGAGTCTTCTTTCATGGCAATCAAGAAACAGGAAGACATTTGAGGATTAGGCGTACCAGCGTTGAACAAGGTTGGAGAACCGTGGGTGAAGTACTTTTCAGACATCATATTGTAGGTTTCAATAACACTTGCAATATCATCACCGTGAATACCAATAGCGACTCTCATGATCAAGTGTTGAGGCCTTTCAGCAACCTTCCCGTTAACTTTCAACAAGTAAGATCTCTCTAAAGTCTTGAATCCAAAGTAGTTGTACGAGAAATCACGGTCGTAAACAATGGAGGAGTTCAACTCCTCGGCATGTTTTTGAACAATTTGATAAGTCTCCTCCGAAACCATAGGAGAATGCTTGCCGTTCTTTGGGTTGATGTATGTGTACAGCTCCTCAATCACTTGAGAAAATTGCTTGGTGGTTTGCTTGTGCAAGTTAGACACAGCAATTCTAGCAGCCAAGGTAGCATAGTCAGGGTGAATGGTGGTCATGTAAGCAGCAGTCTCAGCAGCAAGGTTGTCCAACTCGATGGTGGTGACTCCTTGATAAACACCAGAAATCACACGTTGAGTGATTGCCACCGGCTCAACATGCTTTGGGTCTAGTCCGTAACAAAGACGTGACACTCTGGCCGTGATCTTGTCGAAGCGAACTGGCTCTTTGCGACCGTCTCTTTTCAAAACATACATCTTAAACGATTAACGATTTTGTTTTGATTACTGACTACTAATGATCCTGCTTTTCTTCTGGTGGAATTAACATGCTTAAATAATGTGTTTACGCGTCCTAAAAAGAAAAGCGCGACACGAAATCCCGCACGCCCTCGCGTACACGCGACTGTTTACATTTGGCCCGAAACATTAGATGAAACGGATTTTAGATACAGTTTTTGGTGATGAGTATCGCCGATAAGTGAGAGCCAGCATTGCTTGGACGATCCATCATTAGTTTTGTGGTAGTTATCGGATGGTTGCTACTGACTGGTACCAAAAACAAAAAACTGTGGTGCTTTCCAACCAATTAGCAAAATTACCAGAGTTTAGGTTGCAAGTAGGCGTCACAAACATACCCACACGTAAGTGGATTACTAATTGTCAATTAACAATGCACCTGCTGCTTGTGCTGGTTCACCTGCCAGATCAAAACATGTTTTACTAAATGTAAAAAGTTTAGGGCTCGGTTGTAAATTGGTTATCCATATACGGATCACGTGAGTACATTCAGGTCACAACCCTAGCAATTGATTATATAATCGTGACTCTAAAAAAACAAGCTAGCAAAAGATCCGGGTAACATCCTTTTGCTGTCTTTCGTACTGGAAAAAAAAAAAAGCATGAAAAATTTCAATACTCTGATAAAGTGTTGACTACTAGAAGCTTGTATTCAATAGATTGAACACTTGGGTCAAATACTTGAAAATGGCTAAAATTTCACAAGGTATGTATCAGAATCGAACCAGAGTATGGACTATCAAACAGCACGAGTGACCACGCAACCCGAGAGAAAAACAACAGACGAATCATGAGAGAAGGTCAGACAGTTCTCATCTCTTTTAATTTACCACTGAGACCATCAACTAACATTTTTAGACGTCTCCTCCTCCAGATCCAAGGCTAGAAAGGCCTACTTCAACGCTCCATCTAGCGAGAGAAGAAGCATCATGTCTGCTCCTCTATCCAAAGAGCTCAGAGAACAATACAACATCAGAGCCTTGCCAGTGAGAAAGAACGACCAAGTCTTGGTTGTCAGAGGCAGCAAGAAAGGCCAAGAAGGTACCATTTCATCCGTCTACAGATTGAAATACGCCATCCAATTGGAGAAATTGACCAAGGAGAAGTCTAACGGTGCCTCTGTGCCTGTCAACCTCCACCCATCTAAGGTGGTGATCACCAAATTGCACTTGGACAAGGACAGAAAGTCTCTCATTGAAAGAAAAGGTGGCAAGGCCGAGTGATTTACATAATGTCTTAATAAAAACGAAAACCGTGTGACTCTATCCACTCTTATTTAATTCTCCTAGCAAGAGTATACACTGCTTTAAAGGATAACTTCACTTGAGTATTCATGGTCCAACCCAGCTTATTATTCAAGACGCTGTAGAAGACTCTCAATGGATCTTTATCTGTGTCAGTGAGAGTTGGATTGGCTGATTGCCATTTATGATATGAGCTCCAAGTCTTGCCGTAGCTAAAGTAATCTTGCAAGGTCATGGATCGATCAGTAACCACCTGGACATCAGGCTTAACGAAATTCTGTGCAGATGGATCACTGTAGACCACCTGAACATCTCCAAATCTCGAATCTTGCAGCAGTTTATCGTTGATTTCTTTGTAAAGGGTCCTTAAACGGTCTCTACCTGGCTGTTCCCAATGGGGTCCAAGAAATTCGCCTTTTTCGTAGACAAACTGTTCGTATAATTCGTTGGCAAGAGGACTGTCCACAAACACTGGATCAACATAACCCATGTAGATCAAAGATCCGTTGGGTTTCAAAATACGGTGCATCTCTGTGAACCATTTTTCCGAATTTAGCCAGTGTGCACATTCTCCTGCAATAGCGAGATCAATTGTATTATCCGCCACCACACTTGACAAATCCTCTGCAGAAGCCACATGAAAATTCGCCTGCAAGCCCAAACTTTGTGCCTTCTCTTTAGTCTTGTTGACCATTACTTGAGAGAGATCAGTTGCCAGACCTTTCTTGAAATGTTCCATCAAAGGGAAAAATGCTTGACCGGTACCACATCCAATATCTAGTAAAGTACCCAATGTATTACCTGGTTGTTGTGTGTGGTATTTGATTACTTCTTCAAAAAAGGCCGGCGAATAAGTCGGGCGAAATTGTGAATAATTGCCGGCATTGAACGATTTATCAGAGAACGCGGACATTGTTAATCAAATACTGGATTTCAGATAGAGCAAATATACTGACTACCACAAAAAGCGTTGTTGATAGAAATACTCATATGTATATATTTGTTATCAGAGCCCAACCCCTTTTTTTCATAATTTATTTTGCATGTGGGGAAGCCCGACGTCGGAATTCTTAAAATATTAGCTTTAAATTTAAATTAACATGACCTAAATACATAATGCAATGGTAAATACTCCGTCCTGCTTACATGAGCTGGTATTTCTGCTGTTCTCTGGCCCACCGGGCAGTATCTCTGGTTGACTGTGAAAATCTTTGGTTGGTCCTCGTCTTTTTTATAAATTCAGTGACCCAATCTTGTTGATAGAACTCTCTCAAGCTGCCATCTTTGAAAATCTGTGCTAAGTCACCAACCATTCCAACGGCCGATCGGCAAACAGTCTCACTCATGCACATTGTTTGATTGCTATACACTTGCATCAGAAACGACGCGATTTGGAACGTGTATGGTTGTATGGCTTCTGGATAGTCATGCAAGCCGGCCACAATACCCACATAAGTATCTAAGACAGCCTCCTTAACACTTAAAATGTAATCCTCCGTTTCCAAAGAAGAATCTTCAGGTTCCAGCTGCTGTGCAGAGTTGCAAATATTCATCACCACTTGTAGGTATTGAATGAACTCTGGTCCGATTGAAGACGCAATGTCACCAAAACATGACAGGATTAGTGGTCTCAATTCGCGGCGAACATTCATGTTGGATAGGGTGTTTCCCAAAATTGCCATGAATCCTTGACAGTACGGGATGAATGCTTCCCCAAGTGAATGGGAGATGTCGACAACCAGACCAATCGCAGCATCACAAACCGGCGAATCGGTATTCTCCAACGCCTTGGTCAAAAATGGAAGGAAAGAAGGCATGTATTTTTCAAACTGCCTGTCGATGGCTGACGCAATGGAAGAAATGGCTATGAAAATGTCCTCCTCAATGATCGAGTTTGCCTCTTGAGACTGTAACAACCTCAAAAATTTCTCCATT
Organism: Ogataea mattraensis; assembly: GCA_030564055.1. Classification (NCBI taxonomy): domain Eukaryota; kingdom Fungi; phylum Ascomycota; class Pichiomycetes; order Pichiales; family Pichiaceae; genus Ogataea; species Ogataea mattraensis. The sequence goes on along the minus strand of JAJMLE010000009.1, from coordinate 74,682 downwards.
AATTGATCGGAAACATTGGCAATCTCTGACCCAACTCTTCTCACCACGTTGGTGAGCAGTGACAGAATGTTGGCTTGTAACTCTTGCAACTGTGCCTTTTCGTCGCCCGAAACTTGGACGGCAATGGTTTGATCTAACTTCGTGAGACTATCTGCTGCAATTTGATTAACCATATTCATATCCGAGGCTGCACTGTACAACACCAGTGTCGACAACGCTTCGTAGGCCGATGTTCTGGCAGAATGTTCATTGTCTGCTTTTCCAGATATTTGCACCAGTGCAGGGACCACCACTGGGTAATATTGGGACATCACACTGGTTTGGGACTCTCTTGCATCAGCACAAAGTTGTTCCACAAGGTTGATCAGGGTCCAACAGCAGTTGGTGCTCACCTTAGCGTGATCTTGTAAGCCGGCCACCAAAGCCTTAACCACTTCTGGAAGCATTGTTTGCACATCAATGGCGTCAACCACCAAATCTGCAATACGTCCCAAACACCATGCAACTGTTTCCTTCACCTGTAAAGAAGAGTCATTCATCAGTGACAAGATCGGTTGCAAAGCCTGTCCAATAAGCAACTTCAATTCCGTCCTATCTGGGCCATCTAAAATTGATCCGAATGCCATCACAGCAGCCTCTTTATGTCTCCAATCTGGAGAGCCCAAGTTCGCCTCGACAAATTGCAGTGCTGGTTGCACCACGTAGTTTCCAGTGTTTTGAGCAAAAAGTTGCAAACAAGCACCAGCAGCCATGGCAACTGACCAATCTTCATCCTCTGGATCCTCATTTTGTCTTGAGAGCAAACTTAGAAGTGTAGGCAGCACATCAGTGATGGCCACCAGTGCAAAATTGTAACACACAAGATCGTCCTGACCCAACTGGTCGCCCAGTTCTTCCTTTTGCAAAGCTATTTCTAATTCCTCCTCACAAACAGTACTCCAGAACTCAACGGCCATACACGCAACCCGGTCGTCCTGGTTCTGCATTCCTGCCACCGTTAGTCCATAAAGAGCCTTCTCCATGTATATACCCATGTATGAGTAGTAAAGACTCATGATCTTGGCTAGAGCACCAAATGCAAGGGCTTGTAACTCCGAATCTGCAGCCGTAGTTGCTTCACAAACCACCTGCATGATATAATTTCTTTCTCCTTCTCTTTCAAAATTGCTTGCAATGAATTCTAAAGAGTTCACCAGAGCATTGATGGCAGTCTTTCTCACCACCGGGCTTGGCTCAGATGACTGTGCTCCTTGGACTATGGCAATCAAAATGCCGTTCGCCTGTGCCACAACAGCAGGGTTGGCAGGATCAAGGGTCTCGCACACATACCCAATGGCCAATAAGGAAGCTCTTTTAACATTCACCGGTTTATCCATCTTTGTATTTTCGACAATAATATGAAGTAGTTCGTTCCACTCGTTTCTAGGAAGCTCAATGTCAGCAATAGCAGCAACAAGCTGTGCAGCTGCATTAGCTACACGATCTTCTCTACTGAGCAAAGTACCCAAAGCTGTATCTTTGATCTGTTGCTTATTGGAACCATCAAGCTGCGCCCATCTCTCTGCCAGATTATGTTTCTTGATCAAATCCTTCGAAGTGAGCTGATTCTTTAAACTGAGACCAGCCAGAATCCGCACCTCTGTTCTAAGACCTTCGTTTCCCAACACATGAACCATCATTCCCAGATATGATGGCCAGTTTTCCTCCGCAAGCTTGGCCAGCTGGGCTTCTGCATGGGCACGATCGGCCGCATTGGTATTCAAAATCGCATTTTCAAGCAGCTTCGACACATCCATCATGAGAATCGTATCACAACAAGACGGACACGCTAGGCTTTTTCGCAATGGAAAGAAAAGGTGTTGTTGTTGTTGAAGTATGTTTTAAAATGTTTTTTTTTTCCAAGGGCGAAGTTACCCGGATGAAGGCAGAAGGGAAGCAAGACGCCAAAGTAGTTGTAGGTATTACTATAAAGGAAATCCACATATTAACATGCGTTCTGGTATTACTTTGTAGTGGAATACAAACAAAAACCTTTCTAAATATTAAAATCTTTCCAGATCAAGCCGTTCAAATCTGCGAAACCGCTGTAATTGCTCCATGTTTTCCTCGAGTTGGTGCCGATTAACAGTTGGGATCATTTCTCCGTACTCCAGTAAATTCACAAGATAAAATAACTCTCGGTACGATGAATGCTCACTATACGGCAGTCGGATAACTTTGTATTGAAATTCTTCCTCTTTCTTGCCTTCAAAACTGCGTTCAATGGCATCATAAACTTGTGTAGCAGTGTGAGATTCCACCAATGCTTCCAAATTCTCTACAGGTCTTCCATATCGATTTGACCAACCAGTAGGTCGAATCCCAATGATCGCTTTGTAATGTATCGAGTGACGCTTCAAATATTCTAGCAAGAACTCTTTCTTGAGCATCCTCAAAGGGACAAGATGGACCTGGCATTCTCCCGCATCATTGCTGTCCAACAACGAGTCCAGTCTTGGCCATCCAAACTGTTTTAACACTTTCCTTTTATCTGGTTCACAATAAATCTTGGTCCCTAACCTTTCTGCCAAGCTGATCGCCAGACGTTCTTTTCCAATCAAATATGTCCCAATCACTATTAGAAATTCGTTGGCTTTGCGCTTGCCAAAATAATCTATCACACGCTGCTGCGTGGATTTATAAGTTTCAGATTTCTTCTTAAGAAAATGACACAATTGATCCACCACAAGCTCCTGTTTGGGAAAATTGTACAACGGATCCAAATACGTGGTGTCCAAATAGATCTTATCGAACCGCCCCATTTTAGCCAGTTCGGATATCATCTGCTTGTTTACTCGGCAATCTCCACAGTGCAAGTACCGCAAATTCGGCGATTCTATAACAAAAATACCACTTCCAGGACAATGGTTGGCATCGAGGCAACTGACCCTCAAGTTGGTGTTTGGTACCACAATTGTTTCGTTATAATCGACCTGGAATAACATATCCTTGTCTATTTTAAATTGGGATACAAGCAGCCGGTATGTGATTGGAGTCACTATAATCAAAGAACCGTGGCTCCATTTTTTTGTTAATCCTCCATAATGATCTGAGTGGAAATGGGTCAAAAGATAGATGTTCACTCCGGGATGAGCAGCGTAACAAAAGGCGTCCACGGCTATCGAATGACCATCCAATTCGAGAATCTTGTAATCGGGAATTGGGGGTTTTGGCCTTTTTGTAGGCTTCTGTTTTGTTGGAGTTTCTATTTGCCGTCCCTTCATAGATCTGTACACTATAGGGCTTGTGTTCTTTGTCACTAGACAGTCATTAACATGAACTTCGCGTTCTTCCAAAGACAGATGACTGATTGTAATACAGCACACAGGACATAAAATCGCTTCAGCCTCCCATTCTGAAGGTCTGGACAACTGTGAATCTAATTCTTCCTCATCGTCTGAGTTTTTGACAAAAAGAGAGTCTTCCTCTTGCTTCGTCTCGATTTCCTCATCGCTCACCAAATCCACCACCGTCACCTCTTTCTTGGTTTCAAGGCCTCCAACCCTGCAAAACTTCAAGATCGAGACCTGTTTGCTCACCAACTTCCTTTTCGACATTAGCCAAAGGTCAGATGAACTGGATCAGGTCAAATCAAAAAGAGTTTCTTTTGTTAAGCTGGGGCAAAAAAATATATTAACTGTCCATCAAGGCTGTGCTATCCGGAAACGCGATAGGGACTCAAGATCTCGAAAAAAAAGTTGTAGTTGATGGATTCCAGCCAGAATATCTATGGATCATGGGTCTTTTGTCGATCATACGGAAACAGAAGCTCAAGGAGAAAGAGGTCCGACTGCTTCTTCTTGGCCTGGATAACTCGGGCAAGTCAACCATAGTGAAGTCGCTGCTGGGACAGGACGTGAAGGAAATCTCCCCCACCATGGGATTCGATATAGCAACGGTTCCATATGCTGGCTTCAACATGAATATTTGGGATATTGGAGGGCAATCATCTCTCAGATCATTTTGGTTTAATTATTTTGAAAAGACAGACTTTTTGGTTTGGGTCATAGATAGTGCAAGTCTTCATCGATTACAAGAGAACTTTCATGAGTTTGCAAAAGTATTAAAAGAAGACCGGTTAGTTGGCTGCGGCTTGTTAATACTGATCAACAAGATAGATTTATTCGAAGGAAATAGAGACGAATTAAGAGCTGAAATAATCCAAATACTGGAATTGGGAAACATGGAAAACCATAATTGGAAAGTTTTGTGTTGCAGTGCATATACTGGCGAGAATCTACAAGTTGGATTGGATTGGATCGTGCAAGAATACCGAAATAAATATTATATTATGTGATCGAAATACCAAGAACAACTGTACCAGTTGCCGGTAAAGTCCATATTGGGATTGCAGGAGCATTTCCGGTCTTTGCGAATTTGGCTGTCTTGAGGACATTGCAAGTACGGTTCATGTTTATACCCGAAATCGTCAAACCGTTTGATTTGTCCTCGTTTCAAAATTAATGACAAGATAAGAGACCGGATTGGTGCATCTCCCCAGCGCTCATAAAAGAAACCATAGGTACTATCCAAGTATTCAAAGATTTCAGTGTATTGGTTGGATCGGAACAGATCAAGATTTCCAAGCTCAAAATTGTTCCAGAAATGACACAGGTTGTATTCATCCCTTTGCTCATCATAGATAAACTTGGAATAGTTGGTGTCATTAGTCAAAAGACTAGTTTGATTTGTATCTGCTAAATATTTTTTTAGCTGTGTGAAAAGCGTTGGAATGCTTTTAGGGTATTCCAAAGTACTGATGGTGAACCCGTATTGATATTCATTAGAAATGAGGTGCTCAAAAACATCATAATCAATATCGCAATACAATTTGACTCCGGGCTCGATTCTCCAGAAGTACTGATACTCTTCAAGCAATTTATGCCGGTAAAAAAACCCAGTTTCAAATCGACACATATGTCTATAAGAAATGGAGTCTGCATACGGTAATATTCCGTCTTCATCGTCCATCAACCGTTCTATATTTTGCTCCATCATGGTCCGGTTCATTCCAGATGGAAAGCTCCAATGTTCTTCTGGAATCAAACCAAATTTCGCCCGGCCTGACACTGCATTTACCACCAAATCCTGGAACTCCTGGGTGAACGGCTTGTCGTTTAAAAAGACCCAATCATAATGAAATTTCGAATTGAATCGGTCTTCATAGTTCTGGATCGTTTCCAACATCTCGTACAGATCGCTATTCCGACAGAGAGTATACAATGTAGCATTTTGACGGCTGTCAAATACCCGCGACACATCTGTGCTAATTATTTCATGTCCATTCGTATCATTCTCAGCAAAAACAGTTTCTTGGTTGGACAACAGGCCCCAGAGAGGTCCATCTTTCAATCCAAATACTAGTTGGAAGAGAAAAAATATTGCAAACATGAAATTTTGAATTGATTCTTGAAAGCCACCACAAAGTAGATCTGCTTCTTCCTTTCTGCTTCCTACAGCTCGTCAAAGTACGGATCTGGCAAAAATGCCTGGGTTTATAACCAGAATCGCCTTTAAAGCTGTTTCAGTTCCTAGATCTGGGGGTGTGATCCAGCTTTTTTAATATTTTTTTCGTGCTTTTTTATTACTTTGTGAGGCTGTGAAAAAGCCACCAAGACGGTAAGGAACCGCATTTTCGGCATGACGTAATCGACAGCCCCCACAGCCATGACTTTTTCTATAAACGATTGATTGCCAGAATTATCCGAACCATATAATCATTAGTTTCTTGTTATATATCTTCATTATATGTGGACATTCTCTAACCTTTTATAATGAGGATAAGTGCATTTTATGGACTTTTTCTCGGCTGTGTTTGTTGGACAACCACGGTGGGATGTCTCCCAGTTGCTGAAACACAAATGCGCAAACTAATGGAAAACTCAAAGGGACTGAAGAGTCTTCCGCCTTTGACCAGCCGTCCAGAGCCTCATGAACGTACCATTGAGCCCGGAATAATTCCAGACTATGTTGTGGAATATGGGCCTGTGGTTTACCTTTACTCTGAGGAGCGGTATTTGCCATACAACATAGAGGACTATGTGACCCATTTCCATGCTGAATGGGCCAATGGTTCCCGCATAGAAAAGTTTGGGCCTTCTTTGAAGATAACCGACTTGGAGCACCTGGATAAATACAATTATAGAGATAACAGGGTATATTTGACGGCCAATGAGGATTTCGATGCAGACCCTGAATGGATTACTGGTTGGAAGAACCGGCCAGACTTCTACACTGGAAAAATCAAGGATGTACCTGCCACGCTTATTGTTGTTGACAAGGGAAATGGATGGGTGGACGCGTACTGGTTTTACTTTTATTCGTTCAATCAGGGACCCTTCGTAATGGGAGTGGGGCCATTTGGAAATCATGTGGGGGACTGGGAGCACTCGTTGGTGCGGTTCTATAAAGGCGAACCTGTCATAGTGTGGATGTCCGCACATGGAGGTGGGGGGGCTTTTTTCTACAAGAATCTGGAGAAATTGGAAGACTCCACCCACCCAGTGATTTTCTCTGCGCGGGGAACTCACGCTAACTATCCTTCTGTGGGCCAGCATTCGCACGATATTCCATACTCGATTTTGAGCGACTTTACAGATCGAGGCCCCTTATGGAATCCTACATCTAACTACTTGGCATACACCTACGACGGCGACAATGTTACCTTTGCGAATGGCTCCCACCCACATAGAGAGCACAGACTTGGAAACTGGCTTAATTTTTACGGGTTGTGGGGAGACAAGAAGTTGGATCCTACCGACCAAAGACAGCATTGGTCCCCATTTGAGTGGAAATACATTGGTGGTCCTTGTGGGCCTCTTTGTAAGCATCTTCTTAGGATCTCGCCGTGCCAACGTGCAAAATGGTGGAATTTCTGGAACGGTTGCAACATTCGCAAATACATCAAATATGGAAACGGTTTGTTTGATTCGGAAGGAAATAACAGCTGTGGAAATATCTACAATAAGATTGAGTCGGATCTACTCAGAAGATTTGTCAAGACTCTTACGTTTGGCGGCTGGTTTTGTTGGCTGATGGACAACTTGTATGGATGAGCAGGGTGGACTATATAACGAGATACGTAACGAAAAATGAGGGGAATGGAAGAATATGATTGGGTATGTTTGTTCTGGTAATGGTTGGCTGGTAGGCCGACAGGTTGCTCGAGAATCAACAGAAATCTGGAGAAACCTAGGAAAATATTGTGGTGTAGAGATGTATATATTATTTTGACATTATGGCTAGAAAAAAGAAGGAGCTTCGAACGAGTAGATGGATGGATCATGTCAGCTTGATGGACAAAACACACTATTTTGGGCGAAGGGATGGATTCTAAGACTATTCCGACTGCACAGACGTCCACTTACACGGGCGTTTCTTTTAAGTTTGGTTCGTTTGTTTACAAGTTTTTAAAAACGAGTTTTATAATTGGGTCTTCTTGTGCCTTGGTTGCACTATTGGGCTTGTATAAGTTCCAAAACAACGTTATTTATCCTTCTGGGCTGAACAATGCACGTGAGCATGTTGAAACTCCTGCCGTGGAAAATTTGGCGTACGAATCTGTCGATTTGATGACTAAAGATGGCGAGAAACTTACTTCTTATCTGCTTCTTCATGATCCTTGTGATTCTTCTTATTCAAACAAAACAGTGTTAGTTCTCTCGCCAAATGCCGGAAACATTGGGCACTCCATTCCGGTTTTAAGATACATTTATCAAGGTCTCGGATACAATGTCTTTATATATTCATATCGTGGCTATGGAAAATCTACTGGTACTCCTTCAGAAAGCGGGTTGAAGATCGATGCAGACACAGTGATGGATTACATCAGCAATCACAAACAGCTGCGGGAGTCGTCAATTGTGTGTTATGGGCGGTCTCTTGGCGGAGCTGTATCTTTATACATTGCTGCCAATTATCCTTCTATGATCTCAGGATTGATTTTGGAAAACACATTTTTGAACCTTCGTAAGGTGATTCCGCACATTTTTCCATTCTTGTCGCCCTTTAGGTATCTGTGTCATCAGATCTGGCCTTCGGAACAGGAAATTCTCAAGATACCTGAAACCATTCCGATTCTTTTCTTGAGTGGATTGGCAGACGAAATTGTGCCTCCGCAACATATGCGTACTTTGTACGAATTGTGCAAGTCTACCCAAAAAGAACTTCGAGAATTTCCCGGTGCACATCACAATGACACTGTTGTTCAGCCGGGTTATTGGGATTCGTTCCATATGTTTATGAGATCCAAAATTAACCCAATAGGGAAATAAATAAACTTAATTATACCACAAGTGTTCCACAGCCGGGACATTCTTTCTCTCCGTTTTCCACAAACCAGGTTTTCAAACACCCAAAATGGCCCTTATGACCGCACTGTGCCAATGATACACATGTCCCTTTGACGGGTTCATTGCAATAGATACAACATCCTTGAACTTTTGAGCATCTTTCACAATACCAGAATCCAAATTCGATTTCAGGATCTTCATTCAATGACTTGCTTCTGGTGGTTTCATTCAATATCAAAGAATTACAATGTTGGCAGAAGAATCTCATAGATGTTTGTGTCTGGCCGATTTTTGTGAATAATTCATAATTAGTTGACGCCGTTTTCAGAACGTTAGCTGCAGTTGTGAATAGACATCTTCTTTGTAAAACGTCATGATAGGTATATATCCAATCTTGGCATTCAGTGTCAGTGATAGATTTTGGATACGCTTTGCCAAATAGAAGTGCCAATGTTGCACAGAGAATGGAATCTCCTTGGGAACAGCTATACAAAGCTGCCTCGCGGATCAATTCCGTTGGGTTCCATGGCACCTCGAGTTCGACAAAGGTGGTTCCGACACTGGCAGATTCTTGCATTATGGTTGTTAGCTGGCTATGGTTGCTGAAAGAAACTTTGCGACTTTTGGCAGGACTTGAAGAAAGTGAATGAATTGAAGGAGCTGAGGTGGAAATTTGAGTCATTAGTAACAATTTTGAGCGCACTCTTGATGAAGGCGTGGAGCCCAAAGATTTCGGAGACCTGTTATACTCGATTTTCTCGTTATCGAAATCTGCAGATGATCCGGTGAACGAATAAGTGTATCTTGGAAGTGAATGTGAATCCATCTCTTTTTTCTGGGTGTTGACAATCTCAATTGGCTTCAAAGTACTTCCCCTATCTCCTGCTGCAACTTCTTCTTCTTCATCCATAATGGCATTTTCATTATCCTCCATATAATTGTTTTTACTGAATGCTTCATCCAAAGAGCCATTCCCGACTTCTTTTGGTTTCAATGCTCGGAATCGGTTGAGTTCTTGAACCTCTGATCCCGATTTCATCGATTCAGTGTACGATTCCAAAGAGGTTCCCACTTTGTCGCTATGAGAATTGTTAACGCTCGAGTGGCTTTCAGATGTCACTCCAGAACTTTTTCTGTTGTTGCTGGAGATCTTGTACTCTTGCAAGTTATGAACTATCTGGTTACCCTCGTCCCATAGAATACCTGTTTTGATGGTGCGCCAGATTTGACAATCTCTGAACTTGCGGGCACTTCCTGCTATTGCAGCATTATACTCGCATACCTGGATAATATCCATTCCATCTGGCACAGAGATCAAATAATTTGTGGATAAGAACTCAAACACATCTTTTTCGTTATCATCTAAAGGCAATTCCACCGGAAGAGCATACGGAGATCTTTGTGTGGTTTTTGAAGCCACTGCCTTTCCTGGTTTTGATGGCAGGGCAAGATGATTCAAATTTGGTGAAGAAGGAGCCGGAGATGAGAAGGAAGATATGGTGGTGGTCTGTTGATTGTCTTGGAAATTAGGAAACGAAGAGTTGTTGGAGTTCACAGTTGGTGCAGAATTATGAATTGCATTGGTGATTGGATGGAAATCCACCAGATCTTCAAATTGGTATCTATCCTGTTTCACGAATAGAAAATCACTATTGGATTTCGAGTCCCAGTCAACTGCCATTGTAGGTAGAGTATCCACCTGTTTGATTTCTGACGTGACATCGTGTTGGACCAACGTTTTATCTTTTGAGCTGCTTACCAAATATTTTGGAGTCTTCCAAACCAATCCAGTTACCTGGTTAGTATGGAACTCAATCACGTTTCGTGGAATATATTTTCTGCTTAAATTCCAGATCTGAATACATGGATCATCATTAAGGAAACATGCTGCTATGTCGGTACTCAATATCGAATTGTTGCCTCGTCCTCGACACCAGCTCACTTTTGAGATAGGACCCGACGTATTGATCACATGTTCCGGTTCCCGAATGTTCTCCGTCCCTGCACACATGTTCCAAACTTGTAATTGTTTGTCTCTGCCTCCACTGATCACGTAATCCAGTTCTGGATGCCAGTCGATCGTGAGGCCAGGTCCAGTGTGGGCGTTCAATTTGCGCTCATAAGTGGACGTTTTTCGAAGATCCCACTTTTGGATCACTCCAGAATCAAATATACTACATAACGATCTGGGATTGCGTGGGTTGAATTGCACACATCGAACTGCGTCGGAATTTCCACTGATAGAAGTGGTTGCCTTCGTATTTTTCATCCGCAAGTCCCAAAGTTTCATTTTTCCGTCTTGCGATCCTGAAACTAAACTGTGGGGACTCAAATGGTTGAAGTCGATAGAGTTTACGGCCCGTGAATGGTCACTCAATGTCGATTTGATCCGGTTTCCTCTGTCCAGATTGTACAAATAAATGGTTCCCGAAAGGGTCGAGACTGCAATGTTTCGACCGTATTGCTGGTGACCGAATTTTGCGTCGGAAATGAGTCCGAATTTGGTATTTCTAGTGGTGCTGGATTGAGTGATCAAATCGTATTCAAGAGATATTTCGTTATTGGAAATTTTGAGTAATTGTAAATTCTTAGGTCCTCCAATCACAAACAAGTTGGGAGTTTCGTTCGACTTGGCACAGGCAAGAATCTCGTTTGAACTTTGAAATTTGGTACGATTCAAATCTGGATAATATTGCGAAAACGATGAGGTAGACGGCAGAATCGATAAACTAGAGGCAGGCAAAGGACTGCTTACATTTGCTGCTGGCCCATTTGTATTTGGCGTGGAAGATACTCCATAAATATTGAAAGCCATCCGAGTAAAATTGCCACTTGATCGTCGATGATGGTCCATAATAAACATCGTATTAGGAGACCCGCTTAAAGAGCCTGTTCCCGATTGTGACGGACTATGATTGGTCGAATGGCCAGAAAAAGAGTGAGACACTCCTCGACGCTCGTTCCCTTCAGACATGTAAATTCCAGATCTTTTTGATGAGGATCTGTGGAGGATATGTGACTATTTTCTTCACCTTACAGTACTATAGTTTTATTTTTTTCTACTTGGCTTCGTTTAGCTAGTCCCATTTTGAAACTTTTGATTACGTAATATATTATGTAGACCTCCATCCAGGTTCAAAATAGTTCAAGGTAAATGGCTCTTAGAGCACTTCGACGTCACCAATTCTGACTAAATCTCGCACAGCACGATAGCGCAGCACATATATACCGTCTTTTGTCAATTCGATTTCCTCGTCGTCGATTTCTATGAGATTTTCGTTCAAAACCTTGATAAACACAGGTCGATCAAGATCTGGTTCATCAATCATTGATATTCCACCACCAGTTTCGTCGATCGCTTGTAATGCTTCTGGAAAGTTCTTAAGAAACTGTTTGTTGTACAGTTCCAGCAGAATTTCCAAGTGTCTTTCCATGTATGTGAGTTCATTGTTGGACAGTTTTGCGCTTTCTGGTTCGTTTGAGCGGATGAAAAGCGAATATTTGTCGATCTTGTGCAGTCTGGTCCTTGTGTATGAGCGAATAAGGAATTGGACTCTGTCCAGCTCGCTCTCCACGATCACTAGCAGCAATTTAATTTCTTTCTCATGTTTCTGGAGTTCTATGGAGTTGAGTTCGATGAACTCGATTTGTTTTCGTAGTCTGATTAATATGCGATCAATTAGATGTTCCTCGTAGGGCAACAATTCTGGGATCATGCGTTCTTTGATCCATGCTTGTGATAAGTTTTGGAGGTCTTGTGCCCGTTCAAATTCGTCGGATTGTGCTGACCGTTTGGCTCCTGTTTCAAATTCCTTGAGGATGTCGTCAAAGTTCATTTCTGCAGAGGACTGTCTTGTTTGTTTATACTATTGGGATCACGATTTCCATCACGCTTTTAGTACCAAGAACGCGTTATACTGTGCGAGGTTGGAATTTCGTGTGGGAGTGAGAAAAAAAATAATAAGCTGTTTGTTTGCGTCTGTGGTGATCTTCTGGCACAAGACAATTTTCAGGCCTGATGGATCGAAGGGCTGCATTGGAGGCCAAACGGGCTAAGCTGGAAGAGCTTCGGAAACAACGGCAGGAAAAACAGCGACTTTTCGAAGCTACTGAGACAGCCAGTCAGCAGGAACAACAAATAGATCCAGATCAACAACACCACCATCAATCCGAAGTTGAGGACCAACCGATAGTCAATCTACAAACTGAAACAAATGAACACATTATATTAAAACAGCAGTCGCAAGAAACATTTCCTGAAGTTGCTCCAAAAGCGATTTTGTACGATAAGTCGGTAGAAACAGATGATGTTTGGGACGAGACCGACGAAACATCTCGAAAAGAACGTCGAAAATTGGAAAGAGACCTGCGATTGAAGCTGGAAACAGAACTCCGTGAGCGACTGGAACGAGAATATGAAGTCAAATGGAAACGGCAGATGGAATTGAGTCGCCAAATCGACTTGGTGGACGAAAAACAAGAAATCAGTAAACTTTTAAATGGAGATGGCTCTATCAACTTTCAAGATCTGAACGAAAACAAAAACAGTGCCTATGCGAGCGCAAAAGAGATTTCTACTTCTGATGAAACCGAAAGTTCGGTGGTGTCCAAGAAGGTCGAATTATATGATGAATTAATAGACTACCGAGTAATTACGTCGATCGACTGGTCCTCTCATTATCCCGAACTGGTCTTGGCATCATATTCGTCGAAAACCCAGCAAACAGGATTGGTAGTCGTGTGGAATCTCAACACTTTTCAGCCTGAGTTTGTACTACATTCCTATACAAAGCTTTCTGTTGCCAAGTTTGTAAAAAGCAAGTCGAATCAGGTCGTGGCAGGAGGCACCAACGGCAGAGTTTATCTTTGGGAATTCAGCTCAAAGACCAAATATCCCATTGCATCTACTTCAAACCCCCATTATTATCCAATCATCTCCATCATGGAGACCTCCAATTCTATAGTGACTCTGTCGTCGGATGGTCACGTGCTCATACATTCAAAAAATCTCATCAGCCAGATCTCAGAGACAACTTTGAAGCTTCCGGCAGATGTATTTCATATCAGTGCAAGTTTGATGAAGCAGAATCACTTGATCATTGGATTGGCCACTGGCGAAACTTTCAAATTTGATTTGAGCTCGCTAAATGCAGACAGTGCTGGAACCCTTGTATCTTCAACAACCGACTCGTTAATGCTTCCTGTCATGGTGATTGATTGCAATAGTCGATGGATTGTGTCTTCGGCTCTGGATCATAAACTTCGATGTTTTGATTGCTCTGATAGTGAGCTTTTGGAATTGAACACCCCAGCAATTATTGCCGATCTCGATTTCAAAGACCAGAACGCTCCAATTTTTGCTTCTGTCTCTAATATTGGATTGGTCGAGTTCTGGGATCTCGACGAGAACAAATACAAAAGCATCCATTCAGTAGCACTTCCCAATGAGACTCTTAACAAGGTGTTATGGAGTCTCGATGGATCTCGGTTGGCGTGCGGTGGATTGTCTGGAAAGTTGCATATATTCACAATGAAATAAATTTATAGTTACAATTAATACTGTACATTATAGAAAACTGGCAAGTAAATTGTCCTTAGCAGAAATCGAGACTTCTCCAAACAATCTTTCCTGTTTGAGTTCGACCGCATCCGCAGTGGCCAGCACAAGCAGCTCGAAGAATGCTCTTGTAGCTTCTCTTTTGGGGTTTTTGGATAATGGGTCCTCTGTGTCCATATCTTCGTACATCACGTCACTAAATGAGACAGTTGTCGTGTTAGAGTCGAGTTTGGAGCGGAGAAGAGAAGCCACTTTCATTGTGGATTTTGAAACTGAAGAAGATCCTTGATTATAAAGTTCAAACGACTCAATTTCCTCATCCAGCTCCGGTAACAAATCTTGTTCGGCATTTTCCAAAGGCCCCTCTGCATCATACAGCTGGGGTTCGTTGAAATCTGGCATACCAGCATCAAAAGTGGGAAATTCCATATTCTCCTCATTTTGTTGCTGTTCCTCGGCTTGTAAAGACGGTTCGATCTTTCTTCTCTTGAATCTATGCAAGTCCAATTCACCAAATGTCAACGAGAGAGGTTTTGCACTTTGTAAAATGAGCTCTAACTTGGCACTGGTATTTTGTTCTAGCAAATCTTCGGAAGGTGGCTGTGGGTAGTGTGCTTGGTTGTACTTGATTTGTTCTGTTGGAATCTCGATAATGTTATCAAAAATTATGCGCTTCCGACTGGTTCTCACCACATCGGTGTTCTGGAAAATCATTGGTTGTCTCTTCTTCTTGTCTTTGGTTGCAAGTGCAAGCTGAGGACCACCCAGCGACTCGGATGCATTAGGAGTGGTTGGCTCATCTGGCTCGCCATGCGAAGGCGATTGACCTATGCCGTCCAATTCCAACATTGGCTCTTGAAAATCTGGTAACTCAAACCCGTCATCATCTGGCAGAACATTTGATAAATTGGCATCATCGGCTGCTCTTCCAATTTCAATTGATTCCTCATTGTTCAAATCCACATCCATATTATCATGTTCCTCTCCAAGATCGAAATTTAAGTCCAATTCTAAATCGTCCTCCATTCCTTCCAACTCGTCTACTTCATTTCTCCGTCCAACTTCAATAGAACGATCAAAAGTCGTATTCTCCTCAGCAAGTGTGCTAAGTTGCGTGCTAGGTTGTGTGGCAAAAAGTTCGTCAAAGTTCAAAGGCTCTTGATACAACAAGTCGGCTTCCGTAACTGTATCTTGCAAAGTGACGGCCCGCATTGACGGAATCACTGTGGACTCGGCAGGAAGAATCACCGATTGAGACACTTTGAACGAGGACTTCAACTTTAAAATCGCGTCAGTCACATCATCCAACAAATATTTCGCCTTTCTGGAGTATATTCTCACCACCCCGTATAGTAATTGACCAGTTAATCTCAATGCCAATGGCTCTGCAGAAACGTTAGTCTGATCGCTGGTCTTAGAAGATGACACTATAGCCTGTGTACTTTCTGTGATCGAAGTGTTTAAAAGTTGCTGTTTGGTAAGCTTTTTCTCTAAATTGGCTGCCAGCCAGACATATGCTAATGGTCCCTCTCGAGACAGTAATTGCTCCGAATAAAACATGGTGTTGATGCGCGTTGTAAGAATGTCCTTAGTGTTGAGTTAGCTAGATGACCATAAATCGAGAGCGATGAGGGGTAACAGCAAAAATATGTACTTCAAGAGCAAGTAGTTAGATTGTGACGCGGTTTGCAAGCGTGTTGGCTGACTGGAAAAACTAGCAAAGGCGATAATATCTAGCAGACTGGCTGGTCTTGGTGTGTATAGTTTTTTTTGTTTTCACTACAGAGGAATCTCGAAATCTTTATAGAGTCGCGCGCGTCAGCCGGGTAAGTACGCGTGAGATATATAATTACTCTATAAACTGATAGCTCAACTAATACGCCAGCCTTTGCGCCATGCCAGATGAGAATACGCAGACGTGCGACCATTCATTCCCAAACATAGCGGACTGAACAGCCAGAAAATGTACCCCACCAGGCCATAAAGTAAAAAGTAGATGAGGTAAGCCAGGTATTTTCTTTTGGTAGCAGCCACAACGTATTCCACTACGAATCCCGAGATGAACATCGCGAAGTAGAGGGCCGGCATGTAATGGTGGAAGTATGTGACTCTACCCATCATAATGAAAGGAAGATAATGACAAATCCACGCTAAAAATGGGAAAAGTCCGGTCATTGTAAGGTGCCAGAGTTGGTCGGAATTTGTGATCAGTCTCTGTCTTTGCCAAAGAATAGCTAGGCGGATGACAATGAAAATGAAGCCAAAAATACAAAGGGTGGAAAACCAAGTGGTGAACGGATGGCTAAGTAGATAATATCTGGTGATTGTAGGTGCCCAAGAACACATTCTAAGACCTTGTTTCAGTGTAGGCCATTCCCACCATTTGGAAGCTATGTCATCATGTTTATGGACATCGGGAACCAATGCATTATTAGATGCAAGCATGCTAAATTGGACCATGATGAAATCAATTAAAAATCGTGGTTCTGGATATTCATATTCAGTATCAGCAGTCATGTTCTCGTTTTCATGAAGCTCGATGTTCCACCAGGTGGATCTATCCAAAGAGCTGAAAAGCGGATTTGACGGTTTGCAAACCACCTCTCCTTGCTTAAATCCCCATGTAGGATATGATTCCTTGGTGGTAGCCAAATAGCAGCCCAATTCCTTATGTCTGAGTCTGAAACTGGTCGATAATGGATGAATCACTTCGTAGAAATCAGCATCATTTTCGTGGATCTTGGAGTAAGTCCTATTACTTGATTTAAGTTGTTCGGTGATTTCAACTACCCAATCGTCTTTTGAGTCACCAATCTCCTCATTTCCGTAGCCACTAACCTCCCAGAAATCTCTACTGACGTGTGCGTGGATCAAATGAGAATGTAGATTTGCTCCTGTCAATTCGTGTTGTAATCTGATGGTGTCTCCGTTACGAATAAAGTTACCGTAATCTGTTTGGGTTCTTGCTTGCTTGACAAAATATTGGTTGTTGGTATCTTTGAATCCGTAAGTTGTCACCTGGTATTGCTCAGATCCAGCAGGATACGTCGACTGGTGAGAGTGCAATAGGTTCGGCGACATTCCTTGGGATCTGAGAGAAACTTTCGAGCCAATTGCCACATTTCGTGGATAATTGACAATATCAGTTTCAAGCATGTTGACTTGATATAGTGATGAGAGTGAGCCAGATCCGGTTCCTGGCTTATAAAGCAAAGAGAAATGGATTCGGAAGAATATCAAATACATGAGCAACGGGATCATGATTAAGCTGACAATTCTATAGATCCAGCATTTGATGTATCTGGCAGTTTTGAAAGCTGGATCCCACAGCTTGAGCCAAAGATCCAACACAGTGTATGCTCCCACAATCACTGTGATAAACAGACCCACCCATTTCACTGAGCAAACACATCCAATAGACACTCCTGTCAAACACATCCAAATCACCCATCTTGCAGAAAATTCTTTCTTACGAAGTCCATGGATCTTGGCCAAACACAAAAATGTGGTTCCAGTAAATAGAAGCAATGAAGAGTCCAGCAAAATGAACTTGCTCAATGTAATATATGAGAGCTCAAAACAGCACATTAAAGAGATCAAATACGTGGTCCAAAGACTGTATCCCAGCTCCTTACAAGTGAAATAGCACACAGGAACCAACAAACTGCCAAACCAAGATCCATAGTATCTGACAGCAGCATAATCAAACTGTGGGGGATATTTCTTCCCGCTCTCAAAATTGAAGTCCTCCAGTTCTCCATCAAATCCTGCCAAATATTCGCTCAGTCCACAGAGCATCTTTCCAAGAGGTGGATGCACGTCATGATAAAATTCATGCTTCAAATAGTATGAGCCAAACTTGGCAAAATGCGCCTCATCCCAAACCACATGGCTATTTTGATCAAGACCATATAATCGAAGATATGTTCCTATGAGCGTGAAAAGCAGTGGTCCTAGAATAGGCTCGATATAATTGAAGAAGAATCGAGTATAATCCTTCTTCGGTTTATCTGAAACAATCTCAATAGTTTCTTCAACCGACTGGTTACCTTTTCTGTTAGTTAAGGCCATGGTCAATCCAAGCTCTAAGTTTCAATCCTCTTCTCTGTATATCCCCGATAACTATTCCAATCACTGGAATTTAAGAGGTCGTTGCAATAACACACTTTTCTTCAGATCCACTTCAAAAATTCCGTCTTTAAGTCTTTCTTCAGTCCTGATCTGTCCTTTTGCAACTCTAAAACACCTCAAAAGTCCCAATTGAGCGTAAATTAAATACCACACCCGTCCTGTCTGGTTAACTTCTGCCGTTTAGTTGGCAGATTTCCCGGGAAAAAATTTAAAAGTAAAAAAAGCCCACAGATCAACGGATTCTCTACCTCGGTAACATTTTATCTCGTATATATTTGAATTCTACAAAAAAAACCTAAAACAACTTGTCTTTATCATCAGACAATACTAAAAAGAGGAACTTCATGACACATAAATAGTAGGCGTCGTCATTGTAGATCGGATCCCGACCTACCGCTGTAAATTTTGTTCTCGTAAAACGTTACTTTCTCATCTCTCGAAACTAAGATTCTCCATGCCAATGAAAATATCGTCTACCTTACCAGACAAACTACCTCCAGTCAGCTGGGATTGGTTGAAAAATGCACTGTTGGCAGACAACGAGGGAAGTCCACCTTGTCTTGCGCCGCTGGCTCCCCCACTGAGCTGTTGTCCAAGCGGAGTTTGTCCGTTGGTCCTCAAAAGATTCAGCGAAGCAGCAGACGAAGAATGATGTAAAGTGGATTGTGATTGCTGCTGCTGTTGCTGTTGCAATTGAAAAATATTAGGCGACGATGCAGTGGCCTGGAGTTGGTGTTGCTGCGATTGTTGTTGGTGTTGCTGCGGGAACGGAGTTGCTGGCTGAGTCACAATCCGAGGAGACTGCTGTCTGTATCTACCAGAGTTGATTGATAATGGCGAGGCGGAGCTCACAAGGTTGTGTGAATGCGATCTAATCAAAGCCGGAGGGAAATTAGGTTGAGATGTTCCGGTGTTGCTGGGGGTGGTGTTGTTGTTGTTTGCAGCAGACAACGGAGTGCCAGCAAGACCGGTGATCGAGGTTCCACCTGTGGTTTGCGTGCCCAGCTCCTGCCTTCTCACGGTAATGAAACCTGTGTCGAACGCCTCCACCAAGTTCAGATACTGACACAGAGTAGAAAGAGTTTTTCTCTGGCTTGGATTCAAACCTGTAGCGGAAAAGGCCAACTCGGTGGTGGACGATGGTAATGTAGGGTTTTTGAACTCATCTCTGAAAACAATCAGTTTTGAATAAATTTCTAGAGTCTCTGGATCGTTGAAATCCACATTACTTGGCAATGCAGAAGATTGAGTGTTCAAGCTCACATAGAGTCTGTCGGGCATTAGTCTAGATTGGCCTGGAGCCACATTGTTCATCAGCGAAACGTTAGCTGGAGCCGGTGTGGAAGCAGAATTTGGAATTGAGTTGATAGAATACAATGAAGCCAGTGAAGTTGCACTTGCAGATCGATGCTGTTCCTCCAACTGGCCTCTTTTTTCCCTCTTCTCACGCTCGATTCGTTCTCTTTCCACCATCGGAAGCATTTTTTTGTATTCGACTCTGAGTTTCCGGCCGCCAATCTCTCTGCCATTCAAAATGTTCACCACCGAAGAGGTCTCATCTGTAGAGTTGAAGTTAGCAAATGCAAGACCTCTAAAAACTCCATTATCAAAATGATAGTTGAAAGCGTACGGGAGAGGCAAATTCAATTTCGACATCACATCCAATAGCTGCTCCTTTTTGATTGCAAATGGGATATTTTTAATCACAATAGCTGTAGGAATCACATCATCGTCGTCTTTATCGACATCATTGAAGTTAGGCTGAACTCCGGCCTGGTTAGGTGACCCTGGTTGGTCATGTTTATCGTTCACCGTGGAATTACTCTCGTTTCTGGTAATAGCATGGGATTGAACCGGAGACATGGCCGACATGTTGAGACCGGGCATATTGATGTTGGGAGCCACCTGTGCCTGTTGCTCAATCCATGGAGTCACGTTCATCATGGAGTTTGTTTGCTGTGGCAACCAATTTGGATTGAACTGCTGAGGAACAGAAGGCGTGTTGCAGAAATGCCGCGACTGTGACACTCTGTTGCTCAACATCGAGTTCCCAGTGGTGTTTGGATGGATCGCCTGCGTGGAAGTGTTGCCTCCGTACGTGGAAGAAGCATACCCAGATGCGGATGACATCGACGAAATCGATGGATGGCGGTTACTGAAGTCCTGTACTTGAGTGTCAAGCTGTACCTGCTCGTATGAAGGTGACTGAGACTGTAAAGACATCATATATGGGCGATCCTAACAACAAATGGGGGAAAACAGCTATTTTTTTATTTTCTTACTATATCTTTTTTTTCATTCGCTGTGCCCACAGTCCATGCCGGGTAACTGTGTAACAAGGTTTGATTTCAAGCAAGATCCGCAGCAGGCGGTTCTGGTTTATTGGTTCAAGATCTTGTTCTTGTGTTGTGGTTTGGATTGGCTACTACTACATTGGCAGCAAAACTTTGGATTTTGTTCCAGCTCAAGTTCTACAAAATACAGCCAATTAGCTGCTGCACTGCCACAGAATATCTAGAGGCAGGGAGGCGTAGGTGTAAATGGCCGGCCATTGGGAGTATTAGCGAGAACGACAGGCAAACGAAGAAAGGAACAAGTTAGGGGGATAAGTGTTTGTTTGCAAAACTCGGACTTTGACAGCAAAATTTCGGCCAGTGGGTGTAGCCTCCATTTGATTTATCAGAAGACATTTACATAATCAGTACTATATTTCTGTAAAAGGTAGAGAAGAGAGCATACGTAAGGAAGAGGAGCCAAGAAACCTAATAGTTGACAATCTGTGCTTCTAACTAAAAGAATGGTGGTTGTTGCTCTGTCGACGGCAATGGCTTGTGGGCTGTCGACGCCACCATCGACGCCTATCTCGACCGCAACGTCGTCTATCATTTTCGCTCTCGAAAAAAAAAAGTCGTCCATGAAAGCCACTTGTTTCTTCAACCATCTGTACGAAACAATCAACAACATGAGCACCTCTGTTCCCGGCGGAGCCAAGACCCTGGCCAAAAGAAAGGCCACTCAAGAAAACAAAATGAAACAGCAGCTCCAGAGCCAGCCTACTTCCACTAGATCTGCTGGTGCTGGTGGCTCGTCGTCCACCATGCTCAAGATCTACACCGACGAATCGCAAGGTTTCAAGATCGATCCTCTAGTTGTGCTTGTTTTGGCCGTGTCATTCATCTTCTCGGTTGTGTTGCTTCACGTGTTGGCCAAAATCACCGGCAGATTCTTCTAATGTCACTCTACTCAATATAGCAAAACCAAATAAATAGTCAACATGGTGTATGCATTATGTTTGTATTTACAAATTATAGGTCCTTTAACAAGGATTTGATCACTTCCGGTGCACTCTCGACATCCACGATGTGCTTCTCAATGCCCCGGTCTTCAACCACTTCCCATTGTAGTTCTTTTTGCAATCTTTTGTAATCAACGTCATCCCCCATTCTATATCCTCTCACCTCAATTTCTACTAACGGGAACTTGCGTCCAATTATCACTTGTAGTGGAACTCCCAATCTCTTGGACTTCTTCAACTTATCTCCCAAACCACTGTCAGTGTCATCCACCTCGTATTTCACCCCTTCAAGTCTCGACAACATTTTGTCAACCTCCTCCTGGTCTCCTGAAAAACTGCTGGCAACAATCACATTCGCATGTACCGGGGCCACACTCGCAGGCCATCTGAGCCCAGTGTCGTCTCTGGTCACCTCTGCTATAGCAGCAACCAATCTACTCACACCAATTCCAAAGCATCCCATCTCGTATAAATGCTTCTGACCCTCAGAATCCACATATCCACTCTCTAATGGCTCGCTATACCGAGTCCCCAAATAAAACGTGTGGCCCACCTCAATTCCCTTGTGGCTCACCAGCCTTCCTTTCTCACAAGAGCTGCATAAATCTCCTGCCTGTGCAGCAGTAATGTCGACCTCCTCAAAAGTAGTCATTCTGGAACGAACATACGGAACTTCTAGATCCGGCAGCAAAGTCCCTGGCCCAACACCAGCATCCATGATTCTAATGATGTTCTTAAATTCTGAATCATTCAATTTTGAATAGGTGGCAATGGCCTCCTCTTGACCAATATCAGAGCGCAATTCTACAAGTTCTTCCTCTTTTAAAAATTTGATGCTCAACGACCGGCCCTCAGGATAATACACCACACAAAGATCTCCTTCGGTGGTCAAATGGTAACTAACAGAAGCCTTATCAGCAACCTCATTGTTGACTTTTTTAGGTCTCAGACGCTCCACATTCCCAACCACTCCACAGGAATCGCACTCCAATAAATGGTCCTCGCCAGACTCGTTAACAAAATGCCATTCGTAACTCAAATCGCCTCCAATCGCACCGGAATCAGCATTGGCCTTCACAAAAGGCACCTTCAGATCCTTAAAGATTTTATAATATACTTGGTTCATCAGATCAAACGATTTAAGAGCACTCTCCTTATCCAAATCAAATGTATACGCATCTTTCATCACAAACTCTCGACCTCTTAACAGTCCACCCCTTGGTCTTTTTTCGTTTCTGTATTTTCTGGTGATTTGGTAAACTCGACAAGGTAGTTTTTTGTAACTATCAGCAGACTGTTTGACCACCTCTGTGATTTCTTCCTCAGCTGTTGCAGCCAAGCAAAACTCTCCAAACTTGAAAAGCTCGTCATTCTGCCATCTATTTGTCTTGGCCCATAATGATTGATGAGAAAAACTGGATAATGAAACTTCCTCACATCCGATCGCATCATGGTGTTTTCTTATAACTGTTTCCACATTTCGAAGAGTAGCCAATCCCAACGGTAGCCAATGGGTCAATCCGGCATTAGGTTGCCGAATGTATCCTAATCGAAGTAATAAGTCAGCAGTAGAAAGACTCTTGGTGTTATTGGGAAGCTTTCCCAGAGAATTGCTCAAGATCGAGCTGGTCAACCGTTTCATGGTCGATTATAGAACAGCGATATAGTTGACATACATCCTCACTGAACTAAAAGTACAATGATAATTTTATGGCCCATTTCACACCTCGAACCTTACACCTCGAACCTTTAAAATGAAACATAATCCATTTGATCTTCATTATTACATTCATGAATTGATGAACAGGGGGCAGTTGGATCTAATGAGTGCTTCTTGGAAGCAAAATATGCCACAGCCTGCCTAGAGACTATTTAAAAACTAAGGCTTTTTTTCGTCATTTTCACCCAATAAGTGTTCCTTGATTCTTGAGGAAAAATATATGTTCATTAACAACGTCTGCCATCTCGTCATTTCCAATTGACTGGAACAGCCTGAATCCTTTGAAGTCCTTCTTCAATAACTCATATATTAGTTCCCAGACTTTCAGTTCCAAATCGAACTTGATCCCTTTTTTCAACATGACTAAACCTCCTCCGTTGCTGTCTTTTTTGGCGTCCCGCATAATCTGCCAGGCTCTGCGTCTTGTATTTGTGTGTTCGTCGTAGAAGTAAGATTTGGTGAGTTTATTCACCTGCAATTTTGGATAATTGCAATGGAAAAAGGCGTATTTGTGAGCATCATCCGGATCCACTTGTAGAATCGACTGGCCATGAAACATGTTCTGGCTATCAATGTATCCAACAATCTTGGTCTTGATTCCTGTGGTGAGA
This sequence comes from Ogataea mattraensis, assembly GCA_030564055.1. Lineage (NCBI taxonomy): Eukaryota > Fungi > Ascomycota > Pichiomycetes > Pichiales > Pichiaceae > Ogataea > Ogataea mattraensis. The sequence continues at coordinate 51,038 of JAJMLE010000009.1, read as the reverse complement.
AAGGAGCCCTCGTTAGTGACTCGACTCGCAAGATAAAAAGTCTCCTTATCTCCTTCTCCAGGAAATCCTTGAGAAAAAAACGGATAAAAGTAATCTGGCCCATACAGATTATAATAGTACGACAATAAAAGCGTTTTCAAATGGGTTTTTTTGTTGATCATTATTTGTCCTGATTCCACAGAAGGAGTTGATCCAATCACTTGGGCCATCTGGTTCAAGCCACTCACTTTATAAAATGTCGGATTCGTAGAACGTTTCCAAAAATCTGGCCAACAAACCATTCCATGCCTCACGTACTTGTCACTATTGAACAAGGTAGTTGGGCTTTCCAACGGAATATTATCGGAATCTAGATAGAGAACGTTGGTGAATCTGCTGAGAAGAAGGGCCAACGACTTGTATTGATAGCCTTGTAAGGAAACCACGGTTCGGCGTGGCAGATAATGCTGAAAGTAAGAACAATAAATGTCGGGAAACACCAGGGCCATCTTATTGCAAAAATGATCGTTCTTATCATAAGTAGGAATAAATACTTCGATTGGTGTTGGATCTTTGAGAACAGAACGAATATATTTGATCGACAGTATTGTCAGCCAATAATATTCCTTACCGGAAACGTAAACTATCCCATAGCTATCTGAGGCAAAATGGTGGGTGTATAAGTCTTGAAAACTGTTGAAAAGCGAATTTTTCTCATCTAAAACTGTGTTCAATAGCTGGTTGTGTATTCTGGTCATCTCTTGTTCTTGATCAGAGGTGATTGCCAATAAGTTTGCGAGCTCTTCTTGAGCAAGGTTATGATTATCTTCATCATATCCATAATATTGCCAGTAATTTTGCGAATTTGTCTTGTACGAAGTGAACCTATCGCATTGCGGTTGAAACTTGCTAAGAAATAAAGAAGTTACTCGGGAAGTGAGGTTTGCGTTCAGTTTCTGCTGTCGGGTCTTTAAGGCATTGTTTTGTAAACATAGCACAACAGTCACCACTGCAGCTATGCTGAGAGCGTAGACAATCAACAAACGTCTGCGGAGAAGCTTTGGGGGAATCAACAACATACTACTCAGCGATCCAGCGCCATAAACTTCAGTGTTCAGACAATATATTTCACAGCAAAACAAGATGGTATCTGGTGGAGATACAAGCAGAAAAAAATATTTATAGACTGATTGAGTGACAGGAAAATAGGTTAGTAGTTTTAAAAACAAATTATTGAAGAAACAACTTTGTTGGAGGATTGTTGACATGGCTGGTCCCTCAGTCTATTGGTATTTGTAAGCTGTCTAGTTCCATCTGCTAGTTAACAATCAGTGTTCCGCGTCGCAATTCTCAGTTCATCTTGCGTCGATCGACGCATTTGTGTGGTGTTAGGTGTGATGTGTACTTTACAATTGGCGTTTCTATTCTATCAATCTATATTCATATCGTCCAATCATCCAGCTGGTTGTTCTCTTACTAAGCTTCTGTCCATCTGCTGCCCATATATTCTGTCAATTTGCACGTTTCTATTCTTCACATGCAGGGGGGTAGCTGGTTTGCTCATTGCACTGCCAAACACCAACCATCTCGGCCTTGATTGCTATTTTCTGGGGATTTCGAAAACATGACATGGTAGACATAGCAAGGAATCTGGTTTGTTTAAGCAACCAAACAAACTCATATAAATATGCGGATCTGCCTCTCGTTTCAATTGCACCTGTAAATATCATTAATCGGTAAAATTAACGAAACACAATGTTTAGAACAACTCTTAGATCGCTCAGACCAACTCAATGCTATTCTGTCAGATACAGAGGAAGCGTAGTGGAGAACACCAAGGAGGCTTTGAATGCCATCAACTTGAAGGTTGGTAAGACGTTGGCATCTGGAATCGACAAGGTAGAAGAAGCAGCCGAAAATGTTCAGGAAATGAGCCATGATGCTGCAGATGCTTATAACATCAATGACATGAAGTCGGATGCCAAGGAAACCGCCAGTAAGGTTGCAGAGCAGACTCGTCAAAAAGCTGCAGATTTCAAACAAGAAACTTCTCACAATGCCTCGGAGCTCAAAGATAAGTTTAACGATCCAGTTAGCAACAATATTAAAGGATATGAAAGTTTGCAACACAAAGGATCCAAAGTGGAAAGTGAGCAACAAAGACCTGATGACGGTGTCTAAACAACATGTTGCATCAAGATTTATTTATACTGGACTTCGTATGGCGTGAATCTTATTTATCTTATTCATCTCTTTTAATGCTCAATGTAGGCTCGACAATGTCTAAGAACTTGATGTTGCTGACTGTTCTTCGAGGCGAAGATCTATTGAAGTAGTCGTTTCGTGAGGTAGCAGGCCTTGCGGTATGCACAAACTGTGGTGCACTCATGGACCTTTGGGCCAAAGTTCGATGCAGACTTATTTGTTTAATTGCACTTTTCTCATTCAAAATCTGTTTCTTTAATACTTTTTCTGTCTCCGATTTTGTTCTCTCCAGTTGTGCAATTTTATTGTTTAAAATTTTGACCTCTTCTCTGAAGAGCTCCAGCAATTGTTCTCCAGAACTGATGAGTCCTTTTTCTGAAATCAAATCAGTAGTCGGCTGTTCATATTTGGATAGTGCCTTATTATAATCCTCAGAAAAGCTCTGTTGAAATTTTTGGTCGGAAGCGAATTCTGTAAATGCCTGTTTGGTTTTGATATGCGAGGGAAGAGAACTTATGACTGAGGAAACCAGAGATGTCAATCTGGAGTTCTCATTTGAACTATCCAATAACTCTTTTTTCAAACTTTCAATTGATTTGAGATTTTCTTCCTTTTGTTTTTGAAGCCCTTCGAGTTGTCCGGTCAACTCCGTGTTCTGTTTCTCCAAATCCTCGCAACTCGTCAACATTGAATCGTAGCTGGATTCCATTTCGCCTAATCGTTCATCCAGATCCTGATATTGTTCGAGCTCGGCTTTTAATGAATTTAGCTGGCTGGATTGCACGTCGACCTCCGCTTTAAACTTTTCATTTTGTTGGCTCAAAAGAGACACCTGCTTTTTGTTCTCGGCATAGCTGGCTCGCAGATCCTCCAGCTCTTTTTGTAGTTTTTCATTCTCAGCGGTCAATTCTCTAGTTTTAAGGAGCTCTGATTGTGTTTCTTCATCAATTCCATCAACCATATCATTCTCCTCCAAATCCTTGGCCGAACTCTGTCTCTGAGGTGAAAGCCCAATAAACGATAATGCAGAGTTTATAGAAAGTCTGGCGGCATGATTACTTGTTTGGTTTGTAGCGCTAGCTGGCGAGGTATTTCTCACTCCTGGTATTCCAATGGTGCGATTCTGAGTAAATTGCATCTGTGCAGGATGTTGTTGCTGATACTGTACAGGCATCGGAGGCTGTTGAAATTGCCCAGACGTTGGAGATGGCTGGTATTGGACAGAGTATTGTGAATTTTGGTTTTGATGCTGATATGGACCGCCATACTGTAGATTTCCTGGTGGAGGATACTCCGAATATTGCGACACGTGAGAGCCACTCCCATTGTTGGTAAGATTATATAGAGATCCGTTTGAGCTGTAACTCGATCTAGGTCCAGATCCATACATCCACTGCGACGGTGGAGGCTTGATGGAGTCCGGGGTCCCGGCCGACGCGTATAGTCCTGTTTTCGGTCGATGCTTTTTCTTCTGTTGTTGCTGGATCTGTGTGGAAATTTGAGTTTGTCGCAGGCCGGCTCTCTGAATAGACGAAAAATTGTCATCGTAGATATCCATCGAGTTTTTCATGCCAGGCTGTTGCCATGTCTGCGGCCCATACTCATCACCCAGGTGTTCTTGAGATTGAGATTGAGCGTACCCGTTCATAGGCTCATACGATGGCAGTCAGAATAGCACACACTGTTTTTTAAACAAATCGCCAAGTTCAAGCTGTATGCAGATGTCTGGTAGTGTGCCAGAAATGCGTATTTGAGCCAAAAAGATGCGTGTTTTTCACCCAGATCCGGTTTGACCTGCTCTCTCCGTATTGGTGGAGCTGTTTTTCGGGTCTATAAATTTTTAGTTGACTGGCTATCTGTCAAGAAAAATGCCGGCCGATCAATTTTTGGCACAGCCAGAATCAGACAATCACTCAGCTCCACGCAACTCTAGGCGGTCATGTCAATCAGTAGACATTCCAACTAGCATTCTCTTATCTACATAAGTATGTGTATATACACAATCTTTGGTATCCAAATAAATGGTGTGATACTGTGCAACTTCTGGTATCTTGCAACTGCGTTCGTGCTTCCAATCTCTAATTCTCAGCGTGTTTCTTGCAACATTTGGCAACATGAGTCTTAAATCTTTGGAGACGGTCGTGTCTTTTGGAACAATATGGGCATTTGAATCTGTCTGTGTGGATTATCATGTGTCTTTTTAAGTCATCCTCGGTAGAATAACTCTTGAAACACATTTCGCAATGGTATTCGGGACGGGAGATACTGTGTTTATCAATCCCATGTTTGACTAAGCGGTCTTTTCTGGTAAAAGCGCGAGTGCATTGATTGCATTTGAAAGGTCTATCGCCGATTTGGAAGCTACTGCGACGCCTCCTGATTGGTGATTGAATTTTCTTTTCTGAGTGTGTTGAAGTCGAATCGTCCTTTTGAATTGGTGATACGGAACCATTGGATGGAAGAGATATTGATGATGAAGTACCCCGGGTGTCACTCATTTCAAGAGGAGGAGGACACTCTTGTAAGTCGTTTTGAAATTGGTTCGTTTGCGTAATTGGAAGAAACGTATAGTAGGGCTCGAGAAAATTTTGGGCAATGGTGCCCCAACAAGTATGTTCTCCCAAATCCAAGACCGGGTAGTGTTCTCTTGTTGCTCCGCGATTGTGCTCACTTGTTTCTCGGTAGTTCTGTTCTTGGTCGTCGCATTTGTCTATGAACCTATTAGACATAATAGCCAATGTGTCGCGATCGTAATGGTTATACTGCCCTAACATTTGCAGGTCAGGTCAATCTCCAAGCAAGATTCATTCCAGAAACACAATTCTAGGGATATTGGTAGCTTTGTCAATGTGATATTTAGAAGCCTAATTCCAACAATCCAATCTGTCTATATAAATCTTTTCACTCGAAGTAATTTACTTGGATTCTCAGCAATGATCATCTTGGATAATGGTCTTTTGAAGACTCTTTAACATGCTGCAAAAAAATGGGCTGTCCTATATATATTAAGCCGAAATCCCGACTCAATGCATCCCTGCAGGTCCCAGTAATCATAATGTTATTCTTTGCAGATAAAAAACACCGCTCTATTACCAATTCTGACATGTCTTATGTTTGGCAGCACAGATTGCCGTTTCGTCCATCAAAGACCATCTAAGTTGGTGCCGCAAATCCTATTGATAGCGGTCATCGCTTCCCAGATCTGACGGATCGCCGATTTCAGAGTGCCGCAGAGATCTACGCCGCTACCAAGAAAAAGCCCTGAGTGCGGGTTTTCAAGGCAGTGACGCGCACACACTAGAGAATACCAGCCCATCGGCCGATCAGCATAGCCCAATCGGTGAAAGAGTCTTCCAATTCTGGTCAAGTACAGCCTCCAATATTTTGAAACTATCATGAAACTCGGTTTTTGATAGATTGTGGAGTCAAACAAGCCCGCTAATCTTTTTTTCCTGATTAGGTTACACCGAGGATGTGTTGCAGCCTCAGAATGCAGTTAGGCATACAATTAATTAATCATTACATTACATCTATACGCATAGAAAACTTCAGCGTGTCGATCGTCTATACACTCGCTTTTTCAAAAGCTTCTCTGCTTCCACCACCTCCTCTTCCATTAATAATGAGTTCCGAAAGATCGCTTTTGTCCTGCTCAGTCAACCTCCACTTAGCACCATCACCTCCATGTGCCTTTAAATACTCTTCATACAATTTCAAGGCACCTGACTCAATTGCATCCAAGTCGAGTATCTCCTCTTGCTGCTTCTCATCAGAAGTCCATTTGGCCCAAAGAGCCACACAGGAACCTCCAGAATTCTCAATCTCGTTCTGATCCAATGGACATTTGCACCTGCATCCCACCCCGACCCTATCATCCATTGCAAGAGCGTCATATTTCGCCATATTTCTCTCCTCGTCATCGCTGTAACTTTTTTTATACTTTGCACTCTCTTTGTACGCCGCCTGATGAGGAGAGTTTTTGGGACAGTGGCCAAGGGTAGAGTGTTTGTATCCAATATCTCTAAAATAATGAATGTTAGAAAAATTCAAAAACATCCCTGCAGCTAGGGAATGAATAGGAGCATCACCCCATCTTTCCGTGAAAAATCCTTTGGATGACTCCAAGAAATCAAAGTATTGTTCATATTCCACCGAAGTGAAAAGATCGGTTCTTGCAATCTCAAAATTTGACCAAAAATGACACAAATTGTACTCAGAACCATCAAATTGATCTTTATTGGCAGCCCGAAGTCCTCGCTTATTACTATGATCCACCAATTTGTCGATCGAATGCTGATCAATGCTAGAAAGAGAAGTGTCTGCTAAGTTAAGAGCCCGATACATTGGAACTCTCTCCTCAAGTTTAGCCCAAAAATCTTTGCGGTTCGTCACACTTCCATAATGTTCACTATTAGTTCCTTCATAGAACCGGTGATTGTCTATCAAAAAATTCCATGAGTCACGCACATTAATATCATGTTTCTTGATGAATGCCCGGGTATATCTGAACAGATTAGGAACAGTATTCACCAATTCTTTGATGGCAATTGTGAAACCATATGCCTTGTTATTCTTCTCCATTTCCAAAAAGGGATCGTAGGTCAGATCGCAATAAAAGTCCACATCTGGCTCGACTCGCCAATACCAATCCAATTTTTGAACCAACGGATGTTTAAAGAAAAATCCAGAATAAAAACGGCACATTCGGTGGTAGCTTGCAGTGTTACCATACATGATTTGTCTATCTCCCTGTGATTCGACAGCCTCTTTGAATAGCACTGGATCTGTGTTTTCCTGCGGTAGGTCCCATTTTGCTGGTGGAATGAAGCCGAATTTTACTGGACCGCTGCTCACTTCAGCAACGCGTTTTTTAAACTCTGCAGAAAACTTCTCGTTATTCAAAAAGATCCATGGATAGTTGAACCACTGATTAAAATGGCGCTCCAGCGATTTCATGGATGAAATCACTCCATCTATTTCAGAGTTACGAGCCAACACCACAAACGCAGCGTTAGCTCTTGTGTCTTGCGACTCCACAAGTGGATCTCTACACCCGCTCTCAAAAACAGAATCAAGTCGAGAGCCTATTGGTCTTTCTGCCATCGGATATTTGGAAAGAGCTTTAGGACTATATTGTTCTGAGAAGTCCATCTCCTGTAGCTTGCTTAGGTCAACGGGGCTCCATAATATTCGTCTTGTGACTAAGATGGCTCCCAGTAAAAACAAAATCAACACCATCCACACCTTCAAGATAATCCTCTTGTATATTTTGAGTTTGTGGTTGAGCACGCCTATCAGACGACTCTTTCGCAGTTCAATCGACACCATTTTGTTGCCAAAAGTGTAATGTTGCTACTATCCATCAAGCAGAGCCCTTCAAAAACACCGACTCTATTTCGGTATTTCTCAAAAACAGCAAGCAAAAGAGCCGTGGAAGTTTTACTGGCAAAGCCCAAGAATACTTGGAAGAACTTTTTGTTTGTAATTTAGGTTGTTTTGTTCTCGATATGTTTTTTTTAACAAACATATTTATCGAGGATCCTCCCGCCACCAGGCCAAAAAAAATTATCAAGAAAAAATTGAAAGGGAAGCACAAAAAAAAGTCTTTGTCTCTCTAGTTGGTTCCCAGAGTCAGTATTATGGCTAATGATAGGCATTTTGAAGGGGCGACCTTGTTATCTGGGGCGGCCAAAAGGGCCCTTACGATGTTTTCGATGTTTTTGTAGCAACTCGGACACAGAAGTCATAGAAGAGTTACCATTTAAACAAGAATGGACAAAGAGACAGCAGAAGTTAAGAAGAGTGCGAACATTGCAAAAAGGAACATATGACCAATCTTTTCTGCAAAGATATGGTTTTACAGTGGCTGATTTGCAAAGATACGAGTCCAGTATTCCGGTCGATACGGAAATGGCTAAGGAATACTGGGATACTCATGAAAAACAGTTACAAAAGAATCATGATCTGAATTCAAATCCGCTATTTAAACCTTCGAAAAACCAAAATTGGGTGCATATGCTTGCATTGGAGCATTCTGATGCTCAGAATGATAGAAGATTATCTGATTTGTACAGATATATCGATGCAAGCACAGAAGAACACAAAGTCAAAAATCTTCCTGCAAATTTCCAACTTTTGTTCCAGCGAGAATTGGCAAGTTATGGACGAATCTTTCAGCATACCACTCCCCATCTTCATACTGAAGAAGATATTATAAATTATGCATCTCATTCTATTTTGGTGAATGAGCTTACGAACCACTCTGATATTTTCCAGCAAAGAGCCAAAATGTTTGATGATAATAATGTTATTGAAATGCCCTTAGAATTGAGAACAGTTTTGCAAAGCTATAACGACTATGCGGTTCTTGCTTTACAAAACTGGTATACCATGCTGCCTGACTCCAAATTTAAACGTATGTCGTTTAGTGATTTCAATACGATGACATCTTTTCTCAATAGAAGCTTGGTCAATTTGACAGAAGCACATCATTGGATTGAACAATTTTACATGATGATGATAGAATCAGGTATTTCCTTGGCTGAGATAGAAACCTACAACTTGTTGAGATTGAAGTTGAGCCAGAAGCAAAGCGTGAGCGAGATTTTAGTTTTCCTGGATACTTACAAGACGCTTCTTAATTTGCATGTTTCGCATTTTAACTTGTTATTATCTGTCACTCCGGTCAGCCCAATTTTAACAAAAATGATGGAGTCCATGATATCTCCCGATAGAACGACGATGTTACATATTTTGCAGCATTATAGCAGCATTCAAGACCTCAATTCGGTGTTGAACATACTATTCCTCATGATAAATAAATTCAGGTTCAACCCCGATGCTAAGATTATAGAGGCGCTTATAGATTCTTTGATCAAATGTGAGCGGCCGAAAGTTGGGTTGTTTTTGCTAACTAGAGTTTGCAGAGCTTACGACGCGCAGCATGATCTGCGGAAAGACTTGGATGTGGCTGCCAGTGACACACAAATTTTGGTTTTGGACCATTTGCTTTCGAATTTCTTGAATATCGAGCAACATCACACATTATTGAACCACACAGTCAAACCGACAGCCAACATGATCAAACCGTTTTTGAGAGTTTACGATTCTGCAAGTCAGACAGACATTCTCTCGGCATTAATTCAATTGGTGGGTAAGTATAATCTTGATCTATGAACTAACAGTTCACTTGGCTCAACATCCTTTTATAAACGATCTCTTCATACCCTTTCTTCTTATCCTTAACCACCTCGCTCCAAACTATCTCTGCACTCAATTGGGCACCGTACACACATCCCGAATCCAATCCTGTTGAAAATTCTTTGAATGTTAAACCCCTTTTTGCATCATGACCATAATAAACTTTCATTCCCATCGTCAACGCAGAACCATCGGCACCTTCAAGCTCTTTTTCCACCTTTTTTCGTTGAAAATTGGACCAGTGTTTGGTCCATGGCTCTGACCTTACACCATCAACAGTATCATGCCGGTCTTCGGTTGGTGTTTTCCAGTCTGGTGGTAATAAATTCCTTATTGTCATCACGTCCTCAGGTTCCTGGTCCTCCAAGTGTGTGAGACTCCAGACTAAGCCTCCGTGGACAGCAACACCTTCGGCAGGATACTCAAAATATTTGGTTTGTTTCTGGTTCAAGAGGTGAGGCACAGGACCTAACTTCTGTATCACAGGACATGAAGATAGGTATTTAATGTGTTCTGGCATCAAGTGTTTGGCTATTCTCATCAAATCATCAAGATCGTATTGCTCGGTGGCATGAAAAAAGTTGGGCTCTGATGAGTTTGAATCGACAAAGGTCAGCGGTGGAAGAGCATGAAACTGGGCGTATCTTTTGAGCACTTCGAGTTCGTGATTTCCCATCACACATCCAAGACCGTTTTGTATTGCGTAATCCAGAACTCCAATAGAGTTTAGTCCTTTAGCTATGAAGTCACCAAGTAGAACAACATGGTCGTGTTTGCCTCCATCGTATTTAATCTGTTTTAATAGTACTTGCAACTGAGAAAGTGATCCGTGCACATCTCCAATAAGAATGAGTCTTTTGGCAAGTTTTGGCGGAATTTGGTTGCTCTTGAACTTTTTGAAATGGTTTTTGAACAACTTTGATGATTTTTCCAGCAATTTCCAGTCTTTAAAATCAGGAACCTTTTTGATAGGAGAATCATCATCCGTGTATTTGGATTCATCTAATTGATCCCAATCGTTGTCGAACAACGTCTCGACTTTCTCAAAAACCGATCTTTTCTTGCTGTGGCTAGGAGGTATCACTGGATGTAAGTACACTCCGGATGACGACACCTTGACCAGATCGGGAAGTTCTGCTGTCGGTGGAGCCAAGTTTGGGAGAAATATAAGCAGAAAGTAGATCAATGGTGCGGTAACTAGTATACCGAGCCCATATAAACTGTATTTCACATACTTGTTCAACTTATATTCCTCGTCCTCTGCATAATACTCGGCCAGTTCTGGATTACTGTGCAAATCCGCAGCCAATGGGGTTGTTTCAGAAGCCATCTTATAAGCATTCGATTCCAATTCGAGAATTTGATTATCAACAGAACAATAATAAACGGTAAAAGATATATTTTGACATATTTTTTTCCAACCGTTCGTACATGTGCCTCTGTGTGTCACGTGATCACTACAAAGGAGACGTTTTAACAAACGGCGAAAAGATAAGCAAGTACTTCCCTACTCAGAAGGTCTATATACAATGAAATTGCGTCCATCAGTCAAAAACGGCAGATCTGATTCTATTTAGTGGTGGATTCTTCCTTGTCGAAATCGCCGTTAACCAATTTTGTTAGCATATTTTGGACGTCTCTACTTTCTTCATCCAAAGGAATCTTGGACAACTCAAGTTCAGCCTCTGCACCTCCCAACATCTGCTTCATACGTTGGCCAAACTCTGAAAGTCCTGAAATGTCAAGATACCAAAACGATCCCGTCACAAACATGGCCATTGATGTAGTAGCAAGCAATGACGCATGTGTCACTGCGCTCAAAGCATCCTTGTAAAACGAGAATTTTGGTGGAACATGATTGTGTTGAAAGTAGTTAGGATTATATCTTCTTGCAACGACACCACGGTATGCGATCTTCGACGCAACGTATGTTAATAGTGTGCATCCGTAAAACACAGCAGCCTGTTTAAATCTTCGTTTATTATAATTCACAACCTCTTCTGACTTCTCGGAGTCGGTTCTTCCGAGAAATTTGCCAAAGTCAAATCCTGACACTCCCGACATGCTGGCTTGCTGGTTGCTCTAGAAACCTTTAGCAAACGTTACGTTCTTCCTCTTCCAGTTTTCAAACTTTTTTTTTGCACTAACCATATAGAAGTTTACGTAACCATAATTATTTGGCACCGGTATGCGATTGCCGAGTCCTCACGTAATGCTGAGTTCTGTGTTTTATTTGGTCACGAGGGCCAATTGTGGGGATTCTGTGGAGATGATTTCGACTCCATGATTTTGATACAATGCTTCTGTTTGCTGGTCATTTTCAGGATAAACAGCCTTTGAACAGTCTTTGAGAACATAGGTATGGAATCCCAGATCGGCAGAGTCGATCGAGGAATTGAGCACGCAAAAATCGTAGGCCAGTCCAACAGTGTATACATGGGTAATTCCGTTGTCTCTGAGCAATTTCTCGCATTCGGTGTGATGTAAATTCCAAGTGTCCTGGAAACACGAGTAATACTCTCTGTCCTGAAGATATCCCTTTTTAACGAGATAAGTTGGGACTTGTTGAGATTCCATCAAGGAACCAAATATCTGTTGAAATTCTTTGGGAAACATGGACCCATGCGAGTTCTGAACACAATGGACTGGCCATAGGGTCTGTTGTTTAACAATGTTCTTGCTAGGATGCTTAAATTCCTTGGTAGTATACGGCTCTTGATTGTGGTTTTGGGCAAACGAAATATGGTCTGAAGGATGCCAATCTTTGGTTGCAATAACCGTCTTCCATTTGAACTTATTTAAGTCCAATAGTTTTAGAATTGGCTCGATTGTACTTCTGCCGTCTTGAACGGCCAATGACCCATTAGGAGGAAGAAAATCCTCCTGTAAATCCACCACAATCAATGCCGGAGCAAACGTCTGATTCATAGAGTGTTATTTGTAATTTTTGATCAATTCTCTGTTTTACTTTGTTGTTGTCTTAGTGAAATGGAAATGGATAGCTCACAAAGTTCCATGGTGTGACTTATCATATACATGTATATGGGGTAATTTTTTTATATTTTTTTTAGTGCGCCCCCCGAAAGTAGGTTTCCCATAACGTGCCTTGTTGTTCTTATCTTCAGCAGAATTGCGCCTTTTTGTTCCAACAGCAAGCCTTGACCAGTCGACTGGGATTATTGTAAATTTCTGGACCTACTCACATCTTTTTTGCGCAAAACCATCAGGCCTTGTGGAGTAACAGGACGTTTTGCATAACAAGACAATTGGAGGGCTAGTGTGAAAAGACAGGAGGCTTTCCCACTTCAAAACAGGACTTAAAACACGCTAGTTTTGACCTTCTTGCTAATACCAACAGTATCATAGCGGGTTTGTGTTGCCTTGGATAAAAGTGCCGAATTACTGGCTAAATCGACGTGATCACAATGAACCCAGTGGGCTATTTCGAACAAAAAATGTGTTTTGACAATTCACCATTGTCTGCAGACCTGAATTTGGAAATCAGATCAAACGTTAGCACAGTTTCATCTTCAGATCTGTCTTCAGATTCTAATGGCAAACCACATAAGAGCCTTTTGGCCAAACAGCACGAAATCGGAGCAGGCTCCGGAGAATTCGATGCTCCACCTCCAGCATATACCATTGAAGACATCTTGGAATCCGCATCTTTACAAGATGAAAACGGAGATGTCAGTTTTCAGAAAACTTTAGAATGCTTGGTTGAAGGCGATACCAGCTGGTTTGACGTCCGAAAGCTCGCAAATGCGATGTCTCACGAGGATTCGGATATTAACAAGCAAAATCAATTAGAGTTCGTGACTGTACTCACCATCATCAAACTTGTTAAAGAGGTCAATCTGTTGCTCGCTTCTTCTCTTGATGAAATCTCTTTCCTTCGGGCTGCAAATTTGTGCCTTTCTTTAACGGGATTATTCAAGTACCATTTCCAGTTATCGCAGGTTCATAATAATTTTGGATTCAGAACTTTTGGTGTGCTTCTACGTTCTGACAAATTCAGCTTAATCAGACCCTTGCTAAGTGTTCTTGTTGTGGCTCCAAAATACGACTGTCAAAATCAAGAAAAGTTAAAAAAGAACTTTACATTGTTGGTGTCGATGCATTTTATGAACAAGTACATGTTTGAGAACCTGCTTTGCTGCTTTTCATATAAAGATACTTTTGACATGCTTACCCATGTATTTGGGAAGGATGCTGAGAGTATTCAGGATGATGGCGACGGTCTGCAGTCTTTATTCAGTCGTTTCAGCTACTGCTCAGTCCTGGATCAAAGCACCCTGAGTGAAGACAGAGGGTATGATCAACTTTTGGATACCATTTTTCCCGACCATCACGGTGCTATTCTATTCAAAAGTATGAAGGTGCTGCTCGAAGTGAACGAATTGACTTCAACATTGCATAACAACACATTCGACAAACTTGATAGGTTAATCTCCTTCTTCATCGAGGATAACTTAAGCAGAGAAATCATTGCTCTTTATAGCTTCAATTTTGCTGAGCTTCTCATAAGACTACGCGACCTAACAGAGATGAACTCGAATTTGGGCAAACAGGAGTTTAATAATATACACAAAATGAGCTACTTCTTGTTGGCTAAAATCAGCGAGATTCTCATTGTCAACTTCCCTCTAATTAATGTCAATAATGAATCATTGCTAAGAATTCTTGCTAAGGTCACCAATCCAAATTTCAAAGATTGCTTGGGAATCACTGATAACTCGTACAGGTACAGTGTCAATGATGCAACCATGAAGATGTTATTTGAGATTGTGGATCAAAACTTTAAGATGGATTTAACAGTTGAAAGAAATATGCTTCAATATTTGAAAACTGCATTGATTGCTATCGATTACAATTTAGATGATTTTGAATCGTTCCTGAAGATACACAGCTTGCTTAATGATATGGGAAGCCGTCTAGCTTTACATTCACTGTTAGAGACGATCCAATTTATTTTATCTATCAATTTGAACCAAGAGCTGTTTTCGGCATTTGGTAACTCTTCTGTTGTTCCAAAAAGCCTTGAGGAACCATTTGGATTTGAATTTATTCCACCCTTAGGAAAAGCCAATTTTATTTTTGAGAACAATATTACCCATGGTGATGATTCGACAAAGCAAATTAGGCTACAGACGGCAACCCTCTTTTCTTCCATTGAAGAATCGGTTGGCTATCGCAAATCTATCTGCGTGAAGCTTCTGCAAGATTGTCTATTACTTTGTTGCGTCGTCAGATCTAAAGTTGATGACTATTTGAGAGAGTTTAATGATGAACTCGGTATCATGAAATTCTCGACAGAGCAACAGTCAAATATCAAAGACGAAACAATGAATAAATTCAAACAAAGGACATTTACACAGCTGGCCTTATTTAAATCAAATCATGGTTTGGATTATAAGATTTTGAACAAGGCTATAAATTTGAACTTGTCTTCAGTCTTCAGCAGCTTAAAGATTCGGGATAATTATGTTCGTTTTTCCCCACTATTTGAGAACAAATCACTTTACAACAAGGTCTTCTATCAGCTGCTTTTCCATTTTCAAGTTGATTCATTATTGAGCTATCTTTTGATTTACAAGGAATTTGGTCTTTTCAGTTTATTCAAAACTTTGAAGAATTTATTGCTAAAGGATCTGACTTTGATTTCAATTTCCTCGCAGGTTTTGTCCAATTTGATTGGTTTCGAAAGCTCATCGAGCAAACCAAAATTACAGTATGTTACTAGCATTATCCGACAAAGTGATACCTTGTGCAACTTGGTGAGGCAATTTGTTGAGTTATTTGATGATGGACATTCTAGCTCATTCAAGAATCTATTGAATTTCATGAAGAGCCACCCGTCACCCATCAAACCTTCCAAAATACCGAAGGGTACCGTTGAACTGGACTTGAAATACTTTGTTGACATTTTAGGTTATAAAAGAGACAAAACTTGTATACAAGTTACTTGATCATCTTTCCGGCAGACTGGACTACTTGTGTTACTTCGTCCTTTGCTTCTTCAACTACGTGCTAATATTCCGTTCCATAAAAAACAACAATTCAATAATTCACAAAAAGTTTATATACACTGCAAAAATAGGTTAGGAGAACCATTCGGACACCACTTGCTTTCCCTCGTTATTATATTTATTCAATAGAACAATCGCTTGATCCTGAGGAAGAGTTCCCAACAACTGTTTCACTGTTGTAACCACCTTTTCGGCCGTTTTACCGGATAATGCTCCAAACATTAAGGCTTGGACAACATCATCCACAACTTTCGGAATCATTCCGTTAATAAGAGGATGCTGTTGCTGTATTAGCTCAGTCAAGAACATGTATGCAAAAGGAGCTGCTTCTTCGTCTTGCAAAACAGGCATTAGCTTCAACCAATTTTCAATCAATTCATTCACATTAGGAATTTGAGATCCAAATGAATGCAATATTTTTGCAATCGCTGCAATCGAGTTTTCGGTAGCCAATAAATTCTCATCAGCCTTTGAATCCGGCACATTGCACATTGATAGCATTGAAGGCAGAGTGGCAATACAGTAGTCTTTGAATTGAAGACCTCCGAACTGAGCACATGCACCAACTGTGTAAGAAGCTGCCTGTCTTATGTTTGCTTGAGGGGAAGTAAGTGCCTCTCCAACAGGGTTCATGAAGAAATCTTTGAATTGCAAAGAGTGAGAACTGGTATATTCAACCAAATCGGAGATGGAACAGAGTCCAAGTAGCTTCAACGACGTATTTTCATCATGCATGAAAGAGGCCAAAGTTGGAACTAAAGCCTGGTAAGCTGGTAAGAATCGTTCTCTACTTGCCTTGAATAGTGAAGTTATTCCTTTCGTTATCTCATCAAGTAATTCTTCATCTGTGTACTCGTCATCGTCTTCCTGCACTTCCTCATTGTATTCGTCGTCCGCATTTTCTCTGCTCTTTATTCTTTCATAAATCTCTGTGAGGTTGGTCTCAATGGATTTGCCAGCAGCCACAAGTTGTCCGTTGGATAATGAGTCCGCACCCATTATTTCCAGTCCTTTGGAAACAGCAAAGTAGTATGCAACCAATAGTTCTGGCACAGGATCGGTTCCCAACTGGTGCACTAGTTTGTCGAACATCTGACTCCAAATCTGTGTAGCTTGTGGTGATTGGTTTGAACCAGTCGCTTCAACAGTACACTGTAACAAAGAAGGCATAGTCAAGGCGGAGGAGCCTCTAACCCCATCATGTAGATAGAAATCCAAACCTGGAATAACAATTTGCGTTGCAATTTGTTCCACGTAAGGGAAAAAATCACCCCCTAGCACCTCTGCGTAGCTTTTCAACAACTCTATTGCTCCGGTCTTATCGTCAAGCACAGCTGTGTGCACAGCAATATGCTTTCCAGCTAACTGGATAACATCAAAATCCTCGTTTTGATTGAGCTCATCCAACTCATCTTCCTCAACAATCGAAATATCTTGTGAAGCCTTAGCAGCCTCGAGTAATGGTGGGAGCACTCCTGGCAAATAAGGAAGGAAATCTTTTCCAATCAATTTGCAAATTCTTCCCCAACCTTGTTCTAAGTACATTTTGGCAGGATCATCATCACCAGTCAAGTTGCTCTGTATGTGAGCAAAAAGCTCCACGATTTCATGGGCATTTGGCAAAAACTTTTCTTTTCCAACTGCTAGCGCAATCAAAGTCGAACATTCGATAGACTTTGCCTTCAACAGTCTATTTTCTTCGCCCATGTCAGTTTTTAAAACTTCGACCAACAGAGGCATCAAAGTATCATAATATTTAATGAATTTTGTCTTGGCAGCGTCGGCGACAATAGCAATAGTGGTGATGACCTGTTCTTGAACATATCTTTTTGGTGCACTTTGCAATAAGGTTAACAAGTTGCTGAGCAAATCATCTAGGTACGGTTCCAAAACTTCTTTGGTAGCATCCTCAGAGAAATTAACTAGGGCAGCAGCGGCATGGGCTTGAACCCTTGGAACGTTCTTGGTGCTTAGCATTGAAATCAAAGCAGGAAGGATTCTCTCACCCGCAGTCCTTTGTATCACGTCAGCAAAATCAGTGGATATTTGACCCAATGCATTGCAACAAGCATATTGAACCCTAGGGTGTTGGTCTTGCAAAGAAGGTAAGATCAAATCCAAAATTCTTGGGATCTCACCTATCAAGACCTCTCTACAACCTTCGGCAGCTGATGAAAGAGCCATGAGTGAGGCCTGTCTCTCGTGCCAGTCTTGTGATTGGAGCATTTGAGGCAAGTATTGAAAGAGGGGGCCTGCTAGGGACTGACCTCCGAGTCTCAAAGCTGCTCTATCCAAAGATTGTCTAGCAGCATTATACTCTTCTTCATCTCCGTCATCGTCCAAATCGTCTGAATTATTCCACTCTGAGGAGTCTTCATCGTCTACGCAAACTTCGGTCATGAGCTTCAGAGTCACGAGAATAATGGAAGAAGCATATGATGGTTCTCTTTTGCACATATTAGGTGAAGTTTCACAAAAAGTTGTCAAAAGCTCTAAAGCAGCCAGTCTTGCGGTGGAATCTAGATCTTTATTCTGAGCCACTTCAGAGCAAAATCTAATAATAGTTGGGAACATTGGCTTGAACATTTTTGGGGCTAGCTCAACCAAATCAATCAGACTCTCCAAGACTTGGGCTAAAGCTGTATCCTTCCCACCTTCTAGCAACCGTGGTAAAGAGTTGAGCAGGTTTGGAAGGAGAGAGCTCAAGCTTGTCCATTGCGACTTTGGCAAGTTTTCAAAGAAAGCCACAAATGCAGAGCACGCAGCAATTCTAACGTCATCATTGGAATCATCGAACCCGAGATGAAACATTTTCAGAGAATCTTCCAAGTGATGATTAGTTATAATGCTTGGAGAAGTGGTGATGATTCTGAAAGCAGACTCTCTAAAACTTGGATCCTGGTTCGTGGTGGCTTGCATGATTGTCGGTAGCAAATCAGGCCAACTCGAAGTATCATCCTTAGCCACCTCGGCAAGAGCGTCTGCTAGTTTATGTCTAACATTGTTCGATTGGGGAGCTGTAAACCCTTGAAGAAGGGCGCTACGAACCTCAGATTTGGCAGCATCACTAATGTGATCAATCTGTCTGGCAGTCACAGAGTAGCCCGGTTCACTAGGTGACTTGATAGCAAATCTTCTGAACAGAACAGCAGAGAAGGCCTTGGTGGAATCTTCTGCTGCACTAGCAGATTGCTGAGCAAGCCAAACTAGCAACACGTCAACACGCTCTTTCTTGGTCCATTCTTTATTGAGATTTTGTTCGGCTTGTTGACGAATTGAGTTATCAGTCGAAGCTAGCCCAGCTAGCAATTGAAGTAAGGCATTCGAAATATCTTGAGGAATTCCCGACATAATCGAAGCTGTTATTTTGAACGCCAAACTGTGAGTCTCTTCTTATGCAGTTAATGTGTGACTTTGAAACCAATTCTGTCCAAGAAAAAAAATTTTACCAAGTCCTGGTAGGTTCACTCAGCTGACGCTAGTTTCAGTTTCAAGATCACTTTTATGACGGTGACTATTACGTTCTGTTAGAACAAAGAGAGTGATACTTTTTTTTTTTTCAAAAGTGCAAGAAAAAAAATGGCCAAATGGGTCGTGGGGGTACTAATATTTTGGTTAAGTAATTCATTTGGTGATAGCAAAGTGGTGCAAAAAAGTTTTCTGCAGCAAAAAAAATTTCAGATCCAAATAAAAAAAAATTGGATTTAGATAGTAGCAGTGTTTAGTGGTGTTTAGCTCAAACTGCTTTCACATAACTTTGATATGGGTCTTGGTGCACCGCGTGCAAAGCAAAGGTTTGGGTTAGATCCCAGAAACACTAATTGGTCCAATGATTTCTCGCGATTTGGACATCAACATTTGGAAAAGCATGGCTGGAAACCAGGTCAGGGACTTGGTTTAACCGGAAATTCTGTGACCTCACATATCAAGGTTGTTATCAAGCAGGATAATGCCGGTCTAGGAGCGAATCTAGCACGGAAACGAGAAAAGAAGGACGAGTTTGATAGTGGAGAATGTACGGGATTGGATGTTTTTCAACGACTTCTAGGTCGATTAAACGGAAAAGAGCAAGAGGTGGGTCAGCAAATGGATGAATTGCAGAAACAGAGAATTATAAATGGAAGATGGGGTATAAATTTTGTGAAAGGGTCCGTTTTACAGAGCACATGGGATGCTGAGAAAAGAGAAATGAAAGAGAGCAAGAAACGCAAAATGAGCGATGAGCCTGGAGTTTCAGTTAAACGAAGGCTAAAGTCGAAGGCTGAGAGCAAGGAGAAGAAGACAAAGAGGGAAAATAAAGCGGAGAAGGAGAAGAAGGAGAAGAAAGACAAGAAAGACAAGAAAGACAAGAAAGACAAAAAGGAGAAGAAAGACAAGAAAGAAAAGAAAGACAAGAAAGACAAGAAAGACAAGAAAGACAAGAAAGACAAGAAAGACAAGAAAGAAAAAATCAAAGACCACTCATCTTCCAGGGATGATATGCTGCAACCTAGATCTTCAACTTCACCACCGGTTCTCACAGGAAGAATGGCTTTAAGATCTAAATGGATTAAACAGAAACGAGCAGCAGTTGAAGATTCTAAAGCCCTTCAAGAGATTTTCATGGTTAAATAATTAGCATTGGGTAGCGCATATGTACACTAAAGTGAATAAAGCCAATTTTATTTGTTTAATGAAACCGCAATATATATATATAGAAAACCTCCGTGGCCAGAAGGAAGGGTTCATACTAAGATGTAGGACATGCCACCGAAGAAAAAGGTAGCAAAGAGAGTAATGATACCAATGGTGGTTGCAGAAATTGGAGCATTTAGTGATGCTGCTTTACTTGATGATGATGAACTCGAGCTCGAACTTGAACTCGAACTCGAGCTTGATCCTGAGCTTGAAGAGCTAGAACCGGATGAAGATCCTGTTGCTGATGGATTGGCTGATGCAGAGCTTAGTAGGGAAGAACAACTCGAGCCAGAGGAAGCATTGCTATTTAAAGAAGCACTTCCACTGAAATCGCATGCACTTGAATTTTCGTCTTGCTCCTCGTAGTATTTGTTGAGTATGAAAGATAGCTGTTCTTTGGCTGAGCAATAAGAGTAAGCACCGTATGTTCCGTTGGAACCGTCGGTGGAAATCTCGCTGCAGTCAGTATCATCACAGACCACAGCAAAAAGATCTGCGTAGTCATCAGTGTCGACGTCATCCGAGACAACACATTTCAAAGAAGATTTGAGACAGTTACAGACAGATTCATTTGGAGTTGGAGGCAAATCGGTAGAAGCTTCCCAATATTCTTGACTTGTTGGACAGCTCAAAGTGGTGGCAGAGGCTGAGGCAGCAGAAGCAGAAGCTGTGGTTGGAGAAATCTCTTCCAATTCTGATTTGAGGTTGGTGTAATCGCCCAGCGTAGAGACAGAATCATCAGATTCAATAGTCACCAAACCATAGTCATTTTCTTCCTCAAAATACATATAGACAATTCCACCGGACCAAACATCTGTCATTTCATCAGAGTATAAAGCTTGAACTTCAGTGAATTCTCTTGGTCGTTCAGAATTGCAGCCGTATTCAGAGAAAAATGCTGGAATGGTAAGATTGGAGAATTCTTCTGTTCTCTCCTCGTAACCCGAGCTTTGAAAAGTTGAGTTTCCACACCATTCATACATATTGATACCGTAAAAGTCGGCTTTAACGTCATCGTCACCACAAGCGAAGTAGTCAGCAGAGTAGACTCTGGTGTCAGAATCATCATTTGCAGAGTAACCGATAGGAATGGATCTGTAGCCACTGTCAGACATGTATTGCTTCATGTCTCGAATAGCAGCCTTGACGAATGGAGCAGCATCAGTGTTACTTGAGTTGGTAATGACCTCATTACCTGCAAAAAATCCAAGAATGTTGTCGTAGTCCTGGAACATGTCAATCACTTCGGTGTATCTGTTATACAACTCCACTGTCCAAGTTGGATCGGTGGTTTGGATGGATTCGTCAGGAGAAGAGAGATCAGAAATCACATAGATACCTGCATCTTCGAGAAGTTGCATACAGGCATCATGGTCTTTTGAAGAGTTGACAGCATAAACTCTGATCACATTGATACCCAATTCTTCTAAATATGGAATGTCTCTTTTACAAGTGTCTTCGTCTGCCAAAGGATCGACATAAGTGGAATCCGAAGTTGAATTTTCAGTGTTTTTCTGGTATGCAACACCCTTAATGTAAAATTGGGAGCCGTTGTTGGAGTAAAAAAACTTGTTTGACACCACATCGATAGTTGGAAGTGCCAAGGTTGTGGAAACCAGTCCTGCAATTGAAAGTAGCGATTTGAGTTGCATTGTTTTTTAAACGAAGGAAACCGTTATTCAAGGTGAATCGGAAGCTCTTTGAACTAAAAGAAAAAACACAGCATGGTTGCAGAAAACAGTTTCCATGGGATGTTATAAATATATAACCAGGAATGAAAATTTCACCAATATAGAAACACAAACAAACAATACGTAGGCAATGGTGTACAGGAGGAACGCTTGGGCGTGTTTTGTTTTCTGTTGTCGGAGTTGAGACCGTGTTACAGAACATGTAACTCGTTTCTTTTACGGGGGGGTCTAGACTAAGCGCCTTGTCAGGGGTAATCTGCTACGTGAGAAAAAGAATATCTACAGGCAAGATTTTCGGGTGAAAAAAAGAGAGAGAAAAAAAGGACAATGCTGCCATATGTGGCTGACAAATTTCAGGTTGTATCTGTTAGCGTATCTAGATGCATTCCCCTTTCTAACAGGTGGTTTTAGGTACAAGCACCACCTTCCAAACCAAACTTGGAAAATCCAGAAACAATAATTATATGCAAATTGGTTGCAATTTTAATTCAAATTACCTGTTTAGGAAGTGTGCGGCAAGTTTGCCGAGAGACTTGAGCCGCGCAATATGATGTAATAATGTAGCTTCAGCCAAAATTTGTGGACGATCAGGGGCTGAAAAGAAGCTTAAACAAGGGTTCTTCAAACTTTAATCACATGGAAATGGTCATATCATTCCTGGTAAAGCCAGATAATGAGTAGTATAAAAAGTTTCAATACAAGAAAGTGTTAGTTGAACAGAACATTTGATGTACCTTTGGTCGCAACCCCCTGTGTATCCTTTTCTAATTATAGAATGATTTTCATAGCAAGGAAGACCACAATTGTTGTTTGTTGTTTCTTTTCATACCGAGGCGTTTACGATCTCACTGAAACAGCTTTGAGAATGTTACTACGATCCCAGATGTCGATATATATATAGAAAATAATAAGACTTCAATGTTCATTGTATAGAGACCTTTAAGCTTTTACAAGATAAAAACAGCTAGACCGCCGGCAACACACATAGCAGAGAGCACTAGGGCAAAAGTGTTAGAAGGCTGGGCCTTGTGAGCACCGCTGCTAGATGATGAGGAGGAGGAAGAGGAGCTGCTAGAGGAAGAAGAGGTTGAAGAACCATCAGTGGTATTGTCATCTGCTGCTGCTGTCACCTCAACAGTTCCAGTACCGTCTGTGCCAGCAGCAGAAAGAATGGACGAGCACGAAGAAGCAGTAGTACCTGTTTGCAAAGTGGCAGAACCATCAAAGTCACAAGCACTGGAATCACTATCTTGTTCTTCATAGTACAAGTTGAGAAGGAAAGACAACATGTCCTTTGAAGAACAGAAAGAATAAGCACCATAGCTTCCCTCAGCACCATCTGCACTGATTCCAGAACAGTCGACGTAACCACAAACCGTGGAAAAGAGGTCAGAATAATCGTCGCTGTCAACGTCGCTGGAAACAACACAGTTCAAAGAGTTGTACATACAGTCACAAACAGTCTTATCTGGAGTTGGAGGCAAGTTTGTTGCAGCAGACCAGTAAGTGTTGGTTGCAGGACAGGACATGGTGGCATCTGAGGATGTCATGTCAGTGGTATAAGCAGTAGTTGGAGAAATGTCGTTAATCTCTGACGAATAGTACTTGTAATCGGTCATGGTACTGACGGAGGTGGAGTCAATTTCGGAAACAAGACCATAGTCGTTGGTCTCTTCGAAATACATGTAAACAATACCTCCGGACCAGACGTCGGTCATCTCGTCAGAGAACAGGGTCGCGATTTCAGTGAATGTTCTTGGTTGGACAGTGTTACAACCGTATTCGGAGAAGAAAACTGGAACGGTCAAGTTTGAAAACTCCTCGGTTCTGGCCTCGTAACCAGAAGCAGAGAAACTCGAGTCACCACACCATTCGTACATGTTGATACCGTAGAAGTCTGCTCTGATGTCATCGTCACCACAAGCGAAGTAGTCAGCAGAGTAGACTCTGGTGTCAGAATCATCATTTGCAGAGTAACCGATAGGAATGGATCTATAGTCATTGTCAGACATGTATTGCTTCATGTCTCTGATAGCAGCCTTGACGAATGGAGCAGCATCACTAGTGGTGGAGTTGGTAATGACCTCATTACCAGCAAAAAATCCGAGAACGTTATCATACTCTTGCATCATGTCGATGACCGCAGCATATCTCTCATACAATTCCAAACTCCATTCAGGGTCGGTGGTGGAAATGGATTCATCAGGATCGGACAAATCAGCAATAACGTAGATACCGGCATCTTGCATCAGTTGCATACAATCAGAGTGGTCGCTATCGACATCCAAAGCATAAACTCTGATCACGTTCGTGTTCAAAGCTGTGAGATATGGAATATCTCTCTCACATGTAGTTTTATCAGCTAGAGGATCAACAAACGAGCTGTTGTCTGATCCAGAGGTATCTGCCTGGTAAGCAACACCTCTAATGTAGAACTGAGAACCGTTGTTGGAGTAGAAAAATTTGTTTCCAACAATCTCGATGGTTGGAAAATCGTCGGCTTTGACCAATCCAACTAGAGCTGTTGCGGCCAAAACTCCTATTTTTGTCAAAGATTTCATCATCATTCTGCCAATCTTCTCTATCCCTCTAGGTGAAACTTGAGCAGTAGTTGTTCTATTGAAAACTTTTTTCGTTCTTAAAAGAGAAGATATATCCTTATTTTGGAAACCTCGATCTCTCTTTTTGTTTCTTTTTTTTGTTTACTTTTCCACCCTTTGACCGTTCGTTCCGCGTCGAAGGCGCAGCAGCCACCAATTTGCCTGCCATTAATTTTTGTTTCCTGCCTAATTCTGCTGGGGCTTTGATAGCGGTCGCGTGTATTGACAAAAACACGTTTTTTTGTTCTGTAGGGTAATAAAATCAGATCTCTGTCACCCCTTTTTGCGTGTCGATATATTCCCACAACAAACTCTCTGTCGCAAGCAGATGCAGTTGCAGCTTTTCAACCTGACCCTCTAATAAACATTTGGAATCTATCTTATTACATGATTCTGCTCTTTCGTAGGCTGATAATGTACGGAAAATTTAACTTTCAGTAAACTAAACAGTCTTTTGCTTAACCCTAATTTTAAAAATCAAATTAAGTATATAATAATCTTACTATTTTGTACTCTCATCTATATCCAATAAGTGCTAAAAGTTTCCACTCCTGGTTTTGACCTTAAAATGTACGGTGGCGCACGATCACCCGTGTCGTTATTATCTTGATGGTTAGGTTGAATTAATCCATGGAAGTCTTGTGGAAGATAATCCGCAATGGAATCTGCCATTGTCAAATCAACTAGGACTGGAATAATCACAATGGTTGCAAATAGTACAATGATGAAGAAAAATAGCAGGGCATACTTGGTAGCTTCCCTGGAACGAATTTTCCTTTGTGATGTTGTGTAAATCGGGCCTCTTAAGTATCTTGAAGGACTTAACCACATCAACATGCAAGAGTGCCAATGGTCAATGTAGGGGACAAATAGAATCGGCGTAAAGACTATCAAAATCAAATGGCCTATGGCAAAATCTGCAGCAAACAAACTCATTTCGACAACTTTCACAATAAGCTCTCTCATCGGTTGCGTCACAGCATACCATCCCAGGTCACTGTTAATCCATTTGCCTGACCACCATGCCCGATTAGTGTAATCCTCTTTGATCTCTCTAGTAAGCAACAGCAATTTCACAGCTTGGAATATCACTCTTTGGACATACAAAGAGCAAGTAAAGGCACATAGAAATCGACAAAAGTTCCACCCTTCCAGATACCAAACAACTTCCATCACTGCAACATGGATCACAACAGCAGATCCATGTCCAAGAGCAGCCAAGACATTAGGAGCTTTCTTGCAACAAAGGCTCAAGATTGGACCAGCAAAACAGGACAATGGAAAGATTGCAATCAGAATGAGAGCATTCAATACCAAAGGCGCAAATACAATGATTGCCAAACGCAGAACAGAATTCACCTGCGATGGGTTCTTAACACCGTTCTGAGCATTGATGAATGTGTAGGCCAAGAAAATACAAATGGTCTGGAATAATGGCACAATAACCTCTGCAAAGAAGGTGTTACCAAATGGCGCTCGATGAATATTTACAGGCACATATTTTGCCTGCTCATGGTTGGAACCAACAACTTTTCTTTTAAATCCAGTGAATTTCGACCTTGAAAACCTCGTAAAACCAATCCAGGAATTCTTGTGCCACTTCGAGTTTCCTCTACTCAACCAGCGAATGAAGTCCCTATAGTCTAAAAAGAAATCTGTCCAAGCAAATTGATGTGGGTTGAAGATGAATGGAGATAGACATAATGCAACCAATGTGATCCAGAACCATAAGATAGCTGGCTGCCACATTGTGACAGTTCCAAAAAGTAAAATCAAGAACAGCCTAGAGCCTGAGTAGATTGAGCTTATCGCATAAGTAGAATAAAGCTTAGTGAATGGGATTCTCACGATGGCAAAACCCCTTCCAGTAGAGATATATCTTGCACCACCAAAAACTATATCGTTTTTCAATGAATTTGAATACACTTGGCACACAAAGACTTCAAATAAAGGAGACAGTGAAAGGAAGTGAAAGAAAAGACGACTGAATGCTTTCCATGCTCCACGCTCAGACAGCTCATGGAACACAAGAGGCACGAACGAGATAAAGAAGCAGATGAAGATAGATAGAACATATCTCGTCACCCAATCTAAGACCGGTTGCAGGTTCTGGCACCCAACAGGGATTTGTAAATCAGTGATAGGCACATCTTTGTCATAAATACAAAGGATAGACTCATGATTCATAGATCCCAGATTGACAATAACAAGCAAGAACAGCTGCAACGAGAGCATAATAAAAAGATTGTTGATATGGAAACCGGGATGTGCATAATAGAATGAAAGAAATCTGTCCAATGGCAGAAGTGTTCCAAAGTAGTAGTACTCTCTGGATAACATCTGTTCACCCATACCTCCTCCGATTTTGGATGTGAAGTTCAAAATTGTTCCAAACCCAAGATCTCGTCCTTTACCACATTGATAGTAGTCACAATGTTTAATTTTGCCTCCACGGAGAACCGCGTTCATTCCGGCATAGATATCTTCATTCAGGTGAAGACGTTTTTGTGCTTTTGAGATTCCACCTCTTGTTGTCATAAATATTGCATTAAGAAAGTCTGGATGACCGTAATGTAGCTTCCCACCAATTGCTGCCAGAGTTCGTGCAAAAAGAGTACCAAAGGTTTGCTCTTTGGCAGCTGCAACATCACCTAGAACTCCTGTATTTTCGGAGAAGATATATTCCCTTGCACCAATGATAGCAACAGGACTTTTGCCTGTATTAGGAACCGAAGGGATATATGGATTTGTTGTATCGTAATCTAGCTCCTCAAATTCTGACAAGACTGATCTTATCTTCAAACATTCTTCCAAATAATTATCCTGGTTAGCATCAATAACTTGAATGTATTCACCACGGTAAAAGATCAAGCAATGATTCTGATTATCAGACTTTCCATCTCCCAGAATAGGATTTCCTGAGAGCTGAATTTTGTACACTCTCTTAGGCTCTCCCTTAAGCTCCTGCTTGTCTTCCGCTTTATAAAGAACTGAATAATACTTGATGTCTGCCTCAGTTCCACCTTCTACGGACTCTTGCTCCAAGCTAGCAACATAAACCTCTGGATAGGCATTGAGTAGTACCATTAGATCACTTTTCTCTTGCTCATTGAACTTTTGAAACCTTTGGCAAGAAACCAAAAATCTGAATTTTCTGTCTGCAATTCGATTCAAGTATTCCTCTGCGTTTGATGAACCCCCAAACATCTCAATCATTTCTGGATTTTCAACTTTATGCAGCAGTTTAATTGCTTTTCTGTAATTCATAAAACCTGAAACCGTACGATACAGAGTTTGAGTCCTTAGGGTGGCCCAAATTCTTGTTCTCAAAACATATTCTGGAGCAGATGATTTGTATCCAATACAGTAAAGTGGCAAGTCGCTTATTTTGTTTTCAATGAAATCTTTCTCCGACTTGACAGTAGTCCCTGGGAGCTTCTCGCCTTCACTGTATGAAATAATCTTAGTATCTCTCACGAAGTAGTCCCATTCATGAGGGAACATATGCTTCAAGTACTCCAGCAAAGAGAGTTTGGAACTTGGATCTTCCTTGATAATCTCTTTCAAACCAAGTAAAATCTTCTCCGAATAATGAGGAACTAAAACTGTAAAAGTTGGCATAGCCTCAACAGGAATTGGTTCAGGAATGGGAGTTGAAAGTGACTGTGCAAAAAATGAAATCCGTCTTTCTGCTTCTGAGTTTGGAACGAAGAAATCTTGCAGGGTGGTGGTACTGTCATCCTGAAAAAGAAAGAAAGAAGGAACTCTCAAAGCGGTCTTTCCATCAGATTCATTGGGGATCTGGTCATAAATCAATCTATGGACATGATCGACTGAGAGTAAATGCTCCCGATACAGAGAAATGACAATTGCATTCCAAACTTGAGACGCAAGAATACTTGGCTTAAATTTGACTTCCATGTCAGCCGTTGAAAGAAGCTTGGAGTAAATTCTCTGAGGCAGTCTGCTGAACACATTTCTCCATGGTGACAATATCGAAATACCACTAAAAAAGGATAAGGAAAGCGAAAATGCGCAGTTCCAAATGATGTACCACAAGTATGTGTCTAAAAAGAAGAGGACCAAATCAGTTAGCACCATAAGAACCAAAACAAATTTGGCTTGATGGCGACAAAGCAACGATCCAAAGTAAGTTTCTCCATGACATCTGCTCAAATCTATGATTGAGAGATTTCTGATTGGATCCCTCAAAGAAAGAGTCAAAAAGAAGTATGATTCGACAAATTTGGCACTAAAGACTAAAAGCCATAGCATCAACGAAAGAACAGAACCCTTGGAACTGAGTTTTGGAAAAGAAGATGTAAACACCTTTGCTGCATCGTAGCCTTTGGTACGCTTGCTGATAGAAAACTCAAACAAGCTGCCAATCGGCTGGATCGAAAACCAAAGAGTTGTTAAAATGGAAATTGCAAACTGGATAATGGATAAGATGTAGCCCAATGTTGAAACAGTATTGAGAGGAATCATGCCCAAGATAAAAACTGATGGCCCAAGGTTAACTGCTGTAATAATGATCAGCAAAACTAACCTTCTAAACAAATGCTTAGCACCTGGCCACATTCTTGGAACAAATGCCCATTCCGAAATGGTTGCAATAATTTGAATCAAACATGAGATTGTGCCCCCCAATGCCATAATGGAAAATCTTGCTTGAGGTGTGGGCTGATTGTTTAGTAGTTGATAATAGTTGTGAGTATAAAGAGTCGGAGAGTTGAAACTGGAATAGTACCAAAACACCGAAACATGAATAATCCAAATTCTGCTGAAATTGGTAGCCAAATGCCACCAAGACCTTCTCTCTTTATAAGTCTTATAAAATGCCTTTTCCCATTTGACCTTTCCAAGCTGCATATAACGCTGCTCCTTTGGTAAACTCAGAAGCTTCTTTTTTCCATCTTCTAAAACTATCCTTTGAATACTTTTGAAATACCAAAAAAGCTGATTCATGTCATCATAACCAATAATTTGATGGTGATCTTTTTCACGTCTGACAAGAACGCCATCGATCAGTTTGAATTGCTGGTTTCTCAAGTAATTATACAGCGGTGTGATCACTCTTTTCAAATAATCACCTTCCTTAACAGGTTCATACATCTCATTGGCTGTTTTGATGTGATGAAAGTAGTCAAAGCAGCATTTGTAGATAAAACACAAGCACTCTGGGCAAAATCTAAGGTTATTTGCCTCTCCCCAAACCAACAGGTAGAGTGCTACCTGATAGACCATCTCTTTTGGGGTACAGTTATACATCCTTTTTTTCCAGCGATACTCAATGACTTCAATTTTTTTACTAGGGAAGAAGTCAGGTTCAGAGAAGTCTTGAATTGGGTCTGGATGCTCAGATTCTTCTCCCCGCTTCTTCTTCTTTTTCTTCTTCTTCAGTGACTTGATATCGACGTTATCGAAAAGCTGTGGATCATCATCCAGCATGGAGCTCAAATACCATTTTCTATAGTTGGCATTCTCACCCCCAATATAATCAGCATGCAAAAGTAACAAGGCGTGAGGAGCCGGCATCCTACTGGCCTTCGAGTCCAACTGGATCATCAGATGGTCAAACATATTTTTGGCTGAATCGTACTGAAAACCAAACATTTTTTGTAATTCCATGAAAATATCAAATATTTCTCCTTTGGAAATTGGAGCTTCCTGATCACTAGTCCAAGAATAGTATGGATCATCACTAATTGGCGGAGGAGCCGTCTGATCTTCCATCATGTGCTCCTGTGGAGCATAAGGATTAGGAGAATAAGACCAGTTTGTCTGATACTGTTGTTGCAAGAGCTGCTGCTGTGTATATTGCCAGTTTGGATCCATATAGGGAGTTTGAGGCTGACTTTGATGAGACATTCCAAGAACATTCGGTGGATAATGGGTCCCAGGTTCATGACGCTCAGTTTGTCCTTCAAACTCTTGGCGAAGCAGTTCTTGCTCATAC
This sequence comes from Ogataea mattraensis, assembly GCA_030564055.1. Classification (NCBI taxonomy): domain Eukaryota; kingdom Fungi; phylum Ascomycota; class Pichiomycetes; order Pichiales; family Pichiaceae; genus Ogataea; species Ogataea mattraensis. The sequence continues at coordinate 20,698 of JAJMLE010000009.1, read as the reverse complement.
AACGAATCATACAGCTGATCCTCCTCGGATTTGGCTCCCGGTGGCATCTAAATTTGAGTTAGTATTGCGTTTGAAGGCAAAGGGCAAAAAAGGGATAAATTGAATCATCTTGCTAGACAAAAAGGGTAACAATACTGTTTTAGACGCACGGCTGGCTTTTTAATCTAACAAATATCAACGGCGCTGTTTCACTTTAGGAGCTAGCTGTATTGGACTTAAAAGATCTAGTGGATGAGAAATCGCCCTTCTTTAAAACAAAAACAGTTAGCAAACAGGGTATTTTAAAAAAAAAACTTTAACGCTTTGGTTCTCTTGGAAGCCAATATACATCCTACTCGCCGCACGCACTGCCTTTATTTTTTTCTGCAGGTTTTAAAATTTTCACTTCTCGTATGAATGCAGTGGATACTCTTTATCGTCTAGTCTGTTGTTGGTTGGCAGCTTGATGTTAGGGCCATCCAAATTTTTGACTAGAAAAGTGTTCAATAGCTTTAAATCTAGCCTGCGGAAAATGAACACCTCAGGACAATTAGTGCCAGAGGAACTGAAGCCTCCTGTTCATCGAGAGTTGAAAACGCTAGACAGATCACTATTTGTCAAAAAGTTTCAAGTATGGTCCCTATTGCTTCCTGAATCTGCTCAACTTGGAAAGTTTGTGAAAAATTATAAAGATGACATGGTTCAGCTACCAAGAGTTCCTTTTATAGTAAAGTTATCTCCCACAGAACACGAACTTGAAGAGATGCCTAAAAATCCTCAGCACAAAGCCATTGTTTTGAACCACAAATTGATCCAGGTTGAGGATTTGGAAAACATAATATCTGCTGAAGCTTGCCAATACATAAAGGAATGCAATGGAAGATTTTACAAGCACGAATTGATTCTTGATTATGATTTCTGGAAAGCTGATGAAATATTGGCTTCGGTTCTTCCAGAGAAACTATTGGGCGATATTCCAACTGCATTTACAAAAACTGGACATATTGCACACTTGAACTTGCGGGATGAATATAAGCCCTACGGAGAGCTGATTGGATCTGTCATTTTGGATAAAAATCCTTCCATCTTGACAGTAGTGGATAAATTGCATACAATTGACACTCAATTTAGGACTTTCAAAATGAAAGTTGTGGCAGGAAAAGACGACTTTTTAGTGGAACAGAGGGAAAGTGATTGCGTGTTCACATTTGATTTTAGCAAAGTTTATTGGAACTCTCGTTTATCGACCGAGCATGGACGTTTGGTCGACCTTTTTGATAAAGGTAGTGCAGTTTGTGATGTCATGGCTGGTGTTGGACCATTTGCTGTTCCTGCAGGCAAGAAACAATGTATAGTATTTGCCAATGACTTGAATCCTGAAAGCTTCAAGTATTTGACAGCCAATATCAAAAAAAACAAAGTTGAAAACTTTGTGCAAGCTTTCAACACTGACGGGAGACAGTTCATCCAGGATTCTCCTCAATTGCTGATGAAATACTCTCAGAATCAGAAGGAGATCAAGATCAGCAAAAACAAGTTATCTAAGAATGGAACAAAGAAACAGTCAGTGCAGGACATACAAATACCGTCATTTTTTTCACATTATGTGATGAACTTGCCAGACTCTGCCTTGTCGTTTGCTGATGCCTACGTTGGACTCTTTTCAAATGCGTTTCCTAATATGACAAGAGAGGAAGTTATGGCACTAGATGGCTACAAACTCCCAACTATTCACATTCATCATTTTGAAAAGTTTTCTCCGACGGAATCTCCCGAACCAAGCAAAGACGAACTACACAAAAGGGTACACAAGAAACTTTGTGACCTACTCAATTACAATATTGAAATTGATGAGATTAGGTTTCATGTCGTCAGGATGGTTGCCCCAACAAAGCCAATGTTCTGCGTCACGTTTACTCTCCCCGAAGAAGTGGCCTTCAGTATTGGCTCTCAGTAAAAAAAAAGGCTCATGTTAATACGCACACACACACGGTCATATCATATATAATCATCTCTCACAAAAGTAACGATCGTAACTCATAAAAAACACACAACTCTAGGATCCACTTAAACCTTAAACCATCCATCTGTATAAAATAATAGTACACTTTCTCATTAAGTTTCATCTTTATCTTTCATGATCTTTATAGACTTGGCTCTCCATCTCATAGAGCTCCACAGTGAGCTATAACTCCATGTCAGCTCTTCTGCTCCTTCCATGTACCCACTATATTTGTTAAATTGCTCACTCATATGGCCTTCGTTATCAACATGCTCTCTTATAACATCCATAAAAGCGTCTGCATATTTCAATAAGGAAAGCGCAGTCTGTCCATACGCCTTTGATCCATATGGAATCACAACTTCTCCGTTGATTTTCAAATTTGTGATGCCCTCAAAAATACTCTTCTGTTCCGGAGTAATCACCAAGTCCTTTTGGTAATTGTACAAATTATAAATAAATTTGTAGACCAACTCAGAAGCAGTGGCAGTGGCTATAAACCATGGATTTCCCTCGCTCGTTCCATAGCCATCATAAATATCTTCAGGATACCTTCCCAAAGCAAATCCTGAGCTGAAACCAAGTCTGTGGTGATTGATCGGATACCGGTACTTCATATCATTAACCATCGCAGCTAATGTGTTGAGCACTGCCGCATCGTCGATAGGAAATGGAATGTCCAAAGCGTCTCCAGATTCGATATCAAGGTCGTGTGATCTCAAGGAAGCCAAAATCGAAGCGATATCCAAACCAGATCTTTTTCCAAGAGCTAGCAATGACGGAGTCTCAACCAGATATGGGATTGCATTGACCCTATATCCTGAGTCAACAGTGATAAAAAATCTCAAAGCATTGAACGATCTCACCAAATCCTCGTAGAATGATTCATCATCATACATTTTCGCATATCCAAGACCCAATTTCAAAGCCTTGAGCTGAGTCAAACTCGTGAATAAATGCAAAGAATCTATTTCTTCCCAAATGTCAAATCCGTTCTTATTCCAGTTGCTCATAATGTAATATAAATCTGGTTTGATGATCTCGTTGTAAACATACTTCTCATCCACAAGTTGATCTTTCAAAACAAAATCTTTATTGTATTTCTTGAGCAATCTCAGGTAGTTAATAATTGTAAGGACCCTGAGACCTGGCCCATCCCTCTGAGGTCTACCCCAGTGATCAGTGAAAGGAGTAGAATCAACCATAAATTTAGGTTCTCCTAAACCTTCCAAAGTTTCGAATTTACCCGATGGGTTTGAAAGACGCTGCAAACAACGGGAATTCACAATATAAGATTCAATCAATGGAGCCAAGTTATATAAGCTGTCATCAAATTGGGAGTCATCCAAATATTCGACCAAGGAATTGATGGTGATAGCACCATCTCTGATCCATTGATAAAAATAATTTGGCCTGTTTTTTGAAGGAGATGCAATAACTGCTCCTGTGGTGACGTTATCAGACTCCTCAAATTCTCCATAGCCTCCAATGTTGTTGAGGATTCCTTTGAAAGAGATTTCTCTTTGGGCTTCCAGCCAGCCCTCAAAATCACCTCTTGGGATAGTTTCAATTGAAACGACACCATCCCGAACAACCTGGACGTCTTGCGACCCTTTGAAAAGATTTGTAAACCAACTCTGGTGTCTATTATCTGCTGTATTCTTTATAAAACTTGCTATTTGAGTTGGTGAATGCTGAGATAGCACAGAAAGCCACCCAGAGCTTTCCAGGACCACCGGTTGCTGTACCAGCATCAGCGAGCCCCTATCAAACTTGATAGGTGCCGCTATTGAGGCCGGTATTGCTGTCAAGCTCGCAAATACTAAGAATAAGGTTTTTGTGTTCATTTGGATACAATGAAATCAGCGTATCCACTGTGTGGTGAATGTTTTTTTATACTAGCAATATATAGCTACTAGAGCTTTGCAGTGTTTTTCGAAACATATCATCACCGTTTATCTCGTCTTTAAATAAAACGCCGAAACAATATGGTCACATGTAAAATTTTGCTTGCGGGACAAAAGAAACGAGGGGGCCGGGTAGATCATCGGATAAATATGTTTATTACTACTGTTTAACAAGACGTAAACAGCTACAATTTGGATGACTAACTATACCGAACACCTTCTAAGAGGTGATTAGCTTGACCAATAAGTTACAGTCGCCATCGAAATCTATTTTGCATTCGCCTATATGCCTTTTTTTGTTCCGTGTTTTCTCGCTGGTTCGCTGTATGCGTGACTACTTTCCTGCTAAAATTTAGCGGGCAAAATTTATCATCTAAACAGAGAAGATCATCGTGCTGGGGGAAGGGGGGTGTTCGTCATTCTTGAGAAATATGTGCTTCGACTTAAACCGCTACCGAGATCTAGCAGGTCCATCGCTATGTGAAACACGCATGCGATATATTTTGTTACTCCTTCTGTGGCATTGGAATGTTAACCAAATAATAACGCACAACAGACAATTTAATTCTAAGAGATCGCTCCGTTGTGTATCACAATAAGAGAGGAGATTCAAATGACTGGAACATCATTTTACTATGTTGTCATTTGTTGATTATTTGACTCCTTCCTTTTATGGAAATATGTGGGGACATCGAGAGGCTTAAAATAATCTGTAATATAAAGATTTTTTTCCTCTGAAACCATCCGAGAGAAAAAAACAAAGAACTCTTGCAAGCCTAGATAACCACTTTATTGCCAACATATAACACTTCTTGGTTTTTGTCCTCCTGGAATGATGGAAGTAAGTAGTCCATGGTACTATTGTTGGATACGCCGTTAATTGGACTGAAAACGTAGTTTATAAGCCATCTTCTCACTGATTTCCATGGTTTCTTCAGAATTTTCTTAGCTCTGCTCTCATCTTCCTCAACATCCTTGCAAACAACATACTCCCGCTCAAAAAGATGAACAACTGGAATAGTTAATTGTTCCTCACTATCCAAAACATCGTCAACCTCATACACATCAAATAGCTCTTTGATCTCTGTTGTCGACATCAGTAAATGCCGTAACAGAGATTTGGTCAATAACGTTTGTTCCATAAATCCAGATCTCACAATACATCTGTAAAATCCCGGAATACCCTCAATTTTTTGCAGGCTTAAAACATTCTCCTCGCTTTCAACAAAAGGTAGGGTGCTAACCCGAGGTTCAATCAAAACAAAAACCTTGGGGACTGAGTTGAATGATTGAATAAGATGCTCAAAAAGTTGTGGAAGACAGCTCCTATTGGTCAAAGCCGTCGACGAAGAGCAATACATAATTCCAACACGGTCAATTCTTGGAATTTTAGTAATTTTCCCATAGTGCTTCATATTTAAATAATCCGGTAGATGTAACTGGGATTCAGTAGATTCAAGCGATTCAATGGACTCTCTATCTTCATCTTCTGCCAAAACTGGAGTTTTTCTCATCAGATCAAGAACAACGGCTTCTTTGGCTGCCTTTGTTGTGGTTTGACTGACAAACAATTCATCGATCGACTTCTTGTTTTTGATGTCGAAGTTGACCTTCAAACTTCTGCACCATCTCCAAAAGCTAACTGACGTAAAGCACAAGGCAGCCACAACCAGTGGAAACCAAGCACCATGTGGCACCTTTTTCAGGCCTGAAATAATCAGCAGAATATCCAGAGTGACAAAGCTCAGAAAGAACACTATAGGGATAATAATGTTCCATCTGTAGACATAGATCATACAAATGGTGATCAGGATAGTTGTCAAAACAAAATCAATGGAGATACCTAGCCCATAAGCTGCAGTGACATTATTGCTATTTTGAAAACCAACGGTTGTCAAAACCACACAGATCATAAGAACCCAATTAGCCACGGGGATGAACATACGGCCTTGGTGCTTTTTAGAGGTGTAGACAACTTTGAGTCTTGGGAAGCAGTCCAAGGTAATAAGTTGTTTCAGAATACAGAACACTCCCAAAATCAAGGCCTGAGACGCAATGACAGTTGCCAAAGTGGCTAGAACAAACATAAACCAATAGTAGCCACTTCCAGTTTGACCAGGAATGGATAGATAGAAAACATTCGATACATCTTCTGGTCTTGCAGAAAGATAGGCTGCTTGTCCAAGGTAGCAAATCATCAGACATGGATAGACGAAGCATGTCAAAGCGAATTGAATAGCCAGAGGACCGAAATGAGAAACATCTGCAAACATGGCTTCCGTTCCTGTGATCGCCAGCATGACTGGACTAAAGGCATCAACTCCATGTAATTTGAGGAAATACACTGCGTAATAAGGGCTTAATGCTTTGAAGATCCCAGGTTTGAACTTGGCAATGTCATAAACGCCATTGACAAAGAGGCAAACGAGCCAAATCAAGACGATCGGGGAGAAAAATGCAGTTAATTTTCCCGATCCGAATCTTTGGGAAATAAACAACAAGATTAGGATGAGACACGAAACTGGCATGACTTTGTTTTCAAAGGAAGGCACCGCCACTGCAATCCCTGAAACCGCAGATAGGACAGAGGTTGTTGGAGTCAAAAGTCCGTCAGAAAAAACCAAAGAGCAGCCCAAGAAGCAAATTGCCAAAGTAGACTTCGATAAGATGTTTTTGACCACATCACTTGGAACGTTTCCCTTTGGATCGCCCGTGGAAAAGCTCGAGACATTGGTGTTGGTTCTTGTCAAAGAAATCAAGTCATCAGAGTCTGCCAAATCTTTTGTGTCTCGTCCTCCAGGGATCTTAACTCCTTTTGGACCAAATTTCAATGTTCTGGCAATCTTAGAGTAGATAGCTATTTGGCCACCTTCGTTGTTGTTAGGGCCAATAGTCAAAACAACCAAAGCATACTTGAAAATCACCACTATGGTGAACAACCAGAAAATGCACGAAACTGCTCCATAAACTTCTTTCTCTGCGGGAGAGGAGTTGTCACTAAAGATAGTCGTAAAGACATAAAGTGGTGAGGTACCAATATCACCGTAAATGGCTCCGATCGAGGCATATGCCAGGTTTAAAGTGCTGAGAGCGCTATTAAGTTTCTGTGGAGAATGGTTAGTCTTGCTGATTATCCAAAATTTTGAACATTTACCGACTTTGTTTGTCATAAGACGTTTGGGCTGTTAAAGTTGGATAGGAAGCTTGTTAGAAATCCATGCCAAAAGAGAAGGAGCTACTGCTCTATATAGTACGTTGAAGGACGACAGCTGTCCTTGAGAATAGTTGCTTTCTGGCCAATGAAAGCTGCTCTCCAGTTCTATCAAATAAAAAAGAAGGCTAAATCGAGCGCAGCTACCCAGATATGGCCATACGGCAGCTTGCTAACCCTCCCATCACTCATAAGAAAACACGAATCATCGAAAGTCCGAAATTCACGCAAATTTTTCCTGGAAAAAAATTAACGCAAGGCTGGGTGTTGACAGACAGATTTTCGAAATTTTCAAGGCCTTCCTCGCATGTCGAATTTACATGTGTTTGTGACCGAAGAATCATTATTTTTTAAGAGAACAAGTCCTTGCTTTTACGGAACTTTACAAAAGAGCTCTTAAATTTACATTCGGTCCAACGAAACGTCATTAGTATATCGTAAAATGGCCACTCAGTTTGTATTTTCTATTTCTCCAACCTGCCTACTGTGCCGCTCTCTTCTCAAAGCGTTATTGTTAAATCCTATTTCCCCGGCAGTTACGTCACTGACCGTTTTAATCACACGCAAGTAAAAAAATATCTCAGAACGCAAAGACTTTTTTTTGTCCGACAACCTAAATTCACCCTGTTCTGGACTTACCAATGATTTGGAGGCTTATTGTTCTTTCGTTGGTGGCTTATAGAGCCTGTTCGCACAAATCGCTAACACACGTGGGGACTGCGTGCGCCGTGCTCACAGGACTGATTCATGCTCAGACGGACACCCCACTCAATCTCAGTCTCCTGATCGTGTTTTTCCTACTGGGCTCGCAAGCCACCAAATACAAACACGAGAAAAAAGCAGCATTTACAAATACCATTAATGATATCAGCGTGTCTGGTACACGATCGCATGTTCAGGTTCTTGCAAATAGTTTAACTGCCTCTGTGCTCATATTGGCTTCCTTGACGAATCTCATCAATGCAAAATATGCCCAAATTGGTATCATTGTGCATTACTGTGCAGTGACATCGGACACTCTTGGGTCAGAAATTGGGATTTTGTCAGAAACTCAGCCATTTCTGTGCTATAATTGGACCAAGAAAGTCCCGAGGGGAACCAATGGAGCCATTTCCAAATTGGGGCTTGTTGTTGGGTTGGCCGGAAGTACCTTCATCGCCTTCATATCAGCCATATTCCTAAAACTTGCGGTTTGGGAATTTGCTTTTCTCGCCATCAGTGGTGTTGTGGGATCCCTAATAGACTCACTTTTAGGTGCATTTTTGCAATTGAGTCTTGCTGATTCAAAATCAGATAAAATTCTTGAAGTTGGACATGGAGGTCATTACCCAGATTCCTTGAAAAGCACTGCCAGAACAGTCACAGGAGTTGACTTTTTAAGTAACAATGAAGTTAATCTTCTGATGAGTGCAATCACAACCGTTACTTTTATGTTGCTATATATTTCCTTTGCCTGATTGCATCTATTCTGTATAGTGCAACAGCACCCATAGCTTCCCCAAAATATGGCATCCCAACTGCCAAATAAACTTTCTCTTCAAAGAGAAAAACCTCCAACGACCGCCCAAACCCAGTATACCCTTGTCCTGTTTTTCCCGAAACCAGCAATCCACCATATCTATCCATCGATTCGTCCAATTCTACCTCCATATATTTCAACGTCTCTGAATACTGTTCAACAATACTTTCGACATCAATGATCCATATTCCACCTGCACCATCAGCGTATTGATCACCCGAAACAAAAACACGATTGTCCCATTCAACGGCTTGAATACCAAAGAAGAAACAGCTGCCCAGTTTTGGTCGAATTTTGGCAATCAAATCTATCTTATCACCAATGCGATATAGATAGACAGCTCCACAAAGAACACATAAGCCAGACGACTCAGAACTGGCAGACACCATGACCCATTCAGTCGAGTTATAGGTACCGGTAATGATGAAATTGTATGCAAACAAGTGAGAATATTGTGACTTTAACCTAGCAGTTTCAACCACCGGGATATTTAATGAGTCCTTGAATTTGCCACTTTTTTTAAATACCAAGACAGATCCTAATCCATTTGCTCCAACAAAAGCCAAGTCTTTTGTGAAAGCATGCGAGGTTGCAAACTGATCATATCCATTTTTTTGCTTTAGATTAGAGGGAGGACTATAAGCTTTAATCTGAAGTTCTTTCATATCCAATCGTACCGCCTCCCCAAGACTTAGCATAAGTTGACTTGCATGGGAATTCATCGCATTTGTAAATAACATTCCGCTTAATGCTTTCAAAACTCCTTGTTGCTCAACTCCTTGATGATCGCTGAAACAAGAGCCAATCAGTAGATCATCAAATCCATCATTGTCAATGTCACTTGTCGTCAAAGAGAGTCCCAGTTGCTTTGTTCCGTTGCTTCCCAATCGAGATTGAGACTTTGGATCATAAAGTATCGCCACAAGTTGTTGGTGCAAAAAAATACGGATCGTTGAAGTGCCAGGCTCGGAAACAACAAAGAATTGAAAATTTGAAGACTTCCAGAGTGTTGTTGAGTGACCAAACCGATGGGGAAAACTCAATTCCGAGCCATCAGATAAAGTTTGTTGCGATATTTTGAATGATTCAAAGTTTGTACCCTCAAATACCTCTTTGAGTGGAATAATATAAACTGACCCATCCAATTCGTCAAATTCTGCCCCCACCACTAGCTGTGCTCCCTGTTCAGTTTCCATAAACTGTAAACTGGTCCCAAATTTAGAATTTATAATCTGGCTGGAAAGAAAAAGACTTGGATCCTGCTTCACTTCCAGAGTTTTCCGTCCATCTATGTGTCTATATTGGCTAACGGCTTGCTGCTCCTGATAGCCTCTTCGAAAAATGGGACAAACACTCCATGGATCCACCACATTGCTGCTACTAAACCATGAATTGAGACCTTTCAAACAGGATCGAATGGTGGTGACAATTTCATTGACTCCACCAAAATAATAGTCATCCAGAATCTCATTGAGTAGAGGAGACTTTAACTGGAAATACATCACTGATTCTTTAAAAGACGATATTTCTCCTTGTAGTGCTGCGTAGCCCCTGAACATGCAAAGATTGAGTTGAGTTTCCGTTACATCGTAGCCCATGGAATTGTATACACTTGTGATATCTTTAAGCGGAATATCCCAGCTAGTTGCATAAAAATTTATCAAATCAAGGGTTCCTGCAGTATCGAGATTTTCAAATTGCTTAGCCAATGTAAGAAAGTCCCCACCTGTATCCATGAAAGCATGGGCTTGCGAAAAGTTTCCATCAAACTCAACTTCGCTCAATTGCTCCATCAGTCCTTGTTTCTTATATAGTGAATGCCAGCTAATATCAGCTATCTGATGAGTAAACATTCCATAAATGAATGCCTTTAAGTTCTTATCTGGACACCTTTTGTATTGCTGTATTAACTGGTAAAGAAATGGGGGCCAATGCGCTTCTTCTGCAGCTTCTGATTTTGAAAAGCAGTTGTAAAAAGCATCAGGATGAAATGCACCGGCAAGGTATGGATTATAGTTGTCTTTAATGTCGTCCGGAAGATAATTATTGATTCGGGCCGCAATTGACAGATGCACGGCAATGCCGGCCCCTTTTGAGAATGGGAGCAGTAAAAGAAGCACCCACCAAGCCATGAAGTAGCTCTTAAAAGGTTCTTTCAGTATCTGGCCACTTCCAGCAAGCTTATATTAAAAAATCGTCTATATAAAACTAGGCTCAGTACCCTTGATCTGAACCGGAGTTTCGTTTGGAAATCTGGGTCGATCGACGTTAAAAAAATTTAAAAGAGCTGATTGTCCCGCGTTTTAGGGTTTTAGGGTTGCTTATATAGGTAAACAGACTCTTGTGGATCAGGAAGGATGCGAATTATTTGATCTTCCGTGTGACTATGCATGACTCCCTTTCATATTGGATGCTTATAATTTGTGGGGTGACCAGTCTAGCTTCTTTCCTGGTTGCCTCAGTAGCAATATATTTGCAGTCAAGCAACTATCGGAAACCGTTTGAGCAGCGACTGATAGTTCGTATTTTAGTGATTGTACCAATGTTCTCAGTTTCTTGTTATGTCTCACTTGTGAACTATCAAGTGGGAGAATTCATTGAGCCCATTAGAGAGATATATGAAGCGTTTGTCATTTACACTTTCTTCAAACTCTTGGTCCTAATGCTGGGTGGGGAGCGTCACATCATACAGAGTTCGATGGATAAGGAAGAAACTGCACATCCTTTTCCCGCAAAACTCATATTCAACTCAATTGATTTTTCAGATCCAGCCCAGTTTCTATTTGTAAAGAGATGCATATTGCAATATGTTTGGGTCAAGCCACTGTTATATATAATCATTATATGTGCCAGATTGACCGGACATTATGACGTTGATGACATTTCCTGGTTCAGCATATACGTCTTAACAGGTATAGTATACAACTTGAGCGTCACTGTGTCTCTTTATTTTCTTGCTATGTTCTGGAAATGTCTGTACCAAGAGTTGAAACAATTCAATCCTTGGGGAAAGTTCTTGTGCGTGAAGCTTATCATATTTGCATCATATTGGCAGGGACTTTTCATTGGCATTCTTAATTGGTTAGGTTTGCTTAATAACAATACTGATGGCTCAGAACCGGGGACTATTAGTGGAATAGAGATACAAAATGCCATTCTATGTTTGGAAATGATTTTCTTTTCAGCCCTTCACTGGAAATCTTTCCCTTACTCTGATTTCACTAGTGACAAATTTGCGGATGCTGCACGTGTGAAAACATGGTATGCTTTCAAGGACTGGATGCTAATAGGTGATCTTCTTTATGATCTCAAAATGACTACTTTGTATGGGGACACCTACAATTTCAGAAAATTTGATTCCATCAACGATAACAAGATTTACAAAGATTCATCTACATTTAACCAGAAAATCTACGACGGGCTTCGATACTCCTCGGATGGGAGAAAGTACTGGCTTCCTGATCAGAAAGGAAAGCTCAGGTCAGAAAGAGCGGGTTCATCTGGCTCTTCATCGAAATCTATACACCGACAAATGCTTCTGCCCGATCAAACAACACCTTTGCTTTCATCTCAAAAACCCGGATACATAGATAATTATGGTGATGATAGTACACGAAATAGCTGGTTGGATGAAACTACTGAGCTGCTAGAATATAATCCCGATATGGTTCGAGATGAAAGCTTATACAAATATGTCAAGAAGAAATATTTGCCTAAGAATAAAATCAACTACCCGGTTGATTTTGACTATAAAGCAATTGCATATTCTAGCAAAGTGGCCAAACTAAAGCAGCAGATGGAAAACCAAGCATCTTATAGCCTCGCAAGCCAGGGAACAAGCACGGCTAACATGGCTTGAGTAACAACTACTACTATTAACAGATGTACCTTTTGGTTCGCGAAGAGATTGATTACGTCATCGTAAGGCGGAGAGGAGAAATGACAGTTTTTTTTCTCTTTATCTTATCATTCACCAGCTACATACATGAATACAACAAAGAAAATTTTGACGTGGAAATTGCTGCGCATTGGTTTTAAAAAGCCACACTAAAAATGCAGTATGTGCCTTGTCGAAGCTGAAAAGTTTTAAAGGTCTAGAAAAATCTACAAGTAGACGGACTCTCGGTTGAGCCAGGTTTACCTGGGATTAGTATAGTACGGAAGGAGCACTGCAACGATATTCCTTATAATTACGTTACCCTGCATAAACTTTCCCCGCTGTTTTGGCGATGACACAATTAATTGTTTTTGAGCGAGATTTCACCCACAATTTGTTCCAGTGCACGACATTCTTTGATTCACTGAGATTGCCACTATCTGGACATAAAAAGGTAACTTTATTCTCGGCACTCGACAACAACAGCGCATTTCAAATCATTTGTAAAAGAGAATCAAAAAGACAACTTCTTCTTCTGTCCAAAGACTTTCTTGTTTGATAATCCCTATAATATGGAAGGTCCTTATTTTACTGGCGCACAAACGTCTCCTCGTGCTGGCACAGCACAGTTGAACAAACCGATCACTGCGAACCGTCATATACTTCCAAATCGACTTCCCTCAACCACAGAGTCAGGTTTTGTTGAACCACATTTTGTAACGAGCCCCAAAATCACGCCGTCTACTGTTCCCACCGCAGCAAGTCCAAAAACAACATTACTCCCTACTCTCAATAAGTTTGAATACGTGCCTCACTCTTCAATCTCATCCACGGGGTCTTCTTCACGATCCAGGCGTTCTTCAACTAGCGGAGCCCCATTAAGCCCGGATAACTTGATTGATGTGATGGAGAAAGAGCAAGAAGGGATTGTATTGAAACTTATGAAGGAAATACAATGTTTGAAAGAAGAAAATAAACAGTTGAAACAGCAATTGGCTAAATTTATACCTACTTCTGCTGCCGGTTCAACTTCATCTACTTCCAATTCATCATCCTTGAGCCGTTCGTCTAGTCAACGCAGATCAACTATTGGAGGAAGCTCTGTAGCCAGCTCTAAAAGACTTCCGAGCGTTTCTACGGCAGTGCCGCCAGCTTTATCATTCTATGATTCACAGCAACTAGACAGCTCGGATTTCAGAACCAATAAAACTAGAAAAAAAGGCATGAATTCTCCAAATTTTACAAACTACTCTTTTAGCCCTGTTGGTAGAAGAGACAGCTTCACGAGTGATAAACTGATGGAGGACATCTCACCGCTATGCATTCAGGGAACCCCTGATGCTTCGAAAGAAGAAATCAAAGCAGCAGATCACAGCGCTTTTACATCTGCAAGGTAAGCTTCGAAAAGTTATTTTTTAAAGATTGGGCGGTAACCTTTGAGAATTCTAAAGCATACACTTCTTTTTTCTCACGTCCCAACCTTGTTTTCATCCTTGCGAAGTCTTATTACATTTCGGAGCCATAATCATTAAAACAATCCAGGTCGAGACACCGATAACCATGAAAATATCTTGCACCCCAGCTTCTTTGTCCATATTCATCAGCTTGGGACAATTGTGTAGGGCGGCAGCTGAACAAAGCAAGGCACAAGCTTTGGCAGCCTCAACTTTTACCGAGCTTCCATCCGTTAATGTTTCAATGATGGCAACTACACCTTTTCCACGTTGGTTGGAAGACTTCACTGGCCTCCATGAATGGCCTGGTGCCAACCCTCCTTACATTCCTTTGGACTTCATTGACATAAACTCTTTGCCTACAATCCCACCAAGAGCAGCGGGAACCTGTCCTCCAGATAGATCAAGCTGCTCTTTTGACTGCTTTAAGTGTATTTCTTATGATGACGCTTACACTTGCCCAGTCTTGTCCCAAACATTTGATGACGGACCTTCTGCGTTTACACCGAAATTGCTAGCAAGCTTGAACCATAAGACTACTTTTTTCACTATAGGTATGAATGTTGTTAGATATCCTGAGATATATAACCAAATCAAGCAACAAGGTCATCTGCTAGGTTGTCATACTTGGTCGCACAAATTTCTACCTGGTCTTAGCAATGAAGAAATTATAGCTCAGCTTGAATGGTCAATTTGGGCGATGAATGCAACTGGTAGCCACTTACCTAAGTGGTATCGGCCACCATACGGGGGGCTTGATGACAGAGTGAGACAGGTCGCAAGAGCATTTGGAATGCAAGCTGTCCTGTGGGATTATGATTTATTCGACTGGAAAATGGAAACTACACCTCCGTCAAGAACTAATGAAGATATTTTGTCGGATGCTAGGAGATGGAAAGCATCTGGTAGAAGTGGTCTGGTTTTAGAGCATGATGCTTACCAGTCCACGGTGGACACCGGAATAGAAGTCAGCAGTATCTTTGGAGATGAGCAAATGACTGTTGCTGAATGTGTCGATAGTATTGATTACATCAAGACATTTGATTGAGCGGCAACTACAGTTGTCACATAGTCAGTCACAACAAAGTGGCTTTATAAGTATAAAAGCAATAAAAAATTATCAAGAATAAATCATTAATATTGATGCCGAGGAGTAAATAATATCAAAGTAAATCAATCGTTTTTCCAAGTCAAATTAAATCTACCTTCAGGGACAACATAGTTGTCTAGCTTTTCGATAACTTCGGCTGCGGTGGTGGCAACTGCAACAATTTGGCTATTATTTTTAGAAATGAAGCCAGATTCAACTGCATTGTTCAAGAATTTGATGAAATCGTCGTAGAAACCATCGACATTGAATAAGACGATAGGCTTTTTGTGAATTCCAAGCTGCGACCAGGTGGTGATTTCCATGATTTCTTCTAGAGTACCAAATCCACCAGGCATTGCGACAAATCCACCGTCAGCTTCCATGCTCATCATTCTCTTTCTAGTGTGCATGTCTGGAACAATAGTAGTCTTTCCGTAGCTATCATCCAATGGGGTTTCTCCCTTGTGGTTATCCACATCCGACTGAATTTTCTTGTTGATCTCCTCAACTGAGTCGGTTCTTTCTTTTGTCACCAAGGCGTCTGGAATAACACCATGCACATAACCGTCATTAGAAGCAACTGATTTAGCAATCAAGCCCATAAGCCCGGTGGTTCCTCCACCGTAAACCAAACCGTAGTTTTTCTCGGCTAGCAATCTTCCAAGTTCAGTTGCAGCCTTGGAGAAGGAGTTGTTCTTACCAAACGAAGAACCGCAAAACACGCAGATAGTTTTCTTTGGATCAACAGTCATTATTATGTATTCCGAAATCTAAGAGAAAGCAAGTAGATTGCCAATCTTTGGGGAAATCAGTTAGTCTTTTATAATTGTTTGATCCAACTAGTTAGCTTCCCAAAGAGGAAAAGAGGTCTGGCCGGAAGCTTGTCTTGCTGTACAAAAAATATTGTTTGGCGCGAAACGGTGGGACGCTTCCCCAAGAAAACTTCCACCGAATACTTTCGGGCCTTCCCTGTTAGGATAATTTTTTTGCGATCAATGAACTCCGGTTCTCGAAAGCCGGTCGGTAGACGACCCAAAAAGGAAAGCGACCCTTTCGATAAGATAAGGTGAGTAAGTTACAATCAATCAAGTCTTTTTCTAAACTAATACGAAGCTTCTCAGGTACTTGTCTATTAGTAGCTCAAAAGCGGAAGCAAAAGTCAATCCAAGGACAAATTCCCAGTTCCCGTTAGTCACTGCGAAATAGTTCGACTTATCATAAACGGTAATCCATCCGAGCTTAAAATCGTTCGGTGAATCGTCTTGTGGATGTCTTTGGATCAAACCATCTCTTGCGAAATAATATGTTCGGTCCGATCCAGATTCATAGTCATCTTCAATACTTAAGGAATCAAACTCCTCCATATAATCTTCACGCATAGACGAATGAAACGATTCTCCTTTGGATAGTACTTTTTTTGTTATTTTGGCTTTCATGTCTCTTTCACAGGGCCTGAACAATCCAAATAACGAATCATGCCAATAGTGCCCACCAAAGTTGTCATCGAAATAGTATATCGAGCCTTCTTTTGACAGCTTGACCCCATCTATCTTGTTTTTGAAAAGCATGCTGCTTTTTTTCTCTTTTAAAGAACAAACTCGCAGCTTCTTATTGCTGTAGCACATCTCCATTACCATCCCACTATTGAGTACTGTGTTCCCTTTATTATTGAAATTAAGGCTAATCTGTTTTTCTTCGGAAGAAGTATTGAAATTTCCCTCTTTATCGACATATTGGGATGCCATTCCTTTCACTTCGAAATGCCCTCCTGCTGATTGTGACTGTCGCTCAACTACAAACTCAGTTTCTGGTTCAAAAGTGACTTCTCCGGTATTTTGATCAACAGATGGATAGCTCTGTTTTCTGAATATCAATCTGTACCCATTATTGGATGCTGATACAAATTCTTTTTTGGGATCTTTAAGCAGTTCCAAGCGCACATAATATCCAGGAGCACATCTAACAAATTTATGTCGATTGTCGGGATTAGTAGTTAAATAAAATTCATTCTGATTCAAATGCAGAACATGATATTTCCAAAACTTCTGTAAATGTGGTGTTTGTAACCCATGCTCCTCCATCGTTTCCATCAATGTATATGAGTTGGTATTGAAACTTTTGGATCCCGAAGATCGCACCCTTAAACTCTCCAGCGAGCCCTTCATTCCCGAGCTCGAACCTCGGGAGGAATATGTTCCATCTAATGCCGGTCGTCTAGAAGTATGTGCAGGTCTATTGGTAGGGGCTAGTTCGGTTTTCATTTTCTCCCTTGAAGCTGCAGAAGCATTTCTGTTATTCTCTTCGTACATCTGAGAAAAACGGCTTTCTGGTAATCACTGTCCTAGGAAATACACCGAGGATACAAATAATTAAAGTCGAAATAGTGGATCCAGCTTTTCTTCACTGATTGCTTCTGTAACTATATTTATCAATTCAAAAAATGATGAACTTTACGTTTAACAAAATCAATCTAAGCTTGTGAAACAGTCCCGAAGGCTGTGAGAGCAGAAAAATAACTATCTGGTGTAGGGGTGTCCTCACTCACTTTCATCGTCGCTCAGCTGCGATTTTTTTTTACCCCCTGATTGCACAAACTTCTCGAACACATATAAACGAGCTTCACGGTCATTAGCGGCTTTTGTAGTGTCTTTCATGCTATTAGTTCTTCGATGATGATAACCTTCAAAAAGATCCCAACAAAATTTCCCAGATCTCTCAACTTTGTAGCCGATCGAGGTTTTGGCTATTTTTTTTATATGCCATGAATCATACGGCTCTCCTTGAAAAAGTGACACCGAAATTCTGTCCTTAGAGCCCACCAAGTCCTTGTTGCTCGAGATTCCATATCCGGAGTCGCCGAATGAGGATTTGCCCGTAAAAAATGTATTAAAATCACTTTTCCCGTTGTGCTCCCTGTTCGATCTTAGGAGCGTAAACAGCTGCACGCAACTCTTAAAAAACTTATCCAGAAGCTCTTGGTGATGTTTGACATTGCGCTCCATGTCCTTTATACCCTTTCCTGTGTGCGGGAAGTTAAACATTACCATATCAATATGATCCGCCCCCAAGATCTCACGATTTCTATTGGGGTTTTTTTTAAAATTTGACACTAATTTTAGAGTTTTGGACAAATTTGTACCATCGCAATCATGATATACCCGAACCCCCTTAGATTTCAGGGTCTCTAGCACTTCCGTAGTATGTGGATACTTGCCCCTGACTTCTTCCTCGGTATCAAACGAAGTAGCAATCAGATTTTTGGGGTCAATATATCCAGAATTAATGATACTAAGACTGAAAGAAAAATCGCCTTCGCCAACCAAAAGTAGATTTTCGCCCTTTCTGAATGGAACAAAGGCCTTTTGGGGTTGTATTTGCAAAATGTGGTTGGTTTTTATGTTCGTTTGGCCCTTGATCTTCTTATTCAAAATTTTTTTCTCTTTCTCATCATTGATTTGAGCAGAAGTGGCTTGCTTTGCGACCACCTTATATCGGACAAGGGCAGCAGCCAATTTCCCTTTTCCTACTTTATTCCCTTTTGCGCTCTTTCGCCCCATCGGTGCAGTAATTGTGGTGGATTTCAGTTTAGATCGATATCGACCTCGAATTATCTAAATTGAGAAATCTTACAAAAAAAAATCTACAAACGTAATATTAGATAACCAAGAACTGGAATAACGAATCATGTAAGTTCATAATAGCTCGTGAATGGATTTCGTAAATACAACTTTCACTAATTAATCATGAAAACAGTTGTCGGAAAACCAAAATCGTTTGATCAGGTTGGGAACACCTTCTCTAATCTCTCTCTGTCGAAAAGATGGCCGGTCAAAGGATCTTTGATCTTGAACTCATTGAGTTGAGCCAATGCGTTTCCAGGTGTTAAAAAATCTTCTGCTTTTTCAAAAACACCATCGGAAGACGAGGAGGAGGGGGATAGCGTCCCAGCAGGAGATGTGTTCTCTGGATTTATGTTCCTGTTTAAAGTAATGAGCTTGTCGAATTGATATATATTACCATTAGGCAACATCACCGGATTTTCGTAGATATTCGACTTCACCTGATGTGAAAATGGTAGATCTTTTGTTAGCTCGTAGAGGTCGATCGAACATATGGGACACTCGTTGTTAAGGGTAGTCTTGTTATCAGTTGAAATATCAGAGGCCAGGTACTCATCGAACCCAGCTTCCTTATTATGATCAGAGGAGCAATGAACACATGATCTAGTTTTCAATGCAGCCGAGCCGATGCTTAATAGCATCAACATCTCAATATCTTGATCCACACCATACAGCGAGTTGAAATTGAAGAGAAAAAAATCTGCCAATTTCGTCCATTTCAAATCATCCAGCAACTCTTTATATGGTCTTACATTGTCATTAATTTGATCCATCATCTGAACACTTTGATCATAAAATGATGATGCTTGAGTCATCTTGTCACCAGAACAAGCAAGGGATATGGCATTCTTGGAATCTATTGAATTCCAAAATAGCAGTGCAGCACCTGAGATGATCTTATCGAATGTTCCATTGCCATGTTCATTTGTACTGTCCAGGTAGTTGATTAGAAATTTGTTAGCAATTTCCAGCGCAGCAAACAGATTATCCTTCTTGATGTTTTCAATGAAGTTTTGAAAGTATGTTTCAAATTCCAAGTTGGACTTCAAATCCAGTTGGGTTTTGATTGCCTTTAAATTCTTCTTGTTTTCGGTACACCAATTGACAAGGATTTTTAAGTTCTTATTGAGTCTTATCTCGTTGTAAATATGCAATCCCTGTAAAATAACATCATAGTCGATAAGTCTTTCCATATTCAATTTTTTAGCCAACAGCACACCTGTGTTCTCTGATGAAGAGTCAGCCGAAGCGTTAAAAACCGAAGTTCTCAAAACGTAGTCTATGATCAAAAGGCTCACTTCTTCTTTATAAAATGCTGCAAGCTCGCCTGTCAACTCCTTCTGATTTCCTGATGCTTGAAACGACTCGTTTATCTGTTTTAATCTTTGTAGTCTAGAAATTCGGCTTTGGAGTCTTCCTATAAACTCATTATGTTGCCTTGTTCTGGATTCCAGCTTCTCCACAAACATTTCTTGCTGCTCAATCAGCTTATCAACAATATTTAGTTTTTCAGACCGGGAACCAGCAACTTCCAAGAGCTTTAACTGTTTTGCCACAATCCCATTCTGTCGCTCCACCAATTTTTGGATCTGCTTGAAGTTCTTTTTAATGATCTCAATCGGTGTCTTGAATTGAGATCTTTTAAGCTGAAGATTAAAATCAACAGAGTTCAGTAGCTCCACCATTGTAGATCATTAAAAATTCACCTAGGCTTCGAAAGTGTCAATCGCCTCTTATCTGGGAAATTTAAATCAAAAAAAAAAGGATAAATCGCTATAGGGAGTCGATCATGTCGTTTGTGTGTCTGTGAGAAATAAACTTGTGGTGTACGGATGTTGATTTAGGATTTTACACCAAATGATTAGCTAATAAAATCCATAGTTTGATTAGGTAATCATAACCGTATGTTTCACATCAACAATATGATTATAGATAAGGTATCTATATATATTCTGAGAAACATCTACTAGCAGAGCTTTTGTTGTTATCTTATACGTTTACTGACAAGATCAAAGGTCATAAATATCCGTCCATTGATC